>CM029122.1:2355000-2525000 GCA_016859345.1 Istiophorus platypterus | reverse complement strand
CCGGGATCATTTGTACCCTGCGGCCTCTGCGTTCAGTCGGAATTTCAGTCGCGACCACTCGGCGCGAGGCCGGCGATTTATCGCTCCGGCGGCGTTGTCGGCCTAACGGCGTAAGTACATTGTGATAATTGGGTCTGAAGGTGTCAGTGTGGTTCTGATGACGCCCCAGTGTCCAGGTTGGTTCGATCGTTACGAGCCTCATATCCTTTTAAAAACATACACAAACGTTCGATGGCAGATTATTATGCCCGGGACTGTAGAGGTAATGCTGTTAGAGTGATGTGGGTTCATTCACGGCTACAACTATTCATTCTCAGTTCATCTAACAGCTGTTATTTTCTGTTGATCAGCACAAAGGGTGGATATTGAACCTCCATAGTTGCTTTAAGTGAGTATTGATAGATGTCATGTGTCAAACACTTGTATCAAATCCATGTTTATTCCTGTTTACTTCTTCCTTCATCATATAGTTGTTAAAGCTATTTATCTGGGCTCCTCGTCAGTGTGCAGACTTTGCTTTTTTTCATTTTTCTTCGATGCTGCTTTTAAAATAAACTTTCACGCTCATTTGATGTACGTATACATTTACACCCCCTTGAATGTAAAGCAAAACTTCACCAACCGGGAAGAATTAAGTCAACGGCAACCGGACTCGGTTGTAGATCTTGAACCAAGTGGTTCTTTTTTCTTAAACACACAGCAGTTCACTACCGTCCCTCATCGAAAAGTTGGCTACAGTAATCTGGATTATGTCTCCCAACACTTTAGTATCTGGGTAAAGATCTCCAGACTGTTTAAAGCCTCTGTCTCTTCTTTTCATGTACATTATCTCCTTCCCTCCACATTCTCTGCCTTTTTATTGCCCATTACCATGGTTACCGCACGATACAGAAATATTTATTGAGGCAATATAACTCGTGCGTCTCTCTAATTACATCACAGACGGCGTGACGGATGCCGCAGTGGCCTCGGCGAGACAGAAAAGACCAAAAAAAAAAAGAAAACCCCACCCACTCGTCCGTCAGTGTCGTGGTCTGGAGATGAGTTACCTTTTGGATAGCATCTCGTTCCAGACTCTGCCCCTGCACCGACCCCCGCTGAGGAACTGTAAATCATATTAACTCTCTGATCCTCTTCTCTCTGTCTTCTCCACTCTTCTCCCCCATTCTTCATCCCGCTTGTCGCCCTCCCTGCTCTTCTCCCTTTTTTTCTTATCTCCCTTTCGTTCCTCTCACTGTCCTCCCCGTCTCCCTTTTTCCACACCTCCCTCCCCTCCATCCTTGTCTTACCCCCACTCCTCCCTTCTCCCCGCTGTCCACGCTCTCTCTTTTCTTCTCCCCTTTTTGCAACAACCCTTCCCCTTTCCCCTGCTTCCTCTCCCCTCCCTCCCATCCCCTTCCTCCTGTGCTGCCCCATATCCCAAACAGAAATTCCCCGGCGAGGGCCTGGCCAACGTGGTGCGGAACGTCTTCGACTTTGACTCGTACAACAAGGACACGCGAGACGTCCTGATCGAGGCGCTGCACAGGCACGGGATTCCCATCGGAGCCAAGCCCAGCTCTGTCAAACTGGCAAAGGAGTAAGGCACTGGGAGCATGGGATGCGAGGACCACACACACACACACACACACACACACACACACACACAAACAGTAACGGCACATGCAGGAACATCGAGTACCAGACTAACACACAGACACAGTGTCAGACTGTCCCCCAGTTACCTAGACCACCCAGAAAGAAGTCACACTAATGACTAAGAGATGACGTGTTACTTCACAGCCTGAATTATCGCTGCATGTTATGAACCTCGTTAAAACGAAGATTTGGCACCGGTGCGTCCCCATGGCCAGGCCGAAGTCCATCCAGTTTACCCCCTCGAGAGAATAACTGGACGGATAGGTTTTTAATGTTGCCCCGTCCCGCTGCTGGCGGGGGCCTCGTTGTTACACCCCCCGGACAGGAGACAGGCACCACCGCCACTGACCGACCGTGTCGCTCTCTCTCGGGAAACAAACAAAGTGGAACCCTCATCAGGGAACCATTTATCAAGCTAGGAAGGAGACTTCTTGCAGGGTTACTTTGGAAATCTATCATAGGAATCTAGTAGATTGTGATAGTCTGAATGTACCAGGAGCTGTGTATATATGTGATTATAAGATTCATCTCAAAAAACGATGTAATGATAGTATATGGAAAATAATTTGATGACATGGAAACAGAATGACGGCTGATTTTTCCCATGTGATTAAGTTATTCTGTTATAGACTGATATTTAAGATCAAATTCACAAAAAATTACAATCTGTATTTTATAAATCAAAGCTAAAAAAAAAACCCCACAGTATTTTATCCTTTTATTTCACTCCCCAAAGGTTCCATAGTGGTTCTTCAGAGGTGGCCTCTTGACGTGAATGGTTCTCTTTGAAGAACCTTTCCAGAGAGCTTGTGGGCTGGAGGTGGTTTTTCCCGAGAGCTATGTGGTTTTCGGTCGTCCTGTCACCTCTCTGTGAAGAACCCTTCCAGGACTCGTCCGGCCGTTTTAATTTCAGACACCATTTATTAATTTTTGAGTTTTTGGAACTTGTAGGGGTGAAATCCTGAAATGCTGGAAGCCAGCCAATGTTGTGTTTAGGCGCCCGTGAGGGGTTTCAGACCGGATCGCTCCTCTGAGGCTTCCATGAGGTCTCCTCACTGCTTCCTGTTGAACCAATCACATCACCTCACCTTTCCTGGAAAAGGGAGATTAAAAAAAGGAAAAAAAATTCTAATATCCACTACAGTGTCTCATTATGTACAGCTTTGCCTTTTTAAATAAAGGAAAATATTTGTTTCTCCTGTCTCCTGTGGTTTTATTTTTGACTTTTCAACTTTCATAAATTCAGCTTCATGAGCATCTCTAGTAAAAGCTCGAGAAACCAAGCAGGGCAGAAACAAGTATTTTCCTTGAACAGTCCCCTAATTGATTGTAAACACCGTCTGCTCCGTATTGTCCGTGCTTGTATCAGCGCCCGGCCTCAGTGGGTCCCTGTTGCTTCCATGCTCTGGTGGTTTTTAGAGCCCATCCAGGACAGTTTATTCTGGACTGGGTGCATCTTGTATATGTAAAAGCAAATATTTTGTCTCCTTATTTCCAGTTTTGGACATGGAAAGCGAGAAACGCTTCTTCTGCCGCGTCTCATTGCTTTTCCATTCATAGAAATGTTTACGAGTTCGAGGATTGTCACGTGGTCCGACCATTTATCCTCTAAGAACTTTTCTCTGTATTGTGGTCTTGTTGCCCCCCCCCCCCCAGCCCCCACCTGCAGCCAATGAGACCATGGCCACAGTCCAGCTTTGATTCATGGGAAGACCAGTAAACATCTGGTCCCACACAACAAACTGTCCAACCACACACATATACACACACACACACAGATTCTTATCCTGCATTTATTGGTTTTAATCCTATATCCAGTCACTGGCATCAAATCAGAACCTCTTTTTTCTCAAAATCTCACACAAAATAAAGCTTTCATATGAAATCGTGTAGTTGCGGTAATGTTGAGCCCTCATAAGATGAATTCATTTTAAATAACGGGGTGGAGCACAAAATGTTGACAGAGAAACACGTAATTTTCCAAGATTGAAATTCTGAAAACAGCTGTGTGTGCATGTGAAGGTGCGCTTTTAAGAACACAGACACACAAACGACATCGTTACATGTGCGTATCGTATACTCAAACCTATCAACAGCCTGTGACTCAATCGGGTCTGACCAGGCACGTTGATACCGTGTGACCTTCGACCTTCAGGTTGCCCCTGCCGGAGGCTAAGATGACGGGATACTGGACCATAAACCAAGGTGGCAACGCTCGCCGCAAGCTGCTCTGTCCGACCGAGACGCGCCCCATAGACATCAAGGTAAACACACACTGGGGGGGGGGGGCAGTGTTGTCCCCCAGCATCTCACACATTAGGTGTAACAGCAGTGGAAGTCTGTTTAGAATCAAGCGATTCAGAATCCCAGACCCATGGTGACTGACGAGAGTTTTAAACTGACCAGAGCTGCTGCTCTGTGTGGAGGAGCAGTCACTCACCTCCTTAAGTTTGGGGGGTATGGGGGGGGCATGTTTGATACTTGAGATATTTACTTTAAAACCATCTTAGAAGTTACATGTGTAGTGTCAGTTTGGCGTTTTTTGCACCTCTGGTAGTCAGGGAAAAAAATGAAAGCATAAACAAGCGGCCTTGTGATCTGAGTCCAGCTGCCCTGACACGTGCGCAATTTTCAGCCATAAACCTCAAACGCCAGTGGGTTGGTTTTTTGTTTTTTTTTAAAAATACTTTACAAAAGTTTGTGTGTGTGTGCTTGTGTGTCTGTGTCTCTTGTGTTTTCCAGGGCCCTGCGTTCCTGCGTGTCCAGGGTTACCCCTGCAACAGGCAGGAGAGCAGGGCCTTGAGTTTCAGCGAGGAGAAGGCCCACTGGCAGATCCCCATGAACGAGGTCAACATCATCTGCGACGTCGCCACCAAAGACGGTACACGCACATATGACGCCGGCGCCGTCCTGCAAAGTGCAGACACAGATAGGGACGGACCCACGACCCGGTGTTTCCTGCCATCTATCTATTTTTTTTTTTTCTGTTTTCGCAGACATGCTGTACGTGGCCACGTGCAACCCGGTGGCCCTCTACGCCATGAGGGAGCGCGGGGACGCGATCCAATGCATGGAGCTCTACGACGTCTTCCCCAGGACCGTCAGCGGCGTCTGGCAGCCCTTCGTCACCGTCGCGCCCCTGGGGAGCCCCCTGGAGGGACAGGTGGTGCTGCATGAGGAGCAGGTTGGCGCGCACACACACACACAAAGACAAACACAAGCACAAGTTGAACGATCGCGCCGTTTCGATTACATTAGATTCAGCGACTTTCTTTTTCTTTTTTTCTTTATTTTTCTCAGTCCCCATGGGAAGCGTTTGCTGTCACAATAGAGCTAGCAAACAGGATGTTGATCGCATTAAATGTACCCTATGGACTTTTCATCCTAAATAAACATGTGTGTTTTTTTGTTTTTTTCCATCACATATTTATCTATTTTTTTCACCAGAAGCATATGGTATGGAAACTGGCCATTATTGGCTTTTTAAAGATCAGCTCAAGTAGGATGTGGAAGGAGTTACAGGGGGTCAGGGGCATCCGAGTAGCTGGCTAAAACCATGGTCAGGCTACTTGTAGGTCTCTGCTATAAATACATTGTCTGATTTTTTAAAAATCTTTTTACTTTTTTATGTGTTGTTGGCTTTAAGAAATAGCTTTCAATTAGTATTTACGTCCCAATTGGCATAAACTGCAAAGCGTTTGGTTTTGAAACCTGCCTCGTTCACGCTGGCCTGCGATCGTCTCAGCTCTTTTTATCGGGGCATTCATTGCCACTTTTTACAGTACAATGCCCCCAACTGTGATCACGCCATGCGGATGACATGAATACGCACACCACCTCCTCCCCCGCGGAGGCATAAGTCCCTATAAAGCGGCGGAGAGAACTAGAGGTAAAACGAGTGCAAACACAGCAAAGGTGCTGAAAAGAAAATGAGTTTGCAGCTTTATATTTGAGATGTTTGTGGTAGAACTGATAGCGGATGTCATTACCCTTTTTTCTCCTAGGAGGAAAAACAGCGGCAACGACGGGACTTCAGTTTTCTTTTTCGGAGTGACGAATACAGATCCCTCGTAAAAATTCAAAATAGTTTTCTTAAAATGGTTGTCGGTTAGCGGTTGTTTTTTGCTTTTGAAGACCCTGGCCTATGACAGCGGAGTGTAAGACAAGAACAATGCGTGTTTGCCGGTTCTCCGACCAGAACACTTCACAGCTGGTGCATATTAGGCAAGAGGAGGACTTCTTCTAAAAATACCATCGTGATGGATCGTGTTACGTCTGTCTAAAAATGAAGAGGTCCAGACAACATGAGGTTCACTCACAGGTCAAATTGCATTCCAGGAAAAAAAAAATCAGGGAAAGCCATTGTACACAAACACACACGCACACACACAGATGCACAGCGGTCTGCTAGATATTGACACGTATGTATGTTCTGTATACGTGCACACAGGCATACCCAAACATAATAATGCTGCGTTCAGGGTCACGCAATGACAAATTTGACTCACAACGCTGCTACACATACAGCTTTCATCCTAGGCCTGACCCTGACTCACGCACATACACACAGACATCAGACACACAGACAAAACCTGTGTTAGAAAACACACCCCAACCTGTCAGGGGACACACGTGTGCTCACACATGTACACACTCCCTCCAAAAGTCTGTGTATTTTTAGAATCAGGAAACAGGGTTTTCCTTCTGTGAGTGGTGTGACCGGTCCTAGGCACGGCGTTGTGTGTGTGTGACAGGAATGGGAGGCCATAAGGAAACCATTAGCGCAGAGCAGGGCAGCCAGGGCCGAGGCCAGCTCCCCCGTGGCTCCTTCTCATAAAACTCAATTGGAGATGAAGCCTTGTGCGTCACAAACGAAAGCCTTTTTTGCACAGTTCAACCAGCACACACTGTACACACAGGCATATATACGCACACACACACACATACACTGAGAGATCCTTCTGCTCATCTGATACGAATAGAGGAAGCGCACTAACACAGAGGCACAAATGGACAATAATTCTGTCTAGATTGCATTGAATTAACTTGTGGTGAAGTGTTCACAAGATTTGGATAGCGACCTGGACGTTAGTAGCCTGATCCGGGGGGGTCCAGCTGGAGAAGAGCACCCTCTGTTGGCTGTGGTAGAGCAAAAAGTTATTCAGGAATTATTCACCGAATTCAGGGTTTGGACATGCAACGTACTTTAGTCCAAATTAAAGGTGGCAGCATAAGTGGCTGCATAAGTGGCGCGCAGCGGCCGAGGCATGCACTGAAATATGGATTTGGCTTTTCAGTTTCCTTGTAATTGAGCTGTAACTCAGATTTATGCTGACACAAATGCGCGCTGACAAACTAAAGGAAACATGCATGGAGGAGCAGTGACTGTGGCAGCCGGATCAAACAATAACGCTGTGTTGGCTCGACGTTTAAAAAAAAAAAAAAAACCCACAAGAAAAAAATCCTGATGTTGTCCCGCAGCAGAGGGCAGAGTCGCGCCAACGTTAAAACACAGTGAAGACCTGATGTAAAAGGCTCTTCCTCCAATTACTAATCACAATTCTAAGATCTGGTCAGAGTCAGAAGAGGAAAGAAGAAGAAGAAAATTAAAGGCACATTTGTACAATAATTAAAGGGAGCCGTCTAGGAGGATCAATCATTGCATTAAGTCAATTACATAATTCCGTCATTGCCTTTTGCTGTTCATGGAAATATGATCCATTTATGCCGGCTATGATTTTTTTTTCTGGCATGTGATTTCTATTGTTGTACTAATAACATAACTATCAACATACAGTTTGTAGGCCTGTTAATATTCGGCTCATTGAGTCCAGTCTCACTCAGCAGTTTTTCATTCCGTCCTCGAATTTGTCTCCCTGCCAGAGTGACACCGTGCTCCATCTGGACTTGGTGACAGGGGCCGTGCGGAGACTCGTGCTGTCTCCAGACGGCGATCAGCCCCCCGCCCGGGCGTCCAACTGGTGGAGCAGCCGGGAACAACAGGTCAGAGGAGTCGGAGTCTCCCCAGGGAGACGCGAACCGGCCCATGGCTCTTAAAGCACTGTGGGGTCGCGTCCGCCGTTCGCTCAGGACACAGACAAGACATGTTGTTTTCCCACATGTCCGGTTTTTAGTTGCACTTTAAATGTAGAATCATTCTGTCCATCATTCTGCCCAGAATGTCACTCATGGGTTTGCTGCAGGTACATTTCTCGGATTGAAGAATAATCACAGAATGAATAATCACAAAAAGATTTTTTTTTTTTTTTGCAGGGGGGGCATAAAATGTGCCGGGACTTCGCTCACAAAAACTGGCTTCTGTTCTACAAGGAAGACGGGTGAGCGGCTCCGGTCTGAACTAGGTTGCCCGCGTCACTTTGAAAGCGCCACTGTACCAATCGCTGTCCCGTGTGCTCGTGTCTTGTGTCCACAGCAACCAGCTGGAGGTGCTGGACGTGCTGGAGGGCCGGGTCCACTCCATCTCCCTTCCCATCAACCTGAAGTCCGTCTTCCTGGTGGCCGAGGACCGCTGGCTCCTGCTGGAGAGCAAGACCAGCAAGTAGGCGACGGATCGCGCACATCCCTCCCCAGGTCTTGCGTGAATCTGAATTATAAACTGACATAATGTGCGGTTCTCGCTACGTAGGAAGTTCCTGCTGACCAAACCCATGCATATGGCAGCCGAGGACTCCGGAGTGTGTCAGCTCCACAGCATCAGTGAGGACTCACACAGCTCAGGCCACGGAGTTGGCTCAGGTATATATATATTTTTCTATATATATGTTTAACACTGAGGGCATTTAGGACGGAAATCCCACGGATCTAAACGAAAGGTCAACAGGGTTTTAAATGTCCCATCCTGCCGCTCTGTAACACTTATTAAAGACGTTTTGTCGGCCCCGTTTACAAAGCCGAGCAGATGGGCCTAGAGAGGAATGGCCCCGGGGCCCCCAGGCTGCCATATGTCTGCTGTGACGGGACCTCTCAGCTAATCCGTCCGGCAGCCGAGCGGAACCATGCGTGGTTTCCAATCGATTTTAAGCGCTCGCATCGCTCCCATGTCACAGTTAGTGGGGACAGAATGATTAGGGATGTCCGACGATCGAGACCGGCTTGATCCACAGAGGTCAGGGGTCGCCCGTAAAGACTCAGCAGACCCAACTGACACCAAACTTTCTCGTGGTCGAAAGAAGAAATAGTGTCCGTGAGCCGATGCGATGAGCTCACCGATATACTCACGAGGTTCACGCCCCGCAGGACCCGCACGGAAACAAAGTCGTGAACATCCCTCTCTTTTATACAATGGTCTTAACATCTCATCTCCTCTGTTTTTATCTGTACCATGGTGCCCCCCCAGCCGAGGTGTCCGTGCCCCAGATGCTGTCCTGCGAGCCGCTGCCCAACGAGAACCTCAGTGCCGCCCTGGACCAGAAGATTGTCTCGCCCAACCGCGTCCTGGCCGACACGGGCTCCTATGCCCAGGTTGTCGTGGGCTTCCCTGACCTCATGGTGAGAGTGAGACCAAACACGGTGAAAACTGACTGGTAAAGCTGAAATGAATATTAGGTTTATAGTGTGACCGGTGTGTAGCATCTCCTCCATACAGATGGAATTTATCTCTACCTACAGAGAAGATGAGGAAAAACATGAGATATTTCCAGTTCATTACTTCATCCTACATGTTTTCAGTGTCTTTCAAATCTCTGAAAAGTTTTTTTCCATCATAAGTTAAGGCCACGAAATCGCGAAAGCTTCCCAGGAGCAGCACTTGAAGAATGGAAGAGAAATTCAGTGTTAAACGCCGTTGCCCAGCAGCACCATGGATCACAGTGAAGAGATCCTTAGCGCTTTGTTCTGTGGTTTATATGCTCTTATCTCTGCATTTTCCATTTTACTCTTATGTGCTGAAGATGTGCTGGTCCAGTGGATCAAAGACCCAGAACCGGGCATCGATGAGAATGTGTGGTGGCGTGAACGAAAGCACTGATGTCTCCCTCCCCGCTTTTGTTGTTTTGTTTTTTTGTTGCCCAGTCCCCTAACGAGGTGTACAGCTTCAGGAGGCCCGTCGACCTGTCGGCCGTCAAGGGCGGCGAGGGCGGCGCTCAGGCGTTCCTCAGAGGCGGGCTCCGCTCCGTCCCTGCCAAACGGGAGAACTGTGTCGGCCTGCTCTCAGCCAATCAGGTGGTCCGAGCCCTTCCGCCCAGCAAGGTGCCGCTGAGGGAGGTCTACCCTAAAGGTCAGAGTTCAGATCGCACGAACGAGGGGAGAGGCGACGCGAGTTTTGTTTACAACATAGCGATTGTATTCAGTTTGTTTTCTCGTTTGTCTCTCAGACGTCACACCGCCGATGGCGGCGGCGTACCTGGAGGTGACCGATCTCAGCTCCAAGAAACTCAAATACATTCCCGTCCCCAGGTAAACACAGCCCTCCTGTTTCTTTCTGCCTCTCCCTCTGCAGTATCTGTAATCACGAGAGCATCATTCTGCATCCTCTAGCACAAGCTACTGGTCATAGTCAGCATTGCACAAGGAGATACCGATGAATTATCTCTGGATGATTTAATATTATTATGTATATTTGAAACAAAATATTTTAAACTTATTAAGTATATTTTATGTATAATTACTCTAAATTTCTCTTGTCATTGAATTCTTAGGTATCACCAAAGAATTAAATGTGCATGAAGCAGCCTTTACTCTCATCAAATATGCAATAATTCTCAAAAGAAAAAACATAAACAGAAAATGTTTGCACACTTTCTATGCTGTAGAATATTGCAGTGTAAATTTGGATTGTTTTGTTTCCTCCCCTTGATTTGTGTCTCATACTGTTTTTCTTGCCTAAATTAAAGTTGGGCCACTTCAGTGTATTTTTTGAAGCCAACATGGGGAAAAAGCCCATTTTTCTATGAGGGGAAACTTAAGGGAAATAAGGCCACAAATAATAAAGACACATAAAAAACAGTCATTGCTAACCTTTTTTTTTATTTACAGCATAATTTACACACTAGAGGAGATTTTAAATGTTAAAATCAATTAATGAGAATGTTGATGCCGTCTTGACGACTGTGTCTCGACTCTCCCGTGCGTCTGTCACCGGCAGGTCAATGACCATGTCGCCTTACACCGGCTGGCTGTCCAGGGTGTCCGAGTCCGACGTGCTCGTGGCTCCCCTCGGCTCCGGAGGCGTGGTCACGGTGGACATGGGCGGGCAAGTCCGGCTGTGGGAGACGGGACTGGACACGCTGCAGCGATCGCTGATGGAGTGGAGGAACATGATCGGGGCCGAGGACGGCCGGCCCCTGCAGGTAACCTCGATCCCCACTGGGTGGCGCTGCTGCTTTGGGAAATGCCAATGGGGACAGAAATTGCAGCTGGATGTCACCCTGCATACTTGCCTCCGCTCTGGTAGAATATCAGCGGCCGAAAACATTCCTGATTTCACGCAAACCGGAATGTTTCCAGGCCCTGGCATTTGAGACCCGACTGCGCCCTGGGGGGGTTGTGAATGGGCGGTCATTGTTCTGGTGATGCAATAGGTTTGACCCTCGGCGCGGGTCAGAACGTTCGGCCCGGGACACTGAGACGCCATTGTTACGGTGCCCACGCACAGATGAATTCCCCGGAGAAAGTGGCCTTCCACAGATGCAGGGCGCGTTATCTGCAGATCTGTGGCTGGTGCACGTAGCGGCGGGAGCGAAGACTCAACATGGGCCGAGAAAATGAGGACATCAGGGAGACTGATGGTGAAACTGGATAGTGCAAATCAGCGACTGTCTACCCAAGGATGACTCATGTAAAACAAAAAAAAAGGGGGTTTCTCGTGTTTGTTTTAGGGAAGATAAAAAGCGTTTCTACATTCGCTGCTGCACCTGCACCCACAGGACCTCGTCCTGGCCTAAATTCCTCAGGAGCCAGGTCTCCTTTGATTCGGTGGGGGGGCACCTTGAGTCCACCGGAGGTCAGAACTAGCACAGACCTTCCCTGTGCTCTGTGTTGGCCCACTGCAAACAACAGAGGCACCACTGTATTTGAACATACCTGCTTTAAAAGGCTCCCTGTACGTCCGCTCGGAGTCGGGCTGCTCGCCGCCATTCAAGCTCACCTGTTTGCTCGGTGGCAGACGTGCGTTACTCGCCGAACACTTTGCTTTTATGAGGCCTGGATAAGGAGGGAGAGGGAGGAAATAAAGACAAATCCTCATTCTCACCTTGTAACTCATGCCAGAGGTGGATAACGGGTTTTATCGATGACACTTCATTGCCTTCATAATAACCCCATGCGAACATGTGCCGTAATTTCTGGACGACCACACAATGGGCGTGTGTGTCCGTGTGTGTCCGAGCGAGTGTGTGCGTGAAGGTGTGTGTGTGTAACCGTCTCCTCCATTTCATCCAGAGACATCATTCATCTCGCGTCCCGCCACGACGAAAGCGCCGTCCACGCTCGCTCACCCTCAGCTCTGACTGTGCAGTGTTGTTGTTTTTAAATGTCAGTGTCTGGGTGTGTGTGTGTTCTTTTTGGTGTGCACTTACACACACAATTTTTAGTAAGTGTGTCTAAGAGCGCGCGCACACACACACACACACACACACACACACACACCCTAGTATGCACCAGGGTTCACACAGGGCCACACATTCACTCACAAAACAAACTCAAAAGTGGACTAATGCATGTGTGTGACACGCTCACACACACACATACACGCATGCCACCACATGCCTCCCATCTCTCATCAATCGGCACCACAGAATCAGTCATGCAGATCATCATGAAGCTATCCTCATCCCAAGCTCAAGGGGTGGAAAGGAGGGAGAGGGAGAGGGGATGGGAAGAAAAAAGGGGGAAGGGGAGGGGGAGGGAGGGGGAGGAGAGGAGGAGGGGGGGGGAAAAAAAAAAGGGGGGGGTCCTCCCCCAGAGGGGGGGGGGTTCTCTCTCTCTCTCTCTCTCTTCTCTCTCTCTCTCTCTCTCTCTCTCTCTCTCTCTCTCTCTCTCTCTTTCCTTCTTCCTTTCTTTCATCGTTTCATTGCCTGTGACATCACCCTTCAGCTTCTGAGGTGCTGTTTTTTAAAACAGGTTCACTATGAGTCATAATCTCAGCTTTGGCCTGGAACAGGAAAAAAACCCAAAAAAACTTGAGCCGTTGGGACGGAGCCGACGATTGACTGAGACGACTGTCGATCAAGCAAACCGGCCCGAGTTAAACCTGTGGAAGTGAAACGAGATATTTACACCTTAACGTGGTGGAAAACATTCACGAGACTTTGTTTCTAGAGGAACGTGTTTCCCTTCTCTCGCTAAAAAAACGGATTGGAGGGACGCTCCGGGATGAGGTGCCATGTAGTTGTACGTCATGGCCGTCGGTCTTTGATTATTTCATCGTTATCGCTCAGAAATCTCGTTCCGTCCGTCGTTTCCGGCGTGGACGATGAGCCTGAATGCTGCTGGTCCCGTGGGTCTCTCTCCCATTAACAAAGCGGTTTGGACTTTTGTCAGAAAAAAAAGATAAACTTTCCTTTATTGTTAGAAACTGATTAAGAAATTAAGTTTTACCGGGTCTTTAATGAACATGTTTGTGTGTTGAACAGTCAGTCGCTGTGGCTGCTGCTTGTTCATTCCAGAGAAAGGAGATTTTTGACCAGGCTTTAGTCAGTGTCTGCCCTGGTTTTTAGAGCATCACACCCAAGTTAACAACCCACGGATTCACTCAGAAATCTCACTATTGTACAGTCATGCCGATGCGAGGAGGAGGTGTCCCAAAAATGTGAAAAAAAATCCCTGCCCCTTGCCCCCCAAAATTACACCCCTCTTGCCAAAGGCGCGCTGGCTGCAAACGACAGGAAGTGTAACTGAGTTAATCGTGGCACATTACGAGCAGAGTGGGACGAGAGGGGGCAACGGATGCGTGGTGGTGACATCGGGGGGAGCACGAGTTTCCTCCTGTCTGAGAGTCTCTATGTGGATTATGTGGTCGGTAAAATTGACAGTCACGGTCATGGTCTCTGCCGGGCCACGGTAATATGACACACACTCACAAATACACACACACATACACAGGCCGTCCCGTAGATGCACTGCCCGAGTGACTCATGCCTCTTTCACAGCTGACTCAGGGCCCAAAATGGACACATGTCGTAAGGCGTCACTCATCGTTTTTATTTATTTTCCTGAGCCCAGAAGCAGAGAGTTAGTCATCGTTTTGCCGGCCTCGGCCCGGCCCGGGGGGAGTCCGTCGCCGACACGGAGCCACGATGATGCTGGCGGTTCGCCGGGATGGGTCCCAGTCTCAGGAACTCCTCTGATGGACAGGACGATGGACGGGGGGGGTGATGCGGCGACGCGAGCAGCTGAAACCTCTGACCTATTACCTTGCTGCAGAACCACGGCACGGCGCACCAAGTGGTCACCAAGGTCAACGCGGGTCAACACCAGGAGCGATGTAAAAATGGGTTGGCTGCCAAGCAGGACAGTGAGGATGTCATTTTAAATTAGATCGTTTTAACGATCGGATCGTTTCAAATTAAACACATTTGAACCCCCCCCCCAAACTCCCAACCCTACGGCGATTGTCCCGCAAGGACCAGCCAGTAAAATAGATTTTTTCCATCTAGTGCTGTCATGTCAACAGCCAACACAGCTGGACTTTAGATGATGTAGTCATAGTGTGACCGCCTATCCCTGTGTGTGTCTGTGTGTGTGTGTATGTGTGTGTGTGTGTGTGTGTGTGTGTGTGTGTGTGTGTGTGTGTGTGTGTGTGTGTGTGTGTGTGTGTGTGTGTGTGTGTGTGTGTTTGTGTGTTTGTGTGTGTGTGTGTGGGCATGTTCGTATGTTCATGTGTGTTCGTGTGTGTGTTCGTGTGTGTTCTTGCAGGCTGCGTTTCTTTCGAATCTGACTGATGATGCAGCTTTTGATACCAATCACAGTATCAATAACTACACATTAGCCTGCACCATTTTCTTCTATATAAACACAAAAGATAAACATTTTTACAGCATTTATCTTAAATTTGATTGTGAAAGACTTGTGATATGAGCTTAGTGGGATCTTTAACAGTTTAAAAAAAGACTATCTGTGTTGTCTGGTAAATTGATGGTTCATGATGAAGGGAGCATGTCTCTAGAATTATGTCACATAGTCCTTATCGTTGGTAGTTCTGCTCTTTTTACTTAGGGGGTCCATAGTGTTTATTTAATTATGTTATACTTAGATGTGTTTCTAGTGTTTTGTCTTTTCCAATATGCAAATACAAGGTGTGAAGAATATTAGAAACACATCTCAATACAGTACTAATAAATTGGCCGGGGAGTGTTTATGCCATTGTGGATAATTCTAGTATTAAGAAGTGTTGGATAGACTCTAATTTTTATGTATATTAACACTTATTTTTCTTAATTCAAAGTTTAAAAAAAAAAATTATTATGTTTTTATTTTATAGTTATTATGACAAAAAATATCTTTTTTTTTAAATTGGAAAGTTAATTATTTTGTCATAGATATTTCTGCCTGGATATATTTTTGTCAAAACTCCTTCATAGCCCAAATTAAATCCACAAAATGTTTATGGTGAGTGATATTATCCAAACCTAATGTCGTTACTGTAGGAGGCCTCCAGTTTGAACAACAAACCACACATGGTGTTCAAAACCAACATCTGCTGCAGCTGTGGAAGCAGAGAATAAGTGCAGAGGTGCATATTTTCATTTAAAATTTTTATTGTAAATCTGCCCGAGCAATAAAAACATATGGTGTCCGATCACCACACTCACATTAGATCCTCCGTGCGAGCTGGTTCCCGTAATGAGAATCATCTCGGCCTCATAATCCTACAAGGTCGACCCGCGTAATCTGCACTAAATATAGAGAGCTGACACAGCAGCTTCGAGTGTGTATGTGTGTGTGTGTGTGTGTGTGAGTGAGTGAGTGTGTGAGAACAGAGTCCTGAACTCTGAGTTCCTCTGAGTGTGTGTGTGTGAGTGTGTGTGTCAGTTTGAGGTGTGGACAGTGGGTCGGCGGAGGGGAGGGGAGGGGAGGGGAGGGGGGAAGGGAGGGGTCCGTCTCAGCTGGGCTGCTGCTCCTGCCAGATAAGTCTCTGTTCAACGGCTCAGAACCACAACAAACAAGCCAAAATAAAAAAAAAGGTAATAATAAAATAACACACACACACACACACACACACACACACACACACACACAGAGGCATCCACAGTTTAAAACAAAACCTCATCCCCCACAGATCACATTCAGATTCTTAGAGTCTCTTGACTTCAGCTGGACTACAGGGGATACACCTAGTGTCCCATTCAACCCCCCCCCCATCTTTTTCTCAGCCCGGCCCTGAGAGCCACAGCGTGCAGATTTTGGCCCCGACGGCTGCCACCGAGATTGGCTGGAAAAAAAAATTTTCTCATCTCCAGGTCTCCGTGTCTCCGTGTCCTAGAGATAGAGAAGCCGCTCCCTTGGTGATTTGATTGTGTGGAAGTTTGCTGGCTTGGGCTGGATCACATGCTGGTTCAGTACCTCAGGATGTGAACACAAAGATGAGGTTATAAAGAGGAGGGTGTCTGAGCTTGGGAAAGAAAAAAAGTCCAAACGTATTCGTTTGTATTAGTGGCTAAGTGGGATTAAAGCTAAAATCACAACCCTTAATAAACTTTTCTTTGATTTCTTGCGCCTCTCCTCGCAGATTACCATCCAGAGGGACAGCGGCCTGGATGTCACCGCCCCGAAACACGGCCAGATCGACCCCAACAACACTCCTCATGTCGGGGGGAACCAGTGGGCAGGAGGCACAGGTGAACCAGTGGTTCTTCATGGGTCGCCGATGCTCCCAAATTCCATCTGTCCTACAAGAAAAGAAAATGCTGACCGAAATCTTGTGTTAAACGATGACGTTCAACATGAGCAGCGCTGTGACTGATGGCCTCTGGGGGGGGGGGGGGGGGGTATAGCTGTGTATGCAGGGGTATTCTCCTTCCCTGAGCTGCCCCCAGGCAGGGCATTAAACCCCCACCTGCTCAGCTGCTGGAGGGCTCAGAGGGAAAACTGTACGTGGACTTGCCGGCTGCCAGGAGCAGGTCTACTGCATGTAACCGTGTGAAAGTGAACTAGAGTAACAGTGGTGAAATGCTTAGCCCGTTAATCCAGCGGTCGACAGAAAATGAACAGATGCTAATCTTGCTAGTTGGTTCATTGTTTAAGCCATTTATCATCACAAAATATATAACACCATTGAGTGTTTGGCTTTTAAACAATTTGACGATGTCATCTCGAGCTCTGGGAAAACTTTTTTTTTTCTTATAAAATTTTATGCACTAAAAATAATTATTTAAAAAAAGATTAATCTATAATACAGTCGTTGTCTTGCAGCCCTTCATGGTCAGTTTCAAGGTTAGAAACATAATAAACAGTGAAGAACCGATCAATATTTCGACATTTATCCTGCAAATCAGGGTGCTTTAAAGTGGCCTGGCCAAAATGTATGAGTTCAGTGATTGGTTCACCCCTGACGAGTCCTTTCTCTGTAGGTGGCAGGGACACAGCGGGGCTGGGGGGCAAAGGGGGGCCCTACCGCCTGGACGCGGGACACAAGGTCTACCAGGTCTCCCAGGCCGAGAAGGACGCGGTCCCAGAGGAGGTCCGACGGGCCGCCCGTGAAATGGCGGAAAAGGCCTTCAGAGACAGGTAGGCTGCGTTAAAAACAGGAAACGCACTGATACACAAGCTAAGAATGGAATCTGGGGACCCATGGTCCATCCTGGTCCCACAAGCCATGTCCAGATTCAGTTCTCCTGACTCCACGGGTGGGAAACCGTGTGAAGGGCTACAGATGGTTTGGACTGACAGGATTTTTCCGCCTTGGCAACCAGCCCCAGAACTGGAGTGTGTGATGTGTCTTTAATGTGGAACAGGTGTGTGTGTGTGTGTGTGTGTGTGTGTGTGTGTGTGTGTGTGTGTGTGTGTGTGTGTGTGTGTGTGTGTGTGTGTGTGTGTGTGTGTGTGTGTGTGTGTGTGTGTGTGTGTGTGTGTGTGTGTGTGTACACGTGCGTGCGTGCGTGCGTGCGTGCGTGCATGTGTGTGTGTGGGCCTTTCTGTTTCATCCATTTGTTGGGCTCCCCGGTCAGTCAGCCGTCCCAGGTATGGTGCTGTATCCTGGGAAAACAACCAACGGCTGCACTGCTTTCGGCTGGAAGGATGAAAGCAGTGGAAGATCCCACTGGGCGGTGTGTCTGTGTGTTGTGTGTGTTTGGGGGAGGGTGTGTGCGTGGCTGTGTGTGTGTGGGGTTGAGAGGCCACCTCTTTCACCAGCTCCACCATGAAGGCCGTCTCTGTTCGCATTTTGCTTCAAACAGTCTCATTCTCTTTACCCTGCCCCCCCTTCCTGCATGGCCCTTCTCATACACTGGCTGCTTTCACACCAAGAAGACAACCTCTCTGACTATCCTCCCTCTTTTCTTTTTCCCTCTGTCTCAACCCATGTCACTACCTTTGCTTCTCTAAATTTCTCCTTTGACAACCCCCCCCCCCCCCTCGCTGTCTATCAGCATCCAACTAAGCCCATGGAAAATCTTGTACCTACACGCTCATACCATGCTTCCAGGTAGATGTCACCCACTTGACTGTTCTTTAATGCAGCAGGTGAGCACGCACACACGCACCCGCACACACACACACACACCTCAGTAATACCTCCATGCTCCATGATTTTTGACAATCCTTTGTTATCATAGCTTCAGGTTAAGCATCAATCAAACTATGATCTCTTTATAAAACCTTGAGTACCTTACACACACACACAAGCAAAAACAGGCCGAGGTATGTCTAAAACATGAAACACCCTCAAGAGCATGTTCACACACACACACACACACACACACACACTTCACTGGGTTTATTTTCTGACTGCGTCTCCTCACCTGCTGACCATCCCCCATTTTTTTTTCCGGGTTCACATCATTTTTGAAGGTCAGAAACTGAGAGTTGTCTTTTTAATGTTACCTGAAAAAGCAAAAAACTCACGCACCTTAAGACAGGAAGTACCTTCTACAGGTGGCCATGTTCCTGCCGGTTACGTGTACATGAATAAAAGGCAGCAATATTAGTAAGACACAAATTTATCCCTCCAAAAGGAGAAACATTGGTCCAAAAGTATTACTTTTCTTTAAGTCCCCCCCTTGTTGCTTTGTTTTATCCTAGTTTCATAGTGAGATAATCAGTTTAGGGCAGAGTAATTAGGTCACATGTGTTGACCTCCAGGGTCTTGGTTGTAAGCTGGTGCTTATTTCTAATACAAAAGAGATAATTAAGAATTAAGCAGGTTTTTCCTTCAGCTGTCAATTCGTAAATTTCACAGACAAAAAAAGTTAGTAGTAACACAACACCCCCCCGAAAAAATGGAGAGTGTTGCAGGAAGGTTCGTTTTGCTTAGCTTTATCTTTCACACTGTACTTTTATTACAATACAGCAAAAAGCTCATTAAACATTTTAATGCACCAGCAGATAAAAGGCAAATACAGTGAGTGGGGCATTTGATTGGGGGGGGGGGGGGTTGTTGCCGGAGAGATCCAGCAAAGTATACAAGAGGTCTCCTGGACCGAAGGGTCACTGTTTGTCCAGTGTGGGGAGTGTCGGCCTAAACTCCCTGTTGTTGTTGCTGTTGTGGTTATTGTGTGTATGTGTGTGTGTGTGTATATAAACTGACTCTCAATTTGTATTTGCTCTCTCTCTCACTCTCTCTCTCTCGCCCTCTCTCGCCTATGTTTAAGTTGAGGTTCAGGAATTTAAAGGAAATAGTCTGCTCACCACACACACACACACTCTCTCACGCATCCTCACACACACACACACACACACACACACACACACACACACACACACACACACACACACTCTCACACACACACGTGCTCACATAGGAATGTGTGGAGAAGCTGCTCTGCTGTGTGCAAACGCGCAGGACGAAAATAACTGGACCACAATGAGAGTCTGATGCGTTTGGTGCCGTAAGAATGAAGGTCAGTTACTGTAACTGCGACTGAATGGAATACATTGAAATGTAGGCTTTGAATATTCATTAGAGGAAGGAGAACATTCTTTTGGTCTTCCACTCGAGCGTGACTGAGCACCACAAGTGAGGCTCGTCCTTTTTTTATTCTATTCTTTATATCAGTTTAAACTTGTATTTTTCTGTTTTTCTGTCTCTCTTGACTCAAAAGTTTATACGGGAAAGATGTGTGCAAGGTTTCACATACACATAATTGATGAATGGGTGGAAATTAGTGCAGGTAATTTAAGGAGCGACGGCTCTACAATTAAAAAAGAAAAACATGTAAAATAAAGGATCTAAACATCTTTGTCCCTTTATGTGGTAAAATGTTTCAACTGGAGCAAAATCTGCAAAATCCAGCAGAAAACATTGACTCAGGGACAATGAAGGCTCCGTTTCAAACTCTCCTCTCTGAAGCCGACAAAAAGTAAAACGCAGAAAGTAAAAGCAGGGGACCGACATTACATTTCAGCGCTAGTTTATCCCCGTTTTAATCTGAGGTGTTTAAAGCGAGATCCCGGCGTCCCGGCAACAGGGCTCGGCCCGACTCGGGCGCCCTGTCGCGGACGCCACGCTGGTAGAACCAGATGTGAGTCGGTGGATGTTTGTGAACACACGCGTGACCTGTGTGATTGCATGGCTGATGCCAACACAGCCTACACAACGACTCTGCTCTCATGCGACCGACACGCACACACACACACACACACACACACACACACACACACACACACACACACACACACACACACACTCACACACACTCTATACACACAGGCTTGTTGCAAGCTGTGACACATAAAACTCAGGGCCTCTCCACCCTCCTTTAATTCCGCCTGTGTTTTGAAGTCGCTGCTCTGTATCTCTGCGGTGGTCACGGTCTGGTTGTCACCAAAAGTTTGAAACACCTGGCAGAGAACCCCCCCCAACGCACCGCAGGTTGAACAAACACGGTGGAGGTGGGGCCCTCAGCACATGGATATTAAAGTACCTGCATGGTGGGATTATGCTGATAAATTCATCTGGGGGGGGGGGTACAGCCCACCTGTATAGTCATGTCTGCAGGTGTGTTTGGGAGAGGGCGCGCACACACACACGCACGCACACAAAAGTGCTCCACCTTTCACAGCCCTGACCCCCATGTTACGTTATCTACAGGTGTCCTGAGCCCATGAAAGGATTTCCCTCTCTACATCACTTTTTCTTTTCTGGTGGAAAATAAGAAGGCAGAAACAGGCAGTCTCACGAGACGAGGCTGTTATTGTCCTCGGTGCATCGGGTCAGTGGTTGTTGCACTGATAGACTCACCCCTGGGACTTAAAGGCATCCCAGGGCGTTCTGGACCACCGGTCACCCGGTAGAGCTTTTATCAGCAGGTTCCCCTGTATAGTTTATGTCTAACAAAGGACCAGTGCATGCAGGAGAACATGTGACTGAGATGTGCATGGATGCAACTGTGCTTTTTTTTAAGTCTAAATTGATAAATTTAAACTGATAAATCACCATCGACCTGTGTTTAAACACCTATGGGTCGAATCTCCGATCGATTCACGTCTGTCCGTCCGTGTCTTTCCATCTCAGGCTGAAGGAGATCGACATGAGCGAGTACGACGCCGCCACATACGAGCGCTTCTCCTCCGCCGTCAGGAGGCAAGTTCAGTCGCTGCGCATCATCCTGGACAGTTTACAGGTGAGTCCCACCCCCGCCTGGCACCACACTGAGCACTTGGTCTCACCCACAGTTCCTTGTTTCTGTGGATAATTGCTGCTCAAGACTGTAGAACAAGGCACAACCACTGAAAGGTTTGGAAAAGACAATTTAAAAGCCCACTCAATCGCTATATTTGCAAGTTGGGGCATTATTTCTATACTTTCCTCCTGTGGCTGGAGACAATAATCAGCAGGCGGTCAGCTGATCCCAGAAAATTAAAAAAAGAAAATGCTTTTAACAGATAAAATTATTCACCTCTACATTGCTCCAAGTTAACTTTTTGTGTAGCATTACAATGGCAGAAGACAGAGGTTATAAATGCAGGAGATCCAGTTTAGTGCTGATATGATAGATAAGGATTTGGCAATTAAAAAAAAAACTGAATTCAGTTCAGTGCAGTGTCAGAGACAGAGGCATAAACCAACTAGACTATTCTTAGATGAAGTAGCTTCTATTGTGACGACATTGGTCCAGTTTTTAGCCACTAAACAGAAGTCATGGGGTCATAAAGTGGATAGATGACAATTAGTGACCTCATATGACCTCACACATGATGATGGGGCAGGAAGTGGGGGTCGGGGTTGTGGGGGGGGGGGGGGCAGGGGCTGTCCCCCAGGAGCCTTCTGATTGGTTGAATGAATATAAAAAAACACGGAGCGGGGAGAGCACGGCGCGCTTGAAAAATCCAGGATGTGATATTGTCTCCATTTCATTATTTTGGTTTAGACTTTCCTCCCTTTGTCCGAGTGTCTTAGGGGAAACATGCGCTCGAGTGGGGTGGGGTGTGTGCGTCAGTGCGTGTTTTCGTGTGTGTCTGTGTGTGTTCGTGTCCATGTGACCAGAGGAAAATCGTGCAGCGTGCAGCAGTGATTAGAGAGCAGCGACACGAAGCCTGGCTCTATTATTCTCCTGTCCAGGTGTGAAGCCCTGTTTGTATGCTCTGCGGTGGGTGGGTGTTTGCTGTGTGAGTGTGTGTGAGTGTTTGTGTTTTCCATCCAGGTGTTTGCTGTCATGCCAGCGCTGCTTCTGAGCGTGAGCGTTGGTTATTGTTTGTATGCGTCCCTGCGGCCTCGGGGGGGGGTGTCCCCTCCCACTGTAAAGGAGACGGAGATCAGGCCGATCCCGGCACGCGAACGCGGTGAAGTCACCTTATTTTTATCATACCTGAAGAGTGATTTAAGAGTCTCACACACACACACACACACACACACACACACACACACACACACACACACACACCTAACCATAGCTGGCAAGCTTTCAGTAAAGATTCATTAATTTCCAAACCGCACAGCATAAGGTCATGGAAAAATAATGTTCTGTTACAGGAGCTGTAAAACCGTGTGACCGGAGGAGGCCCGACAAGGATAATTTCATGCAGATGTGTCAAAATTTCCCACCACTTCGACTGTGCCAGGGCTGAGATCATTTATTTGTCATTTTTCAGTATCGATCACTTACTCAGTCATAATTTCCTAAAGATCGAGGTGACACTGTAAGAATTCACAAAAAAACGTTAATGAAGCATAACATTGTCAGTTTATTTTCGTGTGAGACCAAAAAAAAAGGCAACAAATCCTCTCAGCTGATGGAAGATGGAAGAAGAAATTTTAGTAACGTAGCTTAACAAGCAAATCACAATAGGTGCCAATTATTTTTCTGTCTATAAAGATTAATTGATTAATCAACCAAGTTAGAACCTACAGGATAGAATTAAAATTCATATTGAATTATTAGACTATAAATTGGCATCATTTTACATTGATAAACTAGATCATTACTCTGTTACTCTGGTTGTACAGTGTTTAATGAACAACTCTGTAAATTATTTCTAAATCAGGGTCCAGATCACAGATCTTTTTAAAAGCGTCCTCTTCGAGGTCGGTGTGCTACGGCTCATTTCATCGCACGCATCCCCGCTCCTCGTTGCCCCCGCCGCCGCACACTGCGTTCGCCAGCCCCGTTGCCCCCGCCTCCCGTTGTGTAAGTCGCTGCTTATCTAAGACGCCAGGTCATGAGATGCGCGCCTCGTGTGACGCGGCGGGACAATCTGTTTCTTTTGTGTCTCATACGCACGAGTTGAAGCTAAACATCGTCGCCACAGAGGGCGGAGGGCCTGGCCCCTCTTTTTCTGTGAAGGAGCTCGCCTCCTTCCTCGGGGGGGGCTGAGGACAGGAGAAAGTGATGTTGTCTTTCCTCTCTCCTCCCTTCCTCCTTCCAAGTGACCAGTGGAGTGACATCATAGGAAATGGGGTCAGAGCTTCAAAGAGACCCCCCCCCGCTTCTTTTGTTCAGTGGGTGGAGAGGCAGTCGTTGGAGCGGGCGGGGGTCGGGGGTCCTTTCGGCTCTTATCCCGCTCACACTGTAAATCTTTCTCGTTGTCAATAATGTGGCAGCAGGAGTTGCAACTGTGCAGTTTCACCATCTCTTGTGAAACAGAAGATGAGATTTTGACATGTTTGTTTATCAGGTCAACTTGTACATAACTTGTGCTCAAACTTTGTGTGTGTGTATGTGTGTGTGTCTATGTGTGTGTTTTCAGGCTAAAGGGAAGGAGCGACAGTGGCTGAAGAACCAGTCGCTGGGAGAACTGGATGATGCTAAAATCATTGATGGGCTGACGGGAGAGAAGGCTATATATAAACGCAGGGGAGAGCTGGACCCAGAGGTGTGTGTGCATGTGTGCATGTGTGTGTGTGTGTGTGTGTGTGTGTGTGTGTGTGTGTGTGTGTGTGTACGTGTACGTGTACGTGTAGCATGCTAAAACACCGCCACACTTCCAAACACACAGGCTCACAAAAATAATTTTGACCTTTATCAGTCAGACGGCACATTCCAGTGGTGTGTGAGATTATTATAACGCCCTGTTTGTCTGCTCAGGCTCACACACACACACACGAACACACACACACACACACACACACTCACTTTCTAGTTGTTTCTCCCAACGTGATGTAACACACACATACACACGCACACAGAGATATGAGTTCCCACAGTAATTATACAAACACACAAACCATGACATGCATACCATGTTTTTCTGCCTCATTTAGCCCCTCAGCGTTGCATATTTTTGGTCTGGCCCGAATGTCTGCACCGAAAATAATTGCACCCGGTTTTGAAATCCTGGCCCTTGTGCTGGATGTTGTTTAAATAAATGACAATCGATTCGACACAAAACACACCCAGCGCGGGGTTAGTATTTAATTCAATTTCATTGCCAAGTCGCCGCTGATTCTTACCGAACGTTTCCCGTGCCCCCCCTCGCCCCCGCCCCCCCAGCTCGGCAGTCCTCAGCAGAAGCCCAAGCGCCTGCGGGTCCTCGCCGACGTGTCGGGCAGCATGTACCGCTTCAACGGTGTGGACGGCCGGCTGGAGCGCTCCATGGAGGCCGTGTGCATGGTGATGGAGGCCCTGGAGAGCTACGAGCACAGGTTCAAGGTGAGACCGGAACCCAAGACCTTTTAACCGACTGAGCTCTCCACCATCGTGTACATGTCCTCACTGGATCAGGTGCTGGATACCAGGAAGACCTGTAATATATGTGTGTGTGTGTGTGTGTGTGTGTGTAAGATTTTTACATATGTAAAAAGAATATATAAAGAATATAAAGAATGTGTATTCAGGAGGACTGTAATCTCATATGAACTAGAAAATGTGTTTGAACCATTTATAATCAGGTTTAATTCCACAGGACCAAGTATCATTGGTTGTAAAATTCTTGTAAAAATTCTAATAACCAACCAAGCCTTCCTTCCTCAATTACAATTCTCATAAAACTTTATGAGCCTTTTTTTAGATAATCTCCGGGGCAGTAAACTTCATCAACTTCATCCAATCATCTTCCACACATTCTCCCTGGTGATCTTACGAATGAGAGAAAAAACCCACTGAGGTCATGGCGCCAGTCTGGCAGATGACTTGAATTTTCGTACCCAGGTGCTCCGGGGCCGACTAGTTTGTCACGTGGTCACCGAACCGTAGCCCCAGACACGCTGCTCTGTCATTGGTCGGGATGACAGACGACGCCCAAGGCCCGGGGACCTTTGTGATCTTGGCCACCCGCCGGCCACCGTCTAATTTCTGGGCTGTTGTCAAACGTTTTTCGTTCAAAGAAAACTCGCAGAAGAGGGGAGAATTGACACCTTGGGTTGACGGAAAATGGAGGCCAGAAACGTTACACAGCAGAAAGAGGGTGGGTGGGGGGGTTAGAGAGGGAGATACAGTTGTGTGTAAAAAAAAATGAAAGGAGACAGACTTCTTGGCCCCTAAGTGACACTCAACCCAACCCAATAGTGATCAAATATCCGTGTCACAAACACACACTCACACACACACACATTTCAGTGTTCCTCATCACATGTTGGTGTAGATACTTTGCGTAAAAACACTTGCATAAAAATGTATCTCTCAGCAGATAAGATAAAAGCACACATTCACTTGTGTGCGCCCGTGTTACCTGCAGTCTTACATTGTGTGTGTGTGTGTGTGTGTGTGTGTGTGTGAGGTGTGTGAGAGAGAGTGAGACAGCGGCAGGTCGACTGATGGCGGCAAATACAGACGACACCATGCAACATTAGTCCAAAGAATTTGTCACTTTATAGCTTCATGTCCTATTTATTCCAGTCATCACCCATTTAAAAGGCCAAAACTGAAACAGTCAACCTACATATCAGTGTCCTGGATTTAATAACCTTTGAACTTTACTTTTACTAATTTTAATGTAATTTATACTGTGAAATAAATTGAAGGTTTCTTGGTCCTCATCATGTACAAAATAACTTGAGAGAAAAGAAAAATGGACAGCACCGGAAGATCTGAAAAGACAACATCCTGGGGGGAAAAAATGGTTTTATGCCCAGCGACAGGAGCGAGGACGGACGAGAGACACACAGTCGCATACCTCTGACCACCGAGGTCATAACTGACCCCATTAGAAATAGCCCATATACATAATACCTGGGTCCTGAAATAAGCCACGGTGCCAGGCGGACGCGGCCTTATGTAAGTGAGCCAGCTGTGGTGGACGGTCTGCTCGGGGGGGGGCATTTACACCTTGGGCAGGGTCAACGTACTGTGGTTGGTGCTGGTCGGAGGCACTAAAGTCTTATGTAAGTTACATTCTGAGGCTTCTGTTCCATTGCACCTGGGTCTTAACACCTCATTTAAAGTCAAATTCCTGGTCCCGTATAATGATGGAAGGGGGGCTGGGGGGTGTTACATAAAAGTCCAAGATGTGTAACCGTCACGCACCCCTCGTTCGACCTTTGACCCGTCTAATATTTCTCCCACTGTTTCCTCTCCGCAGTACGACATAGTCGGCCACTCGGGCGACGGCTACGACATCGAGCTGGTCCGAGCCGACAAGGTGCCCAAGAACAACAAGCAGAGACTCAAAGTTCTGAAGGTGAATCCTTGCGATCCAGTCGCTCCGTCCGTGTTCTGTCTCCACACCACCAACTGTTTATTCTTCATTTCAAAGTTCTTTGTTGAACCACAGCTAAAAAAACCCATTGATTAACTGGAATGTGGCTGCAATGACGCAATTTCTTTGTGTTTTTTTCATCCCTGAGGGAGATTTTTTTTCCCCCTTGCTTTTGTCTTCATTTTTAGCCAAATTGACCCTTAAATGTCACGTTAAATCACATTAACATGCGGGTTGTTGAGTTATAAGAGAAATGAGTTAGCCAGACCTCTGGGGCCCGCTCTTATTCTCCGCTGCTGGCCCCGGGGCCCTCCAGGCTCCATTAGCTGCCTCTGACGCAACACATGCAGATCTCCGACTGAGCCATCGCCGGTCGGGTTGCATTTTGGGTAATGTAGACACCCGGTTTTGACAGGAAAGAAAAGAAGCACGCATGGGTTAAAAAGACGATAATTCCGGTTCTGCTGCATTGATTTTAATCCTTTTCTTTTTCTCCAACTGTCCATTGGGAGTCTGACACTTTTATACAGGTGTGAGACTAAATCAGTGGAGTTTTCCTCCAAGTTGTCCAGAAGTAACTATTCCTGTCTCTTGTCCTCGGCCCATGTCCTGTATTGTTAGTTACCCTGTATTGCACTGTTTTACAACTATGTGCTAAAGCCACAACATGGACACTAAGGTTTCCAGCCTACTCGACCAATCCAGCAATATCCAATAATCTCTCTCCTCCCCCCTCGCCCCCTCAGACCATGCACGCCCACGCTCAGTTCTGCATGAGTGGCGACTACACCCTGGAGGGCACTGAGGCCAGCATCAAGGAGCTGGCGCGCGAGGAGGCCGACGAGCACTTCGTGGTGGTGCTGAGCGACGCCAACCTGGAGCGCTATGGCATCCGGCCCGAGCGCTTCGCCCGGGCCCTGACCTCCGACCCGCAGGTCAACGCCTTCGCCATCTTCATCGGGTCCCTCGGCGATCAGGCCGAAAGGTGAGGCAGGTGGCAGCAGGGGGTTGGGGGTTAAGTGGAGGTTGAAAAGGGGGGAAATATGAGGACCAGGTGAGGAGGGAGGAAAAGAGGAAAAGAAGGAGGAAAGGGAAGTAAGTGGGAAAAAAACGTAGGAGACTGAGATGGAGTTCATGCTCCAAATGACAGGTGTTTAAATATTCAAATCCCATTTAACGACGTCTCGTTCTGCAAAAAGCCTCCACTCGGAGTTAATCTCAACTTCCGAAAGCCAATAAAGACCGACTCGACTTCAAAGTTAGGTGGAACAATGAGGGTCCGGCCCGGCCGAGCCGAGGCTGGCTCAGGTTCCCCGCCTGCCGCTGGTCCCGCTGTCCTTTGTTGTCGCATCCCGGATTAGCTCCCGAGCCTCGCGGCCGCAAACAAAAGAGGAGTCTAAATCCTCTCCTTATTCTTTATTGCCATTCTGCTCCGGGCTCCCAAAACCCCCGATATACTCTACATCCTCCCTCGTGCGAGCCTTTCAAGAGCCGCCGCCCCGCGGGTGGAAGGCGGTCGCAGGGCTTCGAGGCCCCTCGGAATGACGACAACCCGCTTCGCTCCCCTGACCCCTGAGGGGGAGCTAAAGGGAATCACTCTGCAGATGTTGAGTGCAGGTAGAAATGAACTCTGCAGTGGGCCCATGAAGGACTGAAGGACTGGAAAACGCAGCGGAAACGTCAGCGCTGCCTTGTTCCATCCGCTGTACTCTGTCTCTACCAGTTCACACGGCAAACACAGTGCACTCGTCCGTGGTTTTTTTGTTTTTTTTTAATTATTTTGGGGAGCGATTCTGCTTCTAAAAACCATTCCCCTCTGCCCCCCCCCCCAAAAAAATCTCCCTTTTCGTTTCAGGCTCCAAAAGACCCTTCCAGCAGGTAGATCCTTCGTCGCCATGGACACCAAGAAGATCCCGCAAATACTGCAGCAGATATTCACATCAACGATGCTTTCAAGTGCCTGAGACACATCATGAATACACACACACACACTCAAACACACAACACACACAAAAGCACACACTCTCACTCCTTATCTCACTGTCACAACCTCAAAGTTTCTGTCTTCTCCAAGTCCTGGAGCCTGTCAGGCTTCGGCGCAGGGGGCTTATCACGACGTGACCTTGACCCACTTTCTCCATCAGATAGCAGAACGTTATCGGAGCTGCATCAGGTTTTGGAGACCCCCCCCCACTCTGGCCCTGGGGGGGGTGGCAGTTTGTTTTATTTTATAATTTATTTTTTTAACGGAGGCCTTCAGTCTGCCTGTAAAAATCACATGACAGTGGAGGAATGTTTGGCTGCTGCCTCGTGTCCCGCGGGGGAACGGACCCTGTGCGTCCCGGTTTAGGGAAGAGCCAGGGATCTGGTGCCGTAATCCACACGACAGATGGGACCCACGCTACGCCGGTGACAACGCTGACATCACGAACGTCTGCAGCCTGTCTCAGACCTCATGCGGGGATCAAACGCCTGTTGCCGACGTGTCGTTGTTTTCAGCTGTGTTTTTCCTCTTTTGTTTTTTCTTAGCCGACGTGTGCGTACGGCTTCGTCCTGTTTTCTCGGGTCGCGAAAGACTTCGCCCTGAGGAAAAGGGGGTGGTGAACTCGGATTCGGCTTATTTTGGACTTCCCTGCTCATTTGTCACCTGTCACACGCAGACGCACAGGAAGGGCCGACACCGACGCGCAGCCTGACTGACACTTGGATGTGGCGAGCGGCAGCAGCTCGGCTCCTGTGGAATGCTGGGACTGCGACCAGGGAATTTCCCCACCTGACTGCACTCGCTCTCTAAAGGCAGCCGCCATTGCGCAACCCCCTTGTCGTGTGTGTGTGTGTGTGTGTGTGTGTGTGTGTGTGTGTGTGTGTGTGTGTGTGTGTGTGTGTGTGTGTGTGTGTTCTCAGCTCTCAGATCGCCTTTCATTGCCAGATCCCCCATGCTCCCCTCCCTCTCTCTTAACTAAACACACACACACACACACACACGCACCTCTGCCACTTTAATGAAAACAAGCGAGTGTGTCGTGTGGAGCTAAGTTGTGTGTGCTGAGAGTGTATAAGTGCACACAGACCTTAGTTTGCACATCATCTCAGTAACACTTTATTTTACAGGTTCCATATTTTCCAGCTAATTTCCTAGAAACCTTCCTGATACTTTTTCTTTTAAAATTAGTTGATGTTTAGCTGTTAATCACTGGTATATTTCCAATAAAGGCCTTCGCAGGGGAATGGAGAAAGTGTCGGTTACTATAGTAACAGCTAACTTTATTCAAGCTTTTAAGTAAAAAATAAGAAGCTATGCAGTGGATAAGTGAAAAATAGTTCATAAATACGTGTCAGTATCCATCCGAGTTTCCTAGAAACACTAACAAAGATCTTAATTGTCTTTGTGTGTAAAACTGCACGGACTGTGTTTTATTTCATGATCGTTATCAGACTGAAACACAAACCTAAGAAATTTCCAACAAAGCTGAAAACCATAGGTGAGCGATCAACTCAACCAATGTGAAGAATTTAAATCAATTAAAAGAATATTTTCCAATATTATCAAACAAATCTGTTACTGTATGGAAGCACATTATATGTAGATGTTTTATTTTTCACTTGCTACATAATTTCCTACTTTTTTCTTAGGAACTTGATAAGATACTTAATAACTGTAGCGATCACCACTCCACTTCTCCATTGACGCTATATTTAGCACCAGTTTGCTTCTGCCTTTCTTTGAAATATCCTTGTAATTTACAGCTAAATGCCAGATAAGTTTTTTAAGAAAAATGATCAGGAAAGTTCCAGAAATTTGGTGCAAAACATGGGCCCCGTGATATAGGGCATTACCATTATTTCTGCCGTATGTATTTCTGCTGGTAGACATCCTGCTGCGCGGTCAGATTAAGCCTCGCTTTTCGTGCCGGCCCCTCAGCCGACGAGCACCCAAGGCCACGTCAGTTCGGCCCCCGGCCGTCACACTGACTGTCCCTGCTCGGCCCCGCTGGAGCGAAAGGATCAATAAGCACAGCCTGTCCGACTATCAGTCTCTATCGATCCCTGTTTGATGCAGGGGGGCTCGGTCTGCTGGTTGGTCAGAAGGAGTCAAAAGTGACTTTGGAGTATAATAGATTCTGTGCAGACATCTTGCCTACACGCCTAAAACAGTTGCTTTTTTGATTTTAAACATTAACATTAATTTTTAATGTATTTAGTTTTAACCCAGTTGTCTATTGTTGTTAATTTATGTGAATTAAATTGTAAAGGTAATGTACAAAAGTTCAATAAATCTTAGTGACGTTGCTCGGCTGATTCACCCCCAGTTTTTGTCTGGTTTTCTACTGAATCATATCATGAGCCGATCATTACATGGTTTCTCGCATCACCTTTAGCTTCTGTAGCTGCATCTCCAGGTTTGATCACTTAGAACTTTCCGGTGAACTGATGGATAAAGTATTCCTGCATGGGTGGAGGACACGCTTCGATTTATCAAGATAAATAATCCACCAAAATACCCACTGGATTATTTGGGGGGGGGGGGTCATTGTCATGAAGCTGAAAACAGGCTGCATGTAACACTTCACTTTCAGTCCCTTTATTTAGCGTCTATAAGCCTTATACAAACACTCAATAACTGGCTTATAAAACCCTATAATATGCTTAAGAAATAACACAGTATTTGTCAGCAAATATAACTTCTTCTGTGAAGACGTAGTTACATTTTTACAGCTCTGTTTTATTATATTATTAACCTTTATTTATATAGAGCAGCCTCCACATATTGATGTCCACAGGGGGAGTTATAGCTGTTATATAGATATATAAATTTACTCATTAATACTTGTCTAAATCTATATTATACTATAGATATGTTATTGCATGTGTGTTATAAACTTTTCATTTACACTATTCTGCTCTAGTAACAGAGTGAGTCCTCATGATGTGTTTGGGGTGAGTCATTGTGTTGTATGTTATTCTCCTGAGACCAGAAGCTCCCAGAAGTTTCTTAGAAACCAGGGGACTTCTCAGAATCAGAACCACCACCACCCAGTGCCCCCTCCCCTCCTTCCTCAGACCTGCCAAAACAGCCCCCCCTCCCTCACACACACACACAGACACTACGCAGCTCTTCACGAGCCGAATTCCTGAATCCTCCAAATTAGGTTTCAGTCCAACTTGTGTGAGTTTAGGAGATCAAAATAACAAAAAACTCACCATTAACTAGTAGTTAATTAACATATAAACTGGCAAAACAGATGCATTTAAATAAATCAGCCTTTTACCCCCCCGCCCCCGCCCCTTTGCCTCGGCCTCTTCTGTGAGGGTAATTGCTCACTGTCGTCACCTCCACTTTCCTCCCGCTTCCTGCGTTACACAGATTTATTGGCACTCTGTTTATCTCCCTGGATTTTAGACGACGAACTGACTCTCAGTGTGAGTTAGGTACACACACACTCACACACACTTGGTCTGGCTATTCTAAAAAAAAAAAACCCAACCCTGTATGATTACACCGGAGAGATCAGATGTCTAGACCAGCAGGGTATTACATGCGTTAGTCAGCGTTAGGTGTGTGTATCGGTTGCGTATCAGTGTGTATCTGTGTGTGTGTGTGTGTGTGTGAGTCAGGCGGATGATTAATAACGTGTGACATACCTCGGTCGCTCTGGGCCGATGCCGCCACATTTCGGCCTGGACCCTGCATTCGACGAGGCAGATCACACACACACACATACGGGACATCATGAGTGCGACCAGCTCAAGCGCCGATAGCATCGATCGATCCCGGGGCGGGGCCACGGGGGGGCGTCCCAGGGGTCCCGGGGGGGTCTCTGTGACTGATCGCTGGTCTTGTGCGGAAGGGACCCATGCGGCTGTAGCCAGGTGATTGATGCCAGCCCATCGGATACTTGCAGGCCCCGTCAGTTAAGGACGTGTGGTTTTCATATGTGTATGTTGCCTCGTGTGTGTGTGTGTGTGTGTAGCCATGAGCTGGTGTTTTGTGGTAATGAGCAACAGGGAAACCAAAGGGGGCAGGAAGCTTTTCAGCAGGATAATATAATGATATCAGCCTAATAACATAAACCAGGTTTGAATGTGGGCATGAAATACTGTTAAAATGAGCTTGTTGCATTTAAAGGTAACTGCACAAAAAAAACAAAACACAAGGGCTTCAGTCCCCTGTGGTTGTTATGGACAAACAGCTGGCAGCAGAGTCAGTGGTGCTCACTAATCACCATGTGGGTACTGTGTGTGTGCGTGTGCGTGTGTGTGTGTGTGGCTGTTAATCATCGGTATGTGTCCTGAGTCTGTGGAGATAAAGTGTGTTAAGTGGGAAAAAAGAGAAAGATAAGGAGAGAGACACTAGTTTCATTTTGCTGAAAGATGATCCGTCTCAGGCCTGGCTGACAACCACACCTCGGCATGGACACACACGCACACACCGAGTGACCACCTGACACCTGCCCCTGTCAAGATCTAATTGAGATGTGCGGTGACTCTGAGCGGAGCCCTGTGAGTCATGCCGCCGACAGGCCTGAAGACAGACTGCCGGAGCACCTGACGGAACGCTGGCCGCCGCTCGGCGGCCGGAGGGGCGATGACAAACGGGCGGCTGTAAAGAGACGGATCACGAAACCGTGTCTCAGCACGCCGCCCGGGTTCACCTGGGACTGACGATGCAGGTAGGAGCTCAGAATCCACACTTGGGCTCGCGTCTGTGAAAAGGTTAGAGCTGAACGAAGGTAAACCCGCCAACAATAAGGCTTTTTCAACATCTTATCGATATATCGGTGTTGTTTTTTGAAGTGAATGCAGAAAATATCATTTGAATGTGTTTTTACAGTTTTGCAGCACTGTCAGAATAACAAGTGTTTTTCTACTCTAAATATGTCATTTGTAACATGTGGTCAAGGTATGTCCCCTCTGATAATTGCCATCCTACTGTGGTGGTGCCCCTATGACCCTTGGAGCTGTGTTGTCAGGGGCGACAGCTCTTGTTTTTTGTGTCCCAAGGCAATTGGTCCAAGATGAGGTGCCAGATTCACAATGATTCAAAGACCTCTTTGGATCAGTGTCTTCTTCCTCCTCTTCTTCTTCTTCCAATTCAAGGAATTTGAGGGTCCTTCCTGGAGCAAGGCCTGGGAGGGGATCTCACTGCCAACTGGGTGATAGGCGGGGTGAAGGAGGGGTCTTGTTGTAGTAACTGCTGGCTCCAGAGATCTCTGATGGCAAGATTTTCAACCCCCACCTCTAAGAGAATTTTCTCTGCAACCCAATGGAGCTGGGTCCGGAATCTGGGTCGGCCATGTTAAAAGACTCCATTACAGAGGCTGGCTGCATAGAACCGTGGCCTGGTCACTAGACCCTGTCACTAAAGCGACATCAGCAAGGAAAAAAAAGGTCAAGCCGAAGAAAAAGACCTTTTGGGCTTAACAAGCTGCCGAATCAGCAGAAGACTATCAGGAAGCTCCAAGGATTGAAACGATTTTAGATAGGTCAGGAATATCTTGGTTGTTTTCAAAGATTTTGCCAAACCAACCAGATGCTGCCTTTGCTGCCCCGGTGAAGATCAGAGCTGTTTGAACTCTGGAACTTCCTGAGGGACTGAAACGGAAACAGCAGAGTTTTTTGCAACCTCTGAAACGCATCTCTATTTTTGTGCAGACGATGTTGCTCTGTGGACCTTAGTAGACCAGTTTCCAGCTGTGTGGGAGGTGGATGGGTGGTTGTGAGTCAGCGGCTTGAGATCAGCAGACGAACCGGTATGTTTTTGGCAGTGATATGAGCATTGTGCCAGACTGTTTAGCTTATCTGGGGCTCGGCCACAGTGGCAGCAGGCTAAGCAAGGTAGTCCGGATGCCCCGCTCCGCCCAAGGGGACCCCAAAGGGTTCACAAACCAGATGAGATATATAATCGCTCTGTTGTGTTCTGGGTCTACCCCAGGACCTCCTACCAGCCGGACATGCCCTGAAATCCTCCAAAGGGAGGCACCGAGAAGGCTTTCTGATCAGATGTCATATGGAACAGCTGCTCCACTAGCGCTCCTCAACCGATCTCTGAGGTCAAACCCAGCCACCGTGCGCAGGCAACTCATTGCTTGTTTCCATGATCTGGTTCTTATTTCTGACAAATACCCAAAGCTCCTGGACATTGCTGAGGTCTGGATGTAGATCCTATAAGTAAATCAAAAGCTTTGCATTCCGGCTTAGCCCCAACTTCACCAGAATGGTTTCGGTACAACGCCTGCATTACTGCTGGAACTGAACCATTCCTGGCTCAAGCACAAGACCTAGAGATATAAACTGAAGGTGGAGCCTATTTACCAGGTGATCTATGCTGCAACTCTAAAACTATGACCCTCAATTCTGGCCAGGGGGCAAAAAATGACATCACATATAAAGATTTTCCCTTTGCAAGGTGTCGGGGTTCAACCTCCGGGACAGGGTCCCGAACATCTGGAGCTCGGAGTTGGAATGGAGCCAGATGAGGGAGTTCCGGCATCTGACCGGTTTCACTACCAGAGGTCTCCCATTGGAGAAACTACGGACCCAGGACAGAGCCTGATGATGGTTGAAAGGAAATTACAGATCCCACCTCACTAGGGAACACAAACATGAAATGAGTGTAGATTGAAACAAGTGTCTGCTTAGAAATCTGGAAAAAAAAAATCTCTAAAAAGCTTTGGGAACTGGTCCCACATTCATGTAGCTGAACTTTCAACTGATCCTGTGGTTAACATAAGTTAAAGTTTCAACAGATTAACACGTTCAGCCGCCCCTGGGGAAAAGAAGTCCACGGAAACCGAGGCGCTTGGTTGTTGAGTAACTCAGGTGAGCGGCGAAGGCCTGGCCGAGGCGAAACGATAGTGGTGATAAGAGCCAGGCCAGGTGGCCAATTCTGTGTGTGTGTGTGTGTGTGTGTGTGTGTGTGTGTGTGTTTGTGTGTGTGTGTGTGTGCGCGCACGCGTCCATGTGATATCAGATAAAAGCTGAGACACAAGAGCAGGAAACGTTTCCACGTGGTATCGACTTCCTCAGTTTTCTCACCGCTCACAACATATGCCTTGGACACGCTGGTACAATGAAAGGCAATGAAACAATGAAATGCCAGAGGTGTCAGTTTCTCCAGATTCGAACAGTCGCATTTAGTTTTAGTTTTAGTTTTTTTTTTTCTCACACTTCCCGTGACATCAGACCCCGTAGACAGAGCGCGCATTACTAACGCTTCCCATTCAGATAGCCGGGTCCTGCGATGAGTCCCTCATGATGCAGAGGAAGTGGTTTGGCCTGAGAGTCACTATGGTCAGCGCTCCGAGCGGCTGGATAACACCGTCGCCCTTGACTACTGCTACACAAGGTCTTTGTTTGTGTGCTCCTCACTGCTGAGTTGCTAGTTACATGGGCTGTTCATTGCACAAACATACAGTATGATGTGGGGATTTTTTTGGGAGAATGACTCTATTCTTGACAGACAGACTGAAGAGTTTGAATGACTGAAAGAATTAATATTAACATCCCAAAAAAAAGGTGTAGAAACTGAGCTTCAGGCCCTGACACTAAAAATATGTCTGATTTAAGCGTCGGCTGCATTTTTGTCGTATGTGCTACATTTTTAACACCCCTGTGGATATGTGTGTGTGTGTGTGTGTGTGTGTGTCTTTTGACACCTTCTGATTTATGGGCTCTCAGACGGGGCCAAGTGCTCGTCTCTGATGGATCCTCTGACCTCCTCTGCACTCGCTGACGTTGTCTTTTTCCTTCTGCCTTGGACTATTTTATTTATTTATATTTTTAGCCAGCAAACCAAAGTCCAAATGGACTGTACTTATATTAACCAAAAACCATAAATAACACTGGCGATAGAGGGCTGTTTAATTGTTAGCCCCCCCCCAACACCCATTTCTTAAGCGGGAACGTTAATGATGTAAAGCATTACGCAACTGGTCCAACGTCAGCGCCGTTACACGCGGCTCTGTGCCTCCAATCGATGACCTTGGGAAATTGGGCCTTGGCGCTGGTGACGAACGGACGTCTCGCAATCCGTGATCGTGCACGATGAATTTGCGAGAGATTTTGTGCGCTGACGAACAAAAAAAAAAGAGAAGCGAGTCACCACCTGCAAAGTAAAATTCGTGGACCGGAGGCCAAGAGAGGCCCATCCCACCTGTAAATTACAGTCACCAATACTGGAGACATTAACACACAGGAACTTAAAAGTTATTAGTTGAATGAACTTGAAGATGGAACTAAAAACAATATCATGACATTTGTTCGAGTTCTGTTCTGTAGAGATCGTGTTATATTTGTCGACATGGCTCTGATTGCGTGAGAAAACATTTGTCCCCAGGATTCGGACCTCGGGCGTCGAGGCTGCGTTCGCTGGCAGCAGTTGTCCGACCTATGTGTTTGTGTGTGTGTGTGTGTGTGTGTGGAGCTGAGTTTGGGCCGTGCAGGCGGGAGTCTGGCTCATGGTTATATGAGAATATGTGGCATAGTTGCTGACTGTGCGCCCAAGTTGGCAAACACACACATCTGGCTGGAGACCTGTCGTCATGGCGACGAGCATTGACTGACAGCGGAGAACTGTGTGTTGTTTTTTGTTGTTGTTGTCGTTGCCGTTTGTAGGTTGTCGCACTGATTTGTTTTGCAGATTTCTGTCTCGTTTCCCTTCCTTCCTCTTTCTGTCCCTCTCTCACCCTCATTCTTTTCTTCCTTTGCTTCTTTCTCTCAGCCCCCCCCCCCACCAGTTCTTTCTCTATTATTCTCTTTGTCTCTCTCTCTCTCTCTCCCCCCTGCAGCTGCATTCCAGTGCAGGTCAGAGATAATATTTGGTCGTTCTGCTCGTCCGGACCAATTAAAAATGACCCCCCTTCTTCGTTATGGCGCCCTGAGGAAGGAAGTGGCGCCGTCGGCGTCACACTCTGCCCGTCTCGGTCTCCGTGCTGCGTCTTTGTGCGTCTTTGATTGTGTTTGTGCTTCATCTGCTTTTCTTTTTCTTCTCTTCTCCTGCCCTTCTCTCCCCACGAGCACAAAACAAGGGTGGAGCTGCAGCCTGCTGACAGAGTCTTGGCCAGAGTTTGTCCCCATCGATGCCCCCCCCCCCACACACACACACACACACACAACCCCGGGGGGAGACGCAGTAATGACTGTAATGATGACGAATGATGCAGTGGTGACAGGTAGAGAAGGATTTCTGTAGTTTGTGTGAGAGACAAAGGCCAAATCAGATCACACGCCCCCCCCGAATAGACAGTAAACTGTGGAGGACTGTGTTTCTGAGTGTGTCTTTCTCGACCTTTACCCCACTGAGTCCAGGAAGTTCAGCACAGGCCAGGACTGTTTTTGGAATAACAGGGGAAGATGCCCCCCCCCACCCCCGCCCGCTCCCCTCCCTGCTCCCCCTCCTTTAAATGTCATTACCCGGCATTACGGCCACTGATGATTTCCTTCTCATCTAAAAATAGTCGTTAATATTATTTTGCTGCCTGATGGACCTGGGGGGAAATTGCGAACGCTGGAGCGGTGCTAATCCGGTTTTCCTTCTCCCTTCGCTTCGGCGAATGAATGCAGGCGGTGTGGGATCCGTCAGAGGCCGCGAGGCCGCGGCCAGATCGGGTTATTCCTGTGCGTCCGAGGCTCGGCGGACATAATTACCCCGACGGTCAGGAAATGCCGCTGTGGAATGAGCAGGGCTTCCTTCTCTGCCAGCTGACGCAGGCCCGGCCAGCGTTCCTGCTTTTCCCTGACTCCGGGATGCCACTTTCCTCCTGCAGACGTTTTCTCGTCAGGAAGTCGACGGCGACTGTCGGTGGGAAGTTCTGCGTGGAACAATGATGTCTCGAGTTCACGCTTCTTTTTTTCTTTTTTCTTCTTTTTCCCAGACACGGTTTTGAGACTTAGTTCAGAGCTTCAAAGCAGCTTTACAGTACCATGAGGCACAGATGCAGGCAGCGTTTGTGTTGAATCCATAGTGAGGTTCTGCTTTAGAAAACAAATTGCAGCATTTAAGAGCAGCACGTTCTACAGCCTGGTGAAATCAGATACTATCAGGTTTTATCAGAGGCGCGGCTGCAGAGTTGCAGGTGGCTTGCTGACAGGGACCTGATCCCTCACTGGCTTCCCACCGGCCGACGCCATTAACGGTCGCCTGCTTTGTGACCGAGTCAAAAGGTAGTGACAGAAATTCTTAATATCTAGAAACAGGAGTTGTTTTTCTTGATACTAGTGTTGTGCTCTGCCTTATTTGGTCTCATTAACTATAACATTCTTGAAATTTGCTGAACTGTACAGGAAACTGCTGGAAATAATCTTTACTGATTAGTTTTTTACTTGTTTTGAGAAAAGACATTTAAGACAATTTCTAAGTTCTCATCTCATCCATAGGTGAGCTGGGTCACAAACGCTGGCTTCACTCACAGTGTTTGCATCCTCGGATCTTCATCATCCGCACCGTAAACAAGGTGTGTTCAAGTGATCAACAGTGTGCGGGATTTCCTGGTTCTTTCACTCGACCTAAAAATGTGGAAAAAATGAAATAAAATCAGAATTTCTGTCACTTTCTTCTGACTCGGTCACAAAGTAGGCGACCGGTGGGAAGCCAGCGAGGGATCAGGTCAATGCAGAGGTAAATCCCTGTGTTAATAGTGCCCACCTGCACGGAGGGGGTGGGGGTGGGGGTGGAGGTGAAAATCACATGGAACTAATAACATAAAACAGAATGGTTTTTGCAGAAGGCAGATTGTCGACAGTTAAAAATAACACAATGATAAATTTGCACTAGTGATATTAATTTGATTAATTCAGACAGTCTTCTAAACATATACAGGAGTTCACAAATTCCAAAATGGCCATAAGATTGTAACAGAGTCTGTGGCTCGAGGTAGCGAAGCCATTTCTTTTTTTCCCACCAGGAACCTGTAACGTCCAGTCACCGGTTGATTTATAGCTTTCTCAGCTAAACTCCACATAATTCACTGTCCATGACAAATGTGCTCAGTGGAGAACAGAGAGGGCGGGAAGCATGCAGCTTCTTGTTGGGCTAGGACTTTCTCCATGTATTTATTTGTTCAGTGGGGGGGGGGCAGATGGAGATCTCGGTTTCATTGGGATGGGTGGGGGTGGGGGGGCGATGGAATACTTTAATTTGACAGTAATTTATTATGCTTCCACCCGACAGGGTTCAGCCGATGAGAGGTGGATTCGGAGAAATAGAAATCCAGACGGTTTTATGGACAAATCCTGGATAAAGGGCTTCGGCTCATGGGGTCGGATTCGTGGGTGACGAGCGGCGCCAGGTCACGTTAGCTTTACCGACCTAAACACAAGTTTATCTTCAGGGAAAATGACGATCGGAACACAAACAAAACAAACAAAAATAAATCTGAGCAAGAGAAAACAAGGAGCAGCCTCTTTCCCAGTTTCTTATTTTCTGTCAAACACACACACACTAGGCCGGAGGCTAAAATAAATAACCTACCCCCCCCCCCCCCGCCCAATTCGGTCCTTTGTGAGAGAGAGGACAGTGTTTGCCTTGCTCTCTCTGCCTGTGTGGAGCAATAATTGCACAAGTTTCACTGATGCCCCCTGGGGGAGGGGGGGGGGTCCTCTGAAGATGAAACGCACTCCTTCTCCTCCAGCCTCAGCAGTTTAGGCTTTAATGGGAGACTTTTCCCCGAGGTGTCGGTCGGGGCAGTGACTCTCCAGGTGAAAGTAGAACTTCGGGTCAGAACGTGGTGGAACGAATAGATGCAGGAAAGGAGTTGACCTCCAGCTCCTCCCATCATTATTAACAGGTTCGTTCAGGACACGAAGGTTCAACGGCGTTAAAAATAAACTGAATCAGTGTATTTTGGGGCTGTTTTTGAGACTTTCATTGATGGGTGATAACAGCAGGTGAAGCTGCAGCACCTTAACCGCGCCAAAGCCAAAAATCAGTGAATATTTTAGAACAAAGGTTTTATAAAAGTCATTAAAAGCTTTCAAATCATACAGAGTCGTTTAAACTTTTTTCACATTGAACAGGGTCAGTGCAGTTTCGTCCGAACCTTCACGTGATCCCAAACACGTGGCGGAGACATTTCTACTGCGTGTTAACAACAACAAATCTGAGAAGAACCACAGCAGAGTAGTGGAAAGTTCTCACCATTAATCAGGTGACCCCCCCCAGGTTCCAGTTCCCATGAAAAACTGGTCACGTGTAAAACCCAGCCCTAATGACAGGGTGCTGTCGCCGGCCCGCAGCTAAACTCTGACCCACCTTTCTAACCTGGCCAGGGGGCAGGTAGCATGGGGGGGGGGGCATCAGTAGAAAAATAGAAAATAAACCCACTCTCGTTAGCATATGCCAAAGGCCACACTCAGGGTGAAAGGCAGCGTCGCCAAAAAGGTGAGACGGAGACAGGTACAGAAGACGAGGGAAGGGGAGAAGTTTACAGCTGCGGAAAGGAGACAGGCGCAGATAAAGGAAGAGGGAGGAGGAGAGGGGCTTGGGGGGGGGCAGGAGCATGGGAGTAGAAATGAAAGCAGGAGGCAGGACAAGAGGAACCAGCTTCTGCTTGAACTTAATTATTAACACTGGCTTTCTCTCTGTTAATGAAAGGTTTACTCGCCCAGGATTTATTAGGACTGACGCAGCATCTGTTGATTAATATTTAATGTGGTATTTAAATCTCTGGACTCTGGAACAGATTTCCTCCACTGCAGATTATTTCATACTTTCCCCATCAAATGAACTTTGCAAGCGTCATACTTTACTTTTTTGTTTTTGTGTATTTGTATATTTTACTGTCATTCATTTTTATGCCAGTAAAGATTTTTCTGAAGTGTAACTTGTCATGTCAGCGCAGTTTGATAATCAACCTGCAGAGATGCGGAATTGGCTCAAGCTTTTATCAACACTGTCATAAAATTGATGTTGTCGTGTCACGGTAATGAAGATGCAGGAGCTGTTGTGTTCATGGACATTTTGCATGATAATGATCATTTCTATGACTTTCAACTGCCCACAGGATTTGACAGATTCATGTAAAAGCATGATGGGAAACCGGCTGCAAATGGGAAAAGAGGGAAGTCAGTAAAAGCAGTAAAGTGAGATGAGATGCATGTTGTGGACAACTGCTTCAGTCGTGCAAAAACATGTGCTGGATCATTTAAAGCTTCCTGCAGCCTGAGTCTCTGCAACACTCTGAGCAGATTCCCCCTCTTCCCTTTCTCATTTCCCTTCCTCTAAAGAGAAGAAAAAGAAGCGCTACTGCAGAAACTACAGCAGCAGCCACTCCATGAAAACAAGGTTTAGCTCATTTCTTGATGGGGAGGGTTGAGGGACGAGGTCTGTGTGTGACTGGGTTGTTGATCGGTGCTGTGAGAGGCTCTGTGTGTTCCCGAAGAAATGGTGGTTGGGCTGTAATGGAACAGAAATCTTCGGGGGGACAGTTTGTCTTTCACTGCCTCAGCAGTGTCTCACAACCTCCTGCCTCCAACTTCCCTGACTCCACTGACTCCTTGTTGCCAGATATTAAATATTGATATTAATCAGTTTACGGAAAGTCACTGTCCCTGCTCTTAAAACCAAAAATAGTGGCGTAGATGTAAAATCTACACAGTTACAGGAGGAATCTTTTTTTCCTTGTCAGCCTCTCCCACTCTAGACCCCCCCCCCCGCTCTGTTCTGTGTTCAGCCTCTCTCTCTACCCCCCCCGCTCTGTTCTGTGTGTGTGTGTGTGTTTAATCCTCCTGTTGGCACCGCTGGAACAGATAAGTGTGCACCACAGAGAGCTCAGTTGAGAGAAGAGAGGGATCATTGTGGCTGTGCTGGGGCGAAATTTAGGAATTAAAAGGGGACAAATTGCATCAGTGGTTCACATTCACTGAGAGTGTCACATAGAGAGAAAACCTGTTTCCTTCTTTGTAGAAAATTCTGGGTCAATAAAACTCGTTTTTGTTTATCTGTAGCTTTGTTTCTGTTGGTTTTGATGATGTCAGACAGTCGCTGGGGTAGGAAACAAGTCAACGTTGAAGCAAGATAATCTGAGACTTGTATTTGGGGCCGACAGGAGGCGACGGCGCCTCTGATGTTGATTATAATCCCTCAGTGCAAAGGAAAAGTCCTAGGAAAAGTCAGCATTGAAGAAGCAAGATAATCTGAGACTTTTGAGGGGGGCGGCAGGGCGCCTCTGCGCCTGATGTTGATTATAATCCCTCAGTGCATGCAAAGGAAAAGTCTGTGTGCGTGTGTGTGTGTGTGTGTGTGTGTGTGTGTGTGTGTGTGTGTGTGTGTGTGTGTGTGCGTGCACACAACTAAGGAAGATACAGTAGCTCAGACTAAAACAGGATGCTGCTTTGTAAACTGTTTAGGGACAGTTTGTGCCGCTGGTCTTTGTTTATCCTCTCGGTTAAGTTCAGGTAACCTGAGGGTTTGTGTGATCGGACTGTTTCTGGTCCCATCTTCTGTTTTTCTTCTCTATTATTATGGGTCTGTATGTCATATTATAATATTCAGTGTAATATATTCAGTAAAAGAAAATGCACCACATGCAAGTTAGATTACTTCCATTAGGCTTAAGATCTGGTTCTGCTGTTTTAAAATGTTGTTTTCATTCACAGATTTTTATTATAAAGTCCCATCAACAACCTCGACCGGCTGAGTTGAGAGTGAAAGAGAGATGGAGAGAGAGAGAGAGAGACAGAGAGAGAGAGACGGGGGGCATAGTACAATAATGGGACTAATAGCTATATAAACTAGCTATATAGTTATACTAACAGGGCTGATGATATTACTAATAGGACTAAATGAAATGGTAACAGTAGTAATCATAAGTAATTAAAGCAGTGGGTGTTGATCAGGCTCATGGGGCAGTAGGTGGTTGTACAACCATGGATCCAGACTCTGGAGCATCAGAGGCAGAAAAACCTGCAGAAAGCAACAGGAGGAGAGAGGAAGAGGAGGGGAGAGGAGCCCGGTGCATCATGGGAAGTCCCCCAGCAGTCTAGGCCTATAGCAGCATAGTGAGGGGATGGTTAAAGCTGATTCTGAGCCAGTTCTAACCAAAGGCTTTATCAAAGAGGAAGGTTTTAAGCCTTCTCTGCCTCATGGACCCAAACCGGAAGATGGTTCCACAGCAGAGGAGCCTGAGAAATGAAGGCTCTGCGTCCTGTTCTACTGTTGGAGACTCTAGGAACCATGAGTAGGCCTGTGTTCTGGGAGCCAAATGTTCTACTGGGGTAATGAGGTACTAGGAGCTCTGCTTCCACATCTGCTCCGGGACTGGGATCCGAATCCTGCCGCCGCGGGTTGGACAGCTCACTCAGAGCTTCTCTGGAAGAGAAGAGCTCAGGGGTGAAAGGAGGTCGGAGGGAAGAAAGGGGGTCGAAACCGAGGTTCCGTTCAATATATTACGGAGCCGGTTACAGGCAGATAATAAGACGCAGACAGACAGAGGGATAAATGGACGGAAACGGGGAGAGCAACAGATGGGAACCAGACAGGCCAGACTGACAATGGGGAGGAGGGTCGTGACAGCGCAGGGCCATCTGGGGTCCGCCTGGAACACACACACACACACACACACACAAACACACCGTCCAGGTCAGTAGAGGGTTATGCCCTCACCACATTTTCCCCCGGCGCTGTCGCTCCCATCACATGTGCAGCACTGTGCCGACTCATCGGCTCAGCGAAGGCAGGGTCACGCTCAGCGGCGACCTGCCGTCGAACCGTACGCGCCGCCTCGGAGAGTCCGCCCGGGAGCCGGCCGCTCGGCCACGTAGGCCTGCGCCGTGACTCACATCTGGCCGTCATCTGGGTTCGACCAGATCCGAGCGCCGGTTTCCTCGTTGTCCGGACCGCTCCCAGCGCAGAATGAACCAAGTGGTCTCTGTTTTGTTGTCTGTGCTCAAACATTTGTCTGACAGACATTAAAATCCCTCTCCCTCCCCTTCTCCATGGCTCCTTCAGGTGTTTCTCTTCCTACTGTCGACTGTTGCAGAATACGCAAAATTTATTGGTTATGTTGAATCACAGCACAGCAGCGTCCCAGAATCTCTTCATGTAAATCCTTCCAGTTGGACCCAGCCGGGCTTGGAAGAGAGGCAGGCCTGTGTTAAAAGGAGCCAGCTGTGTCCACACCCTGTCTGTGGAGCCAGCCGGCCCAGATCCCAGATCCCAGATCCCAGATCTGGGACACCAGATCCCAGATCCCTGAACCCAGATCCCAGATCCCTGAGCCCAGGGTACCAGAGCCCAGAGCCCAGAGCCCAGAGCCCAGAGCCCAGATCCTTGATCTGGGACACCAGATCCCAGATCCCTGAGCCCAGATCCCAGAGCCGAGCACCCAGCGTTATCCCCACTTCTCCCCAGCATGTGCCAACATTTTCCCATTTCAAGTCCTGCGGCTCCTGCCCTGCGACGGCCATGTGGAAAAACCTGCAATGCTGCCACAGCAGAATGATAAGACAAAGACAGGATGAATAGCAAAATCCACGGAAATTTAGATATTCCTTTTCTTCAATAATCCTCCGTCCTTCTGAAAAGAATTCTCCTGGGGCCATTTCTTTCTCTTTTAGGCCAAGTTTTCATTGGCTTTGTCAACACTGCGTTTTTTTAACCCTCCCATGTCGAACCCACTGTCCAGTGACATAACTCCCGCGACCCATGAACAGGGGAATCGTTCCCTTTACCGCCTCCAACGTGGATAACGTGAAGGTCACGTTCATGTCGAGCGGAGCTGAGGCAGAGAGAAGCATATTTAACACCAGGTTAGATGCAGCTAATTCTGACTTGAGTTAATATTTAATATTACATTATTATGACCCCAGTATCTACGTGTATCTGATCAATGGAAACTCCCAGTTGCTGTAACTAAGACAGGAGACAAGCGAAATGAGACTAAGACTCTTAAAGAAACTCAGAAAATGAATGTTTGTTTTTTTCTTGGTTTAAAACGATAACGTGTTTGAATTTAACATTTTATCCGTTTGTCAAATAGATTCCATCGCATCCATTTTTAATTTGCTTACATTTCCTCCTTGATTTAAACACACCAGGGGACGTGGGTAGTTTCCACCTCCACCCATTCATCCGTTCATCTGACCCAGTGATGCAAGCAGGCAGGACTTTATTCTTCAGAGTCATCGCAGCTGTTACATAACTGTCAGACCTTTTCTGTTGTCATAACACCCTCTGTTATGTTTTGCCCGGTTTTGAAATGTTAATCTCTCTCTTTTTTTTTTTTTTTTAATTTTCCTGTGTACACACTCAACGTTGGTCCTTAGTTACAAAACAGGCCAAAAATATCACGTGTCAGGTTGTTTTCTTTTTCCCTGAAGAAATGGGTCTCTCTTTCTATTCAGCTGAATGAGCAGTAAACTCTCCGCTCTGTCAGCGGCACCACACCCACTCATTCTTCAGAATTCGGTCAGCAGACTCTTAATGTGTGTTGTGTGTGTGTTGTGTGTGTGGTGTGTGTGTGTGTGTGTGTGTGTGTGTGTGTGTGTGTGTGTGTGTGTGTGTGTGTGTGTGTGTGTGTGTGTGTGTGTGTGTGTGTGTGAAGCATCTCCCCGCTTTGGAGGAGCGCGACCTAATTTCCCCCCGAGTTGGAGACGAGGCTAAATTGCATCAAGCTCACACCGGTCAGAGTGTTTTCGGTCATAAATTTGAGTGGATATTGACACCGACACAGGGAAGTTGCATTTATTAGTATAAACAGGCATTAACCAGCTAATAATTCATCCTCCCTCTGTTTGTTTTATGTTTTAAGATGAAGATGTGATGGTGGGTCAAGACCACACAGCTGCTTTTGCTTTGGAAGAGGTCAAATGTAGTGTCACGGGGGGGTCATAGATAAGTGACTCTGACGTTGATGATGGAGATCCTGACTGTGACTGTAGCGACGACCCCTGTGGCAGCTGAACCTGGGTCTGGACTCCGTCAGGACGGAAGGAGCTGCAGGGTTCGGAGGCTCCTCATCTTCTTTTCATCTCCAAAATCCTTGAAGATTTAGAATCCGGCAAATTACTAGGTGTCCGTACGTCTGATGATCTTTATGAAGCCTTTCTTTTTTCTTTTTTTTTTTTTAGGGTTGCAACCGCTTCACAGCGTTAAAAAAAACCTTCCACCAAGGCGGATTCTACTTGTTGCATTTACTTATCACAAATGGGCAAAATGAATCTGAAGTTCACTCGACTTTCCTGTGTTTTGCCTGTGGGAGGAATCAGAAGAGAAAAGAAAAAAAAGGAAAAAAAGCCTCTTGAGCACAAGAAAAAACCTGCACGTGTCAGTCGGAAGGATCCGGATCAAGACCTGGACCCCCCCACCCACAACCCCCCAACCCCCCGGCGGAGACGTCTGAACAGGCTGGTGGATACACAGGAACAGGTCCACATACACCCACTGTACACACATGGCAGACAGGCTCGGACATGCTCGCACATACAGTGTGTGCAAACATACAGCCAACGCTACACACAGCCGCATGTGTGTGTGCTGCATATGCTGAACATCAGACCTACATGAGAACACACACACACACACACACACACACACACACACACACACACACACATACTCATTGATTCCCCTGTTTCTCGGGACATCTGGACACCAGTGTTGAGGAAGGCACAGTGGAAAGCTGAACCTGATATTTGGCTCCATGTATTCCCCCTGTCTCCTTGTGATGTGGACGCACATCTGTGTGTCTCTTCCCTGGACTATTCATAGAGCCCACCCACACCACGGGGGGGGGGGGGGGCCTCCGGGGGACTCCGCCCTGATGCAAAGACTGACACATGGTTGAGATTCAGCATGTTTGTCTTTCAGTCCACTCTTTCCTTCCTTCATTCACCTCGGCCTGTTGCCATCTTCTTCCTACCTTCCTACTGCCTTGTTCCCTGATTGCCCCCCCCAAACTTTACTCTGTTCCCCTGCCTTCTCTCCTACTTTCCCACACTTCCAGCCCCGTTTCTGTCCAGGCTTTCCTCTGCCAAGGCCAACACTTCTACAGGACAAGCGCAAGCTGCCAAAAAGATGCCCGCTGCTGCCTGGGGGGGGTATTTAGAAGACAGCCCCCCCCCCCTCCCCTCCCCAGGCATGTAGGGATCATGTGTTGTGTCAACATGGACCTTGGTATCAGTGCCAGCTGCCCAGCCTGGGGCAGGAGCCCTCCACACAACCCCACCCATGGTGCAGAGCGGCAACGATAGGTGAAAAAAAAGTGTCCCACAGTTTCCCCTCTGCCAACTGTGGTGAAGAAACAACGCATAGACAGGCCTCCACGCCAGCTTCCTGCCATCAGATTAGCGGGCCTGGCATGCGGCGGCGGTGGCGGTGCCGGCCAGAGCCACGGACTGTGAGCAGCAGTAATGCGCAGCTGTGGCGGGGGGGGGGTCGAGAATGAGCAGGCTGCTGCCGCCGCCGCCTCGTCTCAGAGCTTCAAAACACAGGACTTCACGTGAAATAAAATCAAAGGCTGCAGCAGGGAGCCGCACAGGTGATGACTGAAGGAAAGGAGGTGATTAATCTGTTCCTCTATGAGGGAGAGTGTGGACATAGAACCACGTCAAGGTCGGCCAGGTTTAAATCGGCATTTCACACATTTTACACGTGAAAATCTGCTTTACTGTCCACGGGATGTTTCGTTCGTGGCTGTGGAGGAGCTTTCCGAGGTAGAGAACCAGCCCTGGGCGAGTCAATGTGATGAAAGCAGCGTTGCTTTGGCATGGAGACTAAAACTTTAGCACAGAAAAAGCTCCGTCACAGACTCGTGGCATGGAATTTGAAATACTGCCAAATGTCAGGCAGGGAGAATGATCTTAAAGACAATGAGGGATCCAGCACTTTTCTGGCCGCTCAACCCAACTAGGCACCGAAAGTCATGACGAGTTTTCAAATAACAAAGCTTTATAAACCCCATTTGATATTGGCCCCCGGGTCGGGGCTGCCTGCACCTGCTGCTCCGCTGATACAGAACCAAAAGGGACACGAGTGACCTTTGACCCCCGGTGGTCAGCAGACAGACGGAGGGTGGGGGGGTGGTTGTCCTCTGACATAAGATTTCTTCAGCCACACCTGCTGCCGGGCCAGGAAGTGGAGGAGTGTGTGTGTGGGGGGGGTCATACCCTTGGCTCCCCCCACCTCTGGAAATAGACCCTGTTGCTGCAGAAGTTCCATAAGTCCCTGCATCGTTGAGCAGCTTGATTAATGAGCACAGAAGGTAAGAGACTTGTACTGTCTATTTCTGTGTGTGTGTGTGTGTGTGTGTGTGTTAGTTGTTGTTGCAGGTATGAGTTTACATTCTGCGGAGGAAGCGAACGTCCAATCTCTTCCTAAATTATTTCCAACACGGTCCATTTTGGTGAGTCTTTCACTTTGGTGGTCCAGCAGCACAAAACTGTCCACGCACCAGGAAAGTAATAAAAAAAATAAAATTTGCTGTTTAATGTAGCTCTCATCTGGTTTTGTGTTCTAGGTTGTTCTAGACTGGATATGGCAGAATGTACAATGTGCAGGCAAGAGAGAGAGAGAGAGCGAAATAGGGAATTAAAGCAGAGCAGAAATGTATTTTATATCCAGAGTTTCATAACTGAAACAACCTGACTGAGCCTAGAAAAGCAAAAGTTTCGGGTCAAAAATTAAGACAGGAGGCATGTGTTACTAAAGAACAATATTTCATACTTTAATATTGTCCTTGGCAGGCGTTAGCTGTATTAAATACACATATCGCTTTCCAGTTTTTTTTCTTTCTTTCTTTCTTTCTCTCTTTTCTTCAGTTCACATTTAAACATGTAACCAACTTTATCCAACTTTACCAATTTTAACCAACTTTTTGTCAAACCTCGATCCGACCGTCCTGTTAATACCAAGGTAAATAGAATCTGGAACAATCATTATTTACATAAGATACAAAAATATATTTCACAAAAAAAGATAAATTTTTACAGTAGGAAGCTCTATAAAATTACAAATATATTTCTATTATAAAAAGCTGTTTTGTTTTTTTTTTATTTTAAATACTCTTCCAGCTCAAGTTTTTGACGGAGGGAGTGTGACCTGGTCTGTGTGGTCTGATTCTGACGATGAATCATCCAGTGAGACATATTTCATGTTGGCATTCTTCACAACTTTACATGGAGTCCATTAACTCGTGGCTGCCAAAGTTTTCTTGTCCTCGGGTTCCCTGCGATGCTGGTTTTGACCTTCGTTGGAGTCCTCACAGCCGGGGGGGGGGGTTACTCTCTGACGGCACTGGGCAGACCTGGTGTCGTGGTGGAGCCTCTCGGCAGTTGCTGTGGCGTCCAGCTGTATCCTGTTGGTAGGCTTTCAGCGTGACGTGGCTTATGGGGGGGGCAGGTGCATGTTCAAGGGGAGTCCGGTCCAGACATCCACTCCCTCCCTCTCTCATGACTCTGAGCCCCCGTGTCACATGCCTAAGAACAGACAGAGACGGAGGCAGACGGACCTGATTAGAAACAGGATCTATTCTCGGAGCACCGGAGACATTCAGCATCACACACTGCTCATCATAAACACCGGCGGGCCCTAATAAACACGCCATTCTCCGGGGGCTAACAGGGGGGACAGGGGCGGGGTGGGGCGGGGGCTGATTGGCCGACTGCCCGACTGAGCGTCCACCTCCTGTGAGCTACGGAGATGTGGAAAGTGTTCCATCTCCTACGTCCGTCTCATTCCGTCCTCGACATTTACAGTTGGAACTTCAGCCTCCTTTTTTTTCCTTTTATTTTCAGCACACATTCCTCATACCCCGATGCAAGTTCCAACACTCACAAGCCCTGTAGTAAAGAAGGGGTCCAACGCAAACACTTAGCCATGTGCGTCTCTTACACAGGACAATCTGCCGGCGACGAAAAGACGCCCCGTTGATTCACTGCACATACATGCGCAGGTTTCTGCTATGTTTATACGTGGAAGGGCGACGAGGAGACAAAAGGATGGGACGGAATAGAAGAACCCGGACCGAGCTCACAGTGATATGTGGCGTGTCTGCAAATTGCATGGTGTTGGTAGCAGTTTTTAAATTTTTTTTAATTTTCAAAGCCAAGTGATTGGGTGAAGAAAAGGGAATACACGGCCTTTTCTCTGCAGTGTAACCCCAGAGGCCTCCCGGTCCACATAACATGCCACCCCCCCCCCAATTGTTTCTTAGAAACCTACGGGGAGCGGCTCCTGTGTCCCTTTATGAGAGGTCGTTAACATAGCTGGCACTGGGGAACAAACGCGCCTGTTAATCCCGAGTAGCGGGCGGCGCCAGCACACAGGGCTAATTCATTGAGCAGGGGGGGTGGGGGTGGGGGGGCCATGACAGCCAGGTTGCATTAGCACTTACTCTCTAATGTCCTGTCAAGGTCAGCGATGAAGTCCTCCAGTTCTTTGGTGTCGCCCAGTTTGGCTGCGAGGGAGAAGGAGAGAGAGGGACTCAGACCTCAAGGTGAGGATGGTGATGAGAGCTATTATAAGCATCGTTAATCACACATTAAACAGCCTGGTGGGTGGGGAGGGTGGGGGGTTCTATATATGTCTTCGGTGTCTTCTACAACATGATTCATGCTCTCTAATCGATCTAAGTTTGAACCCTGTCTCACTACAGAGGTCCGGATCAGGTCAAACCCTGGACTTTAATGTCTGTGTAGGTCTGAGGGGGCGTGTGCTCACGTTTTGGTGACACAAGAGGGGGGGAGGCGGCGGCGGGGGAGAGCACAGTGGGGGAGTTCAGCCGCTCGTCGCTGAAGCTGAGGCTGTTTCTGTTGAGCGACTCCGCACCTGTGAGAGAGAGAGAGAGAGAGAGAGAGGACAAAAATGAAGACAAATTAGATTAGCGGCCACTTTTCCCCTGTAAAACACACACACACACAAACACAGGCACACAAATCTGATGTGTGTCAGTGGAGCAGCCTCGGATGTGTAATCATAGCATTCTCCTCTAATGACACCCTTCCTCTGTGGCCTGTCGCACACATGCATGTGCTTGTATTTGCACAGAGACGCTTGTTTACACAAAACTGAGACCAAAAAAATGAAAGAAATACTTTGTGCCGACTCTGATGCTGAAATTATCACAGTGACACTTTCTCTGCATTTCCAGCGGCAAAAAGTTCCCACTCTGCTTCACTGGACAACTCCAGAGGGAAATTAAACCAGGTGCAACTGTGATTCAGCCACTAAAACCCCTAAATGGGGACGTCTCTAAAGGCAGAGTTCCTTCTCCTGCTCTAAAACAAGATGTTTCTCTGTGACTTTTAGAGAAGGTTCTGCCTTTGGCTGCTGTTTCTGCCTCCTCCGTGCCCTCAACGCCAGATCTCCACTCAGGGTTCCATAAATGATATAATGGCCGCTTTGACTCTGCCAGGTCTCCTTCCAACCTAACACCTAGCCCGGCATGTTTCCACTGTTTGTTTGTTCGGTGAGAAATGAAGGAGGAGCGAGGGGACAAGGAAAGCTCAGACTTGGTTCCTGCACTTTAAGCCGGTGTTTGGTTTGTGTGTTTGGCTTTGTTTTTTTTGTCACTCACATCATTGATCAGTGTGAACTTAAAGCCTCTGACGTCTCTTTCTCCTCTCTGCAGGACGGCAGCCGAGATCAACAGTGTCTCAGGTGTCGGCTGCTTACTGACCCCCCCCCCCCCCGACCTGCAATGCTCCCACCACTCAGTGCTGAACACACAGCGTAAGAGGGGCCACACACACACACACACACACACACACACACTTTGACATGTAACCCTCTAATTCCTCATTTTCCAACTTCTGCTCTTTTATTTTCATCCACTTCTTCCCCTCTCTCCTTCACACTCCAGGACGGATCTGGGGAAGACTGCATTTTTTTTTTGTTTGTTCTTTGTTATTCATCTCCACCTCTGACAGTCCGTCCATCCATCAGGCCGCGGCACAATGGGGCGACAGGTCGCTCTTCATTGGCGCCGCCACGGAGAGGCCGGAGCTGGCGCAGGAATCCGATCCCTCGAGCAGAACTGGCAGAGCTCGCGAGGCCCAGGTCCGAGCACCTGCCCTCTGTTTCCGACCGCGGACGCTGCTCAGCGGTTAACGTGATAATTCGAGAAACTCTAGCTGGGGTCGTAAACATTGTGGACACTGGTGATGCCCTCAGAAAACCACTGGAACCTCAGGTGCCATGTAATCACCAAATTACCCCCTCATAGGAAAAAAACAAAACCAAAACACACACACACACACATATATATATATATATATATAATATGTTTTGGTTTGTTTTTTTTAATCATATGCATTTTAAAAGCAAAAGAGCCTGATTTTCTGGAGTCTGTCATGCATGTGACCTGAGGACGGTCAGACCTGAGGTTAACAGGATGCCCCCGCCCCCACCCCCTCCCCCTCCCTCTCAAACGGTCCCACAGATCGACTTTCCAGAAGCCTCGGGACCATAAAAGATCCCGCCCAACTCGGGGCTATCTACACAAGACGGTTTGGGGAAACCAAGTCTTTTTACTTATGGGGGCCCGAGAGACATAACCCCACTTGGGTGTGGGGGGGGGGGGGTCTGTAGCTGAGGAAGCAGACTTTTTAAAACACTGTATGGTAGAGTAATATAGCAACGTATGACAGTAAAATGTCACAGACATCAGAGCCCAGATATGAAGCATCGGCAGCTCAATCTGATCCAAAATCTCTGCACCGTGATTAAGGATTTTTTTCTGGCTCTTTTTCTCCCTCTCTCTCTTTCTCTCAGTTTAATTGCATGTGTGTGTGTGTGTGGAGTACATGGTGCATACTGTGCAAGAAGTGTGCAACAATGTGCCAGTCACCCTCTTGATTGTACATGATAAGATACTGCGCATGAGGCCAGGGTATCAGGGAGCAGTGTGGGAGGTGGTGGGGGGGCTCCAGGGGAGAGGGGGCATTAATTCAGGTAAAGGTCAAGAGTTTCTGGTAAAGAAGACGGCGGTGATGCGAGCGACTTCCAGGGCGGAACCACGTCGGACCCTCAGCCCTTTAGGGGCAGATGGCGCCAGTGCCATAAATATGCGCCTGATCTCCGTCCTGGAGGCTCAGGTGTCGGTTCACATTCTGAACGAGCCCCGGCCTAGAACCTTTCCTGGTGTAAGGAGACCAGGTTTATCCAGAGCCCCATAAGCCTGGGTCCACCGTCACTGCTCCATATTACAGACCATAACAACCCAAACCCTCGGTGTCCGAGCCCCGACTTACTCTCCGAGTCGCTGATGCCGCTGTCGCTGACGCTGGCGCTGCTCCGCCTCTTCGCGGTCCTCAGGTGCTCGTCGTACCTGAAGTGTCGCTTCTCCACCGGCGACGTGAAGTCCTCGATCACCGCGTCGAACTCGCACAGCACGTCGCTCAGGTCCTGCTCCTCGACGAACCTCGCTGCAACAACGCCAGGATGACCATTAAAATATATATAAATAAATAAGATATATGTATACAATCATTTATGAGGGCCATTATTTTAATTTATAAAATTTATTGTAGTATAATATTAATATAATGTGAATAGAAAAGCGTGTGCAACACCGTTAAAAATGAGGTCATAATAAAATCACTACAGTATTTACTTTAGAAATATGGTATTTAAATACTTAAAACTGGAGTTTGAACCTATAGTGACTTATTGTAATACTTTTTTTTTTTAATTCAGCGTAGAAAAACATTAGAAAGAAAATTACCTTGAGGTTTAAGTTTTGGAGACTTCATGGTTCCAGGTCTAATTATCCAGTACTGTCCAGTATATTTATATATATGTATAGATATATGTAGACGTGTGCGTGTGTCCCTCGGTGTAGAGTCCCGCTCTGTCCTCCCGCGTCCACCGCAGCTGCGGGTCCTGAACTAACCCTGCGGGCCGCGGACCGGCGCTATTTAAGGAGCCCCGCTCGGTGTGGGCGGGACGAAAGCCGAGCCGGGGGTGGGAGGGCAGTACGACCGAGTGTGTGTGTGTGTGTGTGTGTGTGTGTGTGCGTGTGTGTGCGTGTGATATGTGACCAGTGCGTTGCTTCCCGGTTGCAGTTACACACACACCCCTCCCCTGACGTCTCGCTCATAAAGAGCGTGTTTGTAAACAGCTTGTGTGTCACCTGCCGGGCAGAGGTGTGACACACACACGCCCACATGGGTATTTCTGATCCTGATCATATTTTTATCAGCGGGCAGTGACAGAACCGGGCCCGGCGGTGATTGACGGGGGGACGCATCCAGGGGCCAACCGATCCTGGGCCGGGTCCCGGTGACAGGTCCCGGTGACAGGCGGTCGGAAGTGACACCAGTCACATCTGATATAGACAGAACGGAATGTACAAAACAAACACGGTGGAGAAAATAACCGAGTACATTTACTCGAGTAAGTCTGAAGCAGTTGAGCAAGACTATAACCCTCATTCTACTTTATTTTACTTTGCTACATTTCAGAAACAATTAAAGTACTTTTCTAACCAAATATATTTATTAACTTGTCAAATGATTATTTGCTTTACAAATTTATGTTAATTAATAAGCATTTAATCATCTTATAAAATACTAAACATACCAGAGTTTTCAAACATTATCTAAAGAAACTGAAATGACTGGTAAAGTAGTATATTACTATAATGTGAATGTATGACAAGAAAATCATGTGCAATACATAAAAACATTTCGTTTTAAGGTGATAATAAACTCACTACAATATTTACCCTAGAAATATTGTATTCAAATACTTAAAACTGGAGTTTGAGCCTATATTGACTAAGTGTTATTACTATATTTTTTAAATGCAGTATAGAGAAACAAACTTACCTAGAGGTTTAAGAAGTGGAGACTTCATGTCATGCTCCACTTCAGCTACAACATGAAAAACATGATAATGCATGAATAGCAGTGAAACAGTATTATAATAATTCATAACGTGACAGGAGGCAGCCTGGCCACGTGTCCATTTTTACTGATAATACTTCTGTTCTTTTACTCAAATAACCGTTTTACTGAAAGATTTTGTGACAATGTATTTTTACATTAATAATATAGGATTTATATGGTACATTGTAGGTAACGTATATCATTTGGCTTATACAGAGATTCACAGAGCAAAATGAAGAACTATTTATCTTTATTTTTACAGGCACCCGTGCACAGTGGCAAATGAAAATAGTGCAGGGATGAGAATTGACTCCAGTGTTATTCCCATGGGGTTGTGAGCTTTAAGTCAGGGGTTGTGTTGAGCTGATATTTTTAAAAAGCACAATATTTGCTTTTTAAATTTAACAAAACTTGAAAGCGTATATTTCCTTGAAAGAAAAACATTGAAAGTATCAGAAGTGACCTGTGTTTTTTAGCCCACCTAATCTTAACAGGTGAACCTCCATCAAATAAAAACCTTCATCTAAACTGATGTGGAAATGTTTTGTCTGGGCCTGAGCTCCAACAGAGAGGTGAGGTTGGAGCGACACCTGGTGGCGCCAAATCACAGGTGCACCTGATGTCCGAGGCCCCAGACTTAGATTCGGGACGGGGCGGGGGGGTCGGGTTAGGGTTAGGGTGACGAGGCAATCAAGGTCCACTCACTTTTCCTTTGTTTCAGGGGGTTTTGAATGTGTCACCATCTTCTTCAGCTGGTGGCGTCAGTGGAAAGTCTCAGACGTCGGCTCAGAGGCAAATCAAACTTCTTCTGCTGATGAAGAACGCGCGACGCTGTAATTTTCTTTCCTCTTTCATCAGGTATGTGCCAGCATTTGGTTTTCTTTGCCCTTAAGTAGTGGACTGACACCAACCTCGCTCTCAAAATACAAGCAACTGAGACGATACGTCACGGTTCCTTCTGTGGATTCAGTTGCAGAATTCTGAGACTCCTGGAGCTTGAGGGCCCAGTAACTACCTGAGCAGGTCTATGTACGTCAGCAGTGATCTAAGTTGCAACAGCGACACTGTTGGAGACTTTTTTCCAGACATTGCTTCCAGACGATATGCACACGAAGTGGATGCCTGGGTCATCTTGGTGTCACTTGTTTCCCAGATGGGATGCGAAAACATGTTTTCAAAAACTCAACATCTTTTAATCCGACGAGATGCTGGATGTTTATTGGGCCTTCACCTGCATGATCTGTTAAAACGTGAAAATGCCTCACGAACAGGACACCAAACCAGATCTGACCTCCACAGCGGGGGGAATTCCCCTCAACAATAAAGTGTCATATTGTCATTATGTCCATTATTCCCGCAGTAAAAATTACACAGAGACCGACAGCTGGTTGTCAACGGTATTCCCAGGAGCCCGAGCGGCCGGTTGTCCTGTAAAGCTATCTGAGAGTTAATTAGATTTTACAGATCATAGGCACGAGGGCAGCTCAGTCTTTCACACCGCCGGCGCCAAGTTTAACGCAATTGGCAAATGGCATAAACACGGCATGTGTTCGCAGCTGCACATGTCTGTTGACTCCAGAGGCCCGAGGGTGACGCTTAACGCTGGGGGGGCCGGGCCTCCCCTGGCAGAGGTGCTAAAAGCGACACCTCCCTGGCCTCATGAGGAGATATTGGTGGTCACGTGCTCATACACTGGATACCAGAAGTCCCTGTTTGCTAGCAGAATCCATAATTTATGTACTCACACACCACTGAGCCAGACACAGAAAAAAACAAGAATGATAATCATATTTATTGTAAAATAAATTACGTGGTATCTACTTAGATATTTACATTCATTCCTATTCATTTCTTATGGACAGAATACAACATATTAGTTTAAAAATGCTACTAGTATTTTGAACATACATAAGAGAATGACGAAAGGGTTTATATATATATATATATATATATAAATATATATATATATATATATAAATATATACACATATATATATATATATATATATATATATGTATATATATATGTATATGGCATGAACCAATTACACAAACTGCAGCATCTATAGCCTATGCTAACTTGCAATGGCTGTTCCTAGATGGACCTTACATAACTGTTGGATGTAGATGAGCGTTGTTGACCTGGTGCATCATGATTCGGCGCGCCATCACTCGAAGTCACAGCCCAGCAGCTCTATTCTCATGGTGATGGAATTCCTCCAGGTCCGGGGGACGATCCGGATGAAGCGCGAGAAAATAGGCGGGTAGATGTAGTTCTTCACGTGGTCATTGTTGTCTTCATTTCCGGAGAACGTCTGAGTTTGACGAGAGGGAGGAGAGACATTGATTCGGATCAAAGTCACAAAAAACTCTGCTTACCAGTGAACCAGTTCGTGTAAAATAAAAAAATTCCCGTGTGAGGCTTTGCTGCGGCTCACCTTGAATTGGTAGTCTTCTTCGTCCGTGTACTGCTCCCAGTGTATCCCATTGCTGCTGTATTGCAGAGTGTAGGACATGACGTACATGGCTTGTCCCATGGACTTGGCCCCCTGCGTTATTATACCCGTGATCTTCGTCACATTGGGCAGCTCCACCTGAAGCCACTGGTTCATGTCGTTATACTGTGGAAGAGAAAGTGAGGAAATAGAGGAGAAATAGCTTTGACCTGTGAGTTGGTGCGTGCATGTATTTATGAACTACAGGAGGAATCTTTGTGCTATTCAATCCCGACGCAGGGATGTGGGTGTGCGTATATATAACTATATCCTGTGTTACGACACCACCGACATTCTGTGACTAAGACCTGATTCTTGCTATAAATTTGAGTGCATTAGTTTCGAGCTGGCATGTCAGTACTAGACCGGTACCTTAGCCTGCCATGCGTTGACGGTGCCCTGTTTGTTGAGGCGAGCGAGCGAGGGTTTCCAGGGCCCGGAGTACCAGCTGGAGGCTGTGGAGCTGGCGCTGATCCGACTGTCTGCTATGTGCCCGCTCTCCATCCCCAGAGGTACTGAGCAGCCTGTGATGGGAGATCAGAAATGTCGTGGTAATGCGGCCACAGATATTGATCCCAAGGTTCAAGCATTGGGACAGTTTTCTTTGACCCGCCGTCCGGCTCAACCCGCGTCCACGCATGCGTACGGTGCAACTCACCGTCAAGCTCACAGCCGTAGAACTCCATGCGGACTGTGGCCTTGTTGCTCCACTCGATCGGGTGGAGCCTGATGAACCGTCCAACCAGAGGAGGAAAGAAGGTGTTCAACTTTGTCTTGTAGGCTTCCTGGTTCCCAGGGAACACCTGGTGAAGGGGGGTGACGTAGACAGAAATTAAGAAAAAAAAGAAGAAGAAGTGATTGAACACTTCCCTCATAGTTTGTAGCTGATCAAAGAGGTGATCAGATCCCCCACCCCCACCTTCCTGAAGTCCGTGCTGTTGCCCTTGTAGAATATCCACTTCCGGCGGTCGGTGCTGTAGGAGATCAAGAACTTGACCACAAACTGAGACTGAAAAATCTGCTTTGCTCCCTGCGTGGCCACCTGGCTGATCACAACTGGCCGCTGAAAGTCCACCTGCATGGGGGGAGTCAACAGGTAGCAGGTTGTAGTTGCACAGAAAGCAAGTCCATGATATGCAAGTAGAGCTATCGCACCTGCAACACGTACCTGAATCCAGCTGTTGTTCTGTTCTGTGCTCCATGCGTTGTATTGACCCTTAAGGTTCAGCCTGGCAAGACGGGGCTCCCAGTATCCTTCAGAGATGGGAACATGATCAGTACTCTGGCTGTGTCTTTGCTTATAAAGGTTTACTACAACTTTTATGCAATAACTTCACGTCATGGGGCTTTGCAGTAGGATCAGACAGTATTTTTTGCCAGAACAGGTGGATGCAGATATGGCAACCTCTTGTGTTGATTGCTGTGATTTGGATGTCTTTCACGCTGCCTGACTCTAGACCCAGTGGACGGTAGCAATCTTAGGGGAGACACACAAGTCATATCTCATTATTAAAACACAACACAACAACATGTCAGTGTGGTTGATAACCATACTCTAAATGCTGAGGGGTTTCTTTTTTTTAAACGGCTCGTACCGTTGTCCAGAACCAGGAAGAGGGTCTGCATGCCGCTCTGTTGGCTCAAACCAACTTCCGTCTCCAGCTGCCACAGGCCAGGCTTAGTCGGAAGCATCTCCAGAGTAGCAAAGCTCCCTGCAAAGGCAGTTTGGTAGAGCAGTTAGGCTGAAACAAGATGTCCTTACTGCACTATGGACATCAAACATAGCCGGCAGCTATGGCATCAGCAGTCGAAATACTTCATAGAATGACATCTCTTCAATAACGGAAAGCACAAAAGCAGCAGTAGGTTCTGAATTCGGTAGGCAAACATTGCGGTGCTAACCAGGCAGCAGCGGGAAGACGGCCTGTCTGTAGCCGTTGGTCTTCTTATGGACGAACGTCTGGCCGTGGAAGTGGACGGTCTGAAAGTCTTTGGGAGAGCCCATGTTGATCAGGTGCCATCGCACGAGCTGCTTGGTGTACATCCTCAAGCCCTTCAGGTTGTATATGATGCCATTGATGGCTGGGGAGATGACGTGAAGACATTTTTATTGACATCCCTGGTAAAGGTGAAAAAGTATCGCAAACAACACATCGACACCATATGTTCTCAACAGTGGATGCAAAGTACATACTTTGTGTTTAATTATGCAATTAGTGGTTTTCATATTCAAAAGATTTTGGATCATCTTAACCACACTAGCTGAAGGTAGATAATGCATTACAGTGGAACTTGAGGTTCTCCCTGAAATTGGGGTCCATGAGTCTCTTCCTGCTCTTCCTCTTCATTATCTCACGGTTATTCTCAAAGTACCAGCTCTGGGTCTCGTCGAAGGTCATGAAAAGCAATATGAACTCCCTGGTGTCTGCTGAGGTCAGGGTGCCCTTGCGGCACACCAGCAGAGGCCCGATCAAGCCAGAGTGGATGTCTCTTTCCTGGGAGATGAGAGCATATGGCGGGTTTGGAAGTTAGTTCCTAAAATCGCTCAAGCCAAACATACAGTTTAACGTATCCCATTTAGTTTAACCCTAATTTAAAGCTTTTATATTGAGAGTCTATGTGATTCAGCATCTTTGTGTTTGTAGAAAAATGACCCAACCCTGGTGAAAACCGGTTTTACTTTGAGCTCGTCCATCTGCGTCCCACAGTGTCCTTTTAATGAGCCACAGTCAGAAATTTAAATTATACACACAGTGGCTTTAATTTGAATTTTTTTCCAGTGCCTCCCTTACTAATCTTTTATTTAATTAATAAAATATCTACAAAGTACTCACAGGATTGACGCCTGAATAGTAGGCCCAGGTCCGACAGTCAGACTCATTCGGCATAGGCCCAGCCGCTGAATTGACCTTCCATAAATATGTGAAGGTTGTGTTGGGTTGAACCTCATTGTCGTATTTGTACCAGTGCTTGGATCCATCCTCATAGGACAGACCCTCTGTCTGCTTGGCATAGATAACCCCATTTGGGTGAATGGAGTATGGCCTTTTGGCTCTGTTCCTGAAGACCACCTGCAAGTCAAAGACACCATCTGTGGCTGGGTAGTTTTGGTTTTACACGATTAGTTAAACTGTTTGGAAAGTAGCCATATTATTTTTTTGCTGAGAGGTTGATAGATTAAAAGATCGATGCAAGTGTCAAGTTTGGATGAGAAAAAAATACCAAGCTACGACCAGCAGCTGGTTAGCTTTGTATTTTGGTTGGCTTAGCCTAGCTTAGCTTAGCACAAAGACAGGAAATGGCAGGAAACTGCAATCTCCCTGCAGGAAGTTACTGTGCCTGGCCAAGATATAGTCCTGCACATAACCCCCATGAAATCATGACCCAAAACTGGGTTTTGTACGGATCACTCAAGCGAGATTTAGCCAGCTGAGCTTTAAAGATGCTGATAGATATAATGTATTACATTTGGACAAGAGCATGGCCCTGTTTTCAGTCTTTGTGCTATGCTAAGCTAACCACCTGCCGCCTTTATCTGCATATTTATCATGCAGACCCAAGGTTACCATAGAGCAGAAACTAGTTGTAAATGCTACAGTTTATAAATAGGCCTAAAACAATGAAGCCTTCGCACAGTCAATATATACAGATTATGGCTTCGCTATTGATGCTTACTATTATGCTTTGTCCAACCTCCGCCTTAATGACAGGTCCGAGGATGCCCAGATGCTCATCTATCTCCCCACGGATTTCAGGCGTGGTGAAGCTACTGTCCATGTAACTCCGGAACACCACCTTGGTGAACGTGGTTTTTCGGGTGTTTCCTTCCAACTTGTCTTGCCTCCTGCGGCAGTGACACAACCTTACTTTAGCTTTCTTATGTGTATGAATATGGTTGTTTTTTCCTCAATAAGGCATAATAGGCTTATCAAATGTCATATAAGCATTTCTTACCGCAATCTCTGAGCTTACCTCTGTCCGTATCCACTGTAGTCCCACTCCGTCTCCTCTGCAGCGATGAAATAAACCCTCACGTTCGGGCCTATGACTTTTAGGTAGTATTTGCCGGTCTCGTCCAGGTTGAGATGCTTCATGTCTTCATTACTGCCATAGGGGTCTTTGAAGACCACATACTCATACTCATTGTCTTCTAAATTTTGGTCATTCGAATCTAAGTGAGCCGGCTCATCCCCGGGAACATACAGCTCGTAGTCGCTGAAATCAGGCCGGGGCAAACCGATGACCACAGGCACATTAATGAGGTCCTCCTCATTGGAGACGGGCTGTGGCGCCATGGGTCGTGACCCACGTGGAGTCATGCCTGGGTTGAAGCCATGGGGGGAGAACGGTAAACCACTCCTGGCCTGGGGCTTGTATGACTTCTTCTTTTTCGTTTTCATGCCCTCGCCCCTCTGAGGCCACTGCCGGACGGTCACCACCTTCTTCTTTTTTGGAGCTGGCGTTGTTTGAGGGGTCTCCTCCTCAAAATATTTCATCATGTGATCAGGAATCTCCACGGGTACCATTTGATGAGTTCCCTCATAAGTCCAGTTGTGGCCCTGTGTTTTAATGGCAGTGGTCTTGATCCCCTCTGTATTGTTTTCTTTAAGGTAGATAAGCACTTCCTCGCTGCTCTCTGAGTCATATAGCACCGCAGAGCCTTCTTTTTTTACTGCACCACTGGAGAGGGACAAGTTGCCTGAAACCACTGTCTCATTGGAGAAACCTTCTGCAGAAGATGTGTGGTTCAACTCACCAAGACGGGCTGTGATGTTCTCCTTACTCTCTAAACTGATCCTCCCTGTTGAATTTGATCGATCTGAACTTGCTATATCTGGGTAAGTGACATTCCCTGTGACATTTTGTGAAGGCAAAGTTCCAAGAAAACCGTGTGTTACATTTTCAAGGCATTTTTTCAAGGCCCCTGGAAAAGACACTAAATGGTTTGTTGCACCCGCCGAGCCATTTACATGGTTAGCTGCTGTGCTATTCTCGTTCTGCCCTCCTGACAAAGTGTTATTAGACAAACTTCCCTCTGGTGTACAGTTGCGACTGCTGGGACTGGACAGAGGAACAGAGTAAGGGAACACGGCCCCTCTGGTGAGTCTTTCCTCCGAGTCCTCCTCTGAGATCGCGTCCACAGAGGTCTGGCTTCCAGGCAACAATACGGTTAGGTTAGTAGTTTCTTCTAATGTTACTGTAAGATCGGTAGATACATTTACAGCAACTGATATCGCGGTCGCGTTGTATATTGTTGTGTTCTTTGTTTCAGAAACAGCATTATTTTTATTCTTTGTCCCGTTGAAATTAAAAGCGATGTTTGTATCTCCGTCATGCACATCGATAGCATCATAGTCGAGGAAAGAGAGGTCCAGGTGCTCTATGTCTGAGCTCGAGGACTGGTTCATCAGAGACCTGAGACCTAGTTCGTCTGCGAATTTCGCTGTGTAATAATCCACCACATCTTCACTTTCTTTTTTTATTTCCAGCATCTTCTTTTCAACTTGGATTTCATCCAAGCTTGGAGGATGCCACACAGTAAATTCTTTTTCTGCTCCTCCGTATTCGTATTCATACTGGTAGTCACGAAGGCACTCAACATCTTGAAACTTCACACGCATCCCTCTGGTTGTCCAGTGGGAATTCAGGGAGGCCAGGAGCCAGAAACCTGGTTTAAGGGATACACATAAAAATGATCCATGAGAGACCTTTAACCCCCCCCCCCCCCCAAATAAAACCCCCCAAAAAACAAGCAGGTTTCAGATGGTGGCCTCAAGTCAAATTGAAAAGAAAAATTGGTATTCAAAAAAAAAAAAAGGCGTTACTGACCGATGTTGTCCATGTTCATAGTAATGGTTTCTCCAGTCATGGGGTAGAGGCTGAGAAAGTCCTCCATCCGATCGTGCAGCTCGAACATGTGGCCGTAGAACGTAGCCGTCTGGATGTAGTCCTGCACTCCGATGCTCGACACGTGCCATGTTGCGACCTCCCCGTTGCAGAAGCCCAATACCGTCCCGCTCTCAAACATGTAGCCGTTAATCGCTGTGAGGACGTGTGCGTGAACATTAGATATCTGACAGGCAGCTGAGGTGACTATACTGCATCCTTTCGGGATAAGCTTCTGTTGGCCTCAATCCGATTACTTATAGCAAAACTTACTGTGCTTTACATTGGATCTGTAAAATTCTGGGTCTGTCTTGAGGATTTTGTATCGATCAATAGAGTGGTTAATGTTGAAATCCTGGTACCAGCTCTTGTTTTCATCGAACACGGAAAAAATGGCATGTTGTTCCTTGTCTGCTTTTAGCTGTGGAAAAAAAACCCCAAAAAACAAAACCTTCATTCATCCATTTTCATTTATCCACTCAATTTGCAGAATATTTCTGATTATTAAATTTTTACCGACTATAAAGAGTTTTGTCTTTTAACATACTTAGTACTATAGGAATGTGATCTTTCATAGGGTGCCAAAACTCTTAGAGGTCAATCATCATAAATGGAACGAGACACCTTTCATTACCACAAAACTGTGAAAATCATAATTTGTAACTTTATACATTAATTTAAAAAGACAGCAATGTTGTAATCATGACAAACTCACCAATAACTATGCAACTTACTCTTAGCTCATTTTCTGTGTTGAAAAAATCAGTGTTTTATTTACAAAAATAAAGCCATGCTAGCGGCTGTGTGAGGGTGCACTAAGGTACACAATGCTAACAAGCTCGCAGTGACATTGGTAACATGTTGACGTCAAACAGTAGTTCACCATCTTCAGCTCAGCATGTCAATATGCTAACAATTGCTAACCAGCACTAAGCACAAAGCACAAAGCACAGCTGAGGTTGCGGGGAATGTCATTGGTTTTGCAGGTCTTAACCAAAGTGTCGGAGCAGTTAAAGTTATGACCTAGTGATGGCACTAGATGAAGAGTCACCAAAGATCACCAGGGTTATTACAATTCGTCCTGAGGGCAACAGGAAGGTCTGTGCCACGTTCCATGGCAGTTCATTAGATAGCTGTTGGAACGTCTCACTCCGAACCACAAATGAGAACCTCATGGTGACACTTAAGAGGAAAAGTCAGGGGATCATGAAAGTCAGTTGGCTTCATCCTCTGAGGACTGTGACTGTCTGTACAAAGTTTAACATACATACAGACATTGGACCACCCCTGGACCCCACGCCACAGGAGTGCCACCTACCTGGACGTTCCTGACGTTGAGGGACTGGGTCTTGCAGATGAGCATCGGTCCGATCAGCCCAGATGAGATGTCTCGTGGCGTGTCCACTGCACTGTGGTACATCCGCGTCAGACACCGTGAGTCTCCCTCCAGGGGCTCGTCGTCTTCGACCACTTTCCACACATAGGTGTGCGTCTCACCCGGCTGGACACCGTGGGAATGGTTGCCTGGCGATGACGACACAGGGTACATCATCAGATATACTGCAGTCATTTTATTTAATCAGTTCGTTTTACGCTGAGGAGGGTCTCAGTACCTCCTTCTGGGTAGTTGACTCCCTCCTCTGACTTCTCGATGGTCAGTCCATGTGGATAGATGCTGTAGGGCCTTGACGCCATGTTCTTAAAGACAATCTGTAGAAGGACAGGAGGGTGTGTGAGGGTAACACAGTCTATAAACAACATGAAACGATGCTCCAATACTACGTCGCTGAGTATGAGGTCACCTCTGATTTGAGTGTTTTTCTCTAGAGCATATATACTGTTTTATTTCAGGACACCAACATTAATATGCAGAGCACCTTGACCAATTTTATCTACATGCATTATTTGCTAGAGCATAAGAATTTGTATAAATGATGAAAATACCATTTATCATAATTCTATATTCTTGTTTTTTAAATGAAACAACTGAAACCAAAACATTTTCCTGATCCCCTCTGACCATCCTGTGTTTCAACTGTTTCAACTAGGATGTACCTCACAATTTGTCTATTTTCAATTATTAAATACACTTTATTAAAGCCTAAGTAACTGTCCGACAGGCTTTTAGGGCGCATCCTTGCATTAAGTCCTTCATTCCTTCTGTGATCAGACTGTTAAACATCAACATTAGCCATTCTAAATGAATGTCTTTGTCTGTTACTTTCACCGTGAAATGTGCAATGCATCTTGGATCGCTTCATCTATTTACTTATTTATTTATCCTTTTGTGTAAATTTTTATTCTTCACCCCTCTGTTTGTTATTCATATTCATTTATCTTACTGTCTGACATACTGTTAATTGCTGCTTGTCTGTACAATTGTGTAAGTTTGTATAAGGTTGGGTAGACTGCAAAAACTGAATTGCGCTTGTGGCATAATTAAGGATTTCTGAATCTGAATCTGACTCTGAACCTGAATCTGATTCTGAATCCCTTCCAAACACAAGACTTAGCAGATGAAGATGAAACAGCTTTTAGGGTCTATAGTTCTATCAATGATCAGAACCGCAGTTTAGACCAAACCTTAACACAAACTCTATTAGCTTTTTGACGTTTCCTCATACTGTGTTACGACTTCTTTTGGATTGATTATGTTACATGAAGCATTTTTAAACTATAACTTCGCCAAACAAATGGTTTGGATCTACAACGGACATGATCTCACTGTAATAACATCTCTGATCTGGGCTCTGATCACTGGGCCCAAGATCCCGAGCTCATTTTTCCGCTGCTTGGTCTCCAGCTTCTCAGTAAATGACTCGTCTTTGTACAGTGTGTACACGGCCTTCTTGTACTTGCGACCGATGCGCGTTGTTGACCGTGTCAAGTACCGGAGCTTGAAGTCCCTGCACAGAAGAGGATAGGGGGTTTTGTTTTAATGTTGAAACGTGAATGTAACTTTTACTAGGCGCAAAAGAGAGTTTTTAATCCCTGGGAAACTGTACAAACAGAGTTTAAAGAGTTTAAAGATTCTATTAATGAATGCAGCAGAGAGAAAAACAGAAAGCAACAGAGCTATTAATTTCAGTTTAAATTGCCGTGGTAGTAGATGAAAATACAAGAGCAGCACTTTAATTTATGAAAAAACACAGAATGTGCCACAGAGGGATGCCTGAATAGTTTGCATATATAAAATGCTTTAGAGTGTATCTCTAAACACTGCTTACGCTTCAATATGCTCAGGCATGTTAGGTGCATAGTCCCAGATGACTTCCTCAGCGGCTATGAAGTATCTCCAGTCCCTGCGCTGTTTTTTTTGTGCGCTAGTTAGCCGTCGCTTGGGTGCTTTGAAACCATCACACGTGGTCACGTCCACGAAGCCATGCAGGCCAGCTGCAATGGCAGGACAGCTGCGTTAGTAGAAACCTTTGGTGGACGAAAGGATCTATTCGCGCCAGGGCAGCGCCAAGACGCACCAACCTTCGATGTGCGGGATGGTGTGTGAGGAGAACAGCCAGCGGCCTGTGTAGAGGGCTACCAAGCTGACAGTGGCGGTGGAGCCACTGATCAGTCCCACGGAAGACACTTTATGCCCGGCCTGCTGCAGCACCTGCCCGTTCATGTGTACCGAGAACACCTCGGGCCCAGAGCTCATACCCAACAGGTGCAGGCTCACGGGGGCGTGGGCGCACACACTGACGTCTGGAACGAAAAGGGGCAAACTGTCAGTGTGTTTTATTTTTGAATTGTTTTCTTCGTGCAGGACTTCTGCTTTATGTTTGTTCACCACACACACAGCAGTATGTACACTCGCCAAACATCTCTGCATTTAAGCAATAGTGGCTAGTAAGTTAAAGGTAGTGTACCCCAACATTAAACCACTATATCACAAGCGAAGTAAAACTTGGGAAGTATTGTCTATTAAAATGTAAATATGAAGAGTAAAGTTTCATCATGAAGCAGGGCCCTGTTAAGTTTTTCATGAATTAAGATGAATTAAGATGTAATTAAGAACACAGTGAGGTGTTCTGATATAAGATGATATTAGACAAATGGAGGAAAAGATTGCAAGGTTTTGTTTTGTTTTGTTTTTTCCATTAAACCTCACAGTTGATTATTCCATTTACAGTAGGTTTGGGCTATGGTAAATTGTAACTGACTGAATGATTAACCAAAAAATAATCGAGAGGTTAATTGAAATATTCTTTTTTTTCAAGTCCAATACTTATTAAAAAATATTTAAAGTCCATGATAACGTGAAGAATCAACGCTTTTGTTACGGTTACTTGCTGTTCAATAAACTTTGTGCCCCGACTTGGAACAGAGGTTTGATTATTAACCAGAACCGAGTCTGACATGTCCCTGATCTTTTCTAATGTACGACTATGGAAAAAAAAAAAGAAAAAAGAAAAAGACACTGTTTTCGCCCTGAAATGTAGTCGGGTAAGTGACCCACTAACCGGGCAGCGACCCATTTGCGTATCCGTTGATGGTGTACTTGACATGGTTGTCTGAGGCAGTGCCACTCGGTTCGTGCTGGCTCCTCTTCTCGTCGAAGACCCCAAACAGGAACACGTACTCCTGGTGGACGCCGATCTGCCGTCCCGACTCATCCAGAGTGCCTGGGAAGAGGGAGAACATGGGGGGCGGGGGGAGGGATTTAAAAAAACAAAAAAACCCAGAAACAACAGAACAATAACATATCGTGCCCAACAGGAACAGACATTTTGTGCTGTCCCTCAAAAGGAACCATAGTGAAGATGCCGCCACGGCGTCCCACTTACCGTTTTTGCAGATGAGCAAAGTGCCGATGAGGCCTGAGTTGTAGTCCTTCACCACATTCTGGTGGGAGATGTAGGTGTAGGTGAGACAGTTGGGGTCGTGCGGCTGCGGGGAGACATCCGTTGTGGCCTCCCAGTAGTAGACGTGTTCGCAGGTCGGGTGCACCATGTCATCCTCTTTCTCTTTTAGTGATGTGTTGTCAAAGTAGCTGGCGCCTGCAGAAAGGAAATTTTTTAAAAAAGCATTCAGTTTGAGTAAGGAAGTTACGTCTGCTTATTCAAATACCATGGCTGTGCAGGGGTCTGACTTTTTTTGCCTAAGCCCCAAACTAATGAAGGCATAATGAAGGGTTTCCTGCAAGATGTTCTTTAACCCTGAATTCTTCTGCACTCTGACTTTGTGCGAATTAAGGGGGTGCTCAGCCTTAAATTTCCTAGATCCACAGTTCTCTCTGTACCGGGGGATGCAGACAGTGATTTCCGAGGGGCTTAACAATAAAACCCCCCATTGGACTTCAGTACCGGTTACTTTGATAATCTGTCTGTCCTGGTTAATATTTCAGAACAGGACAAACAAAGCTGTTTGTTGTGTTGGCCAATCCTGTGTAATTATTAGAGTGAATAACACTGCGATCAGAGCCTAACTGACACACCGAGTTCGTTTTTTTTTTTCTACTGCAGCTCGTCCGAGGCGAGCGGGCGACCCACCCTCAGACTGTTTCCCGTAAGTGACCCCGTGCGGGTGAATGCTGAGGGACATGGTTGCCATGTTTCTGAAGGTGACGACGATCGTCTCCCCCTCTTCGGCCCTCAGCGTGGGCCCGAGTAGACCTGCAGGGGAAAAAAAACATGCTCATGTGGCACCTGCTGCACGTATGTATGTTTTTATACGTTGTGACACAACGAGCGCAGGACAAGTAATGACATTTCACACCAACTCACTAACTTCCTATGTAATTACTGTTGATTCACTGACTGTCATTGACCATAAAATATAATTTCACCATTGCCCCATGTATTGTAATTTTCTTAAATGCAACTGACAATGATATATATGTTTTTTTCTTTGTGGCACAAGTTTATTTTTTTGCCTGTTACTTTCCTGGTGAAGAAATTATTATTATGCCACTGTTAATTCTTAACAGTCATGCAAAAATCCCCCATGGGTGTTCAACTGAGCTGAGATTGAGTTATTGTGAAAGCCACAGTTTATGATTCTCAATATTTTCATTCTCCACAAACCATTCCTTTGTGTCTATCAAACTAGTTTTTCCTTTATTTGTAGCTTCTCTTATTCTATATGTAAAATTACTATATCATTTTGTGTTATTTTTTATTGGAAATCTCAAATAAATCAGACGAGGCTTACCAATCAAAAACCTTTTTAATATTTTCTCTGATTAGTAGCAAAGAAAACCGCTGCATTATGTACATGCTGTTTATTTTCTGAGAAATTATTAGGGACAAATCTTTATATCTGTGCAACAATTAATCTGAAAACAGGAAGTGGAGGAGTGGTCTTCATAATTACAGCCAGACAGACAGGATTTACGTAAACCCTGTTTCACGCATCATTTACCTAACCAGGGGGGATGAGTCTTGGCTCGTCTGAAGTCCTCCTCGTACTCCCGAAACACCACTTTCCTATAGGTGGGATCAGACCTACGCAATGGTGGAAAAACACAAAGCATGAATCAGCACATGAGCGAAAAAACAAAAAAACCCTACCCCCACCCCAAAACAAATGTCCAACACTCCCACACACGTCTCCCATATCTTGCAGTATATCAGCAAGATATGGGAGACGTGATGGCACAAGTGTCCTTCTGCATATACACGTCAATTGATGTGTGTGGCCTAGAATGTGTCTAAACACATATATGTGTGAGTGAGTGTGTGTGTGTGTGTGTCCTAGCCACATTGACACTGTCGTAGATGAGTTACAGGCTTACAGATAGAGCAAACAAGGACAGACTGTACACTTTTTCCGAGCCACAAACATATTCAGAATACTACAGAATGCTTTTTTTCTTTTTGGATGAGCTTAATAATGATAATGATGAAACAATAATAAAATATAAAATAATAAAATTGCCAAATATTTCAAATATTGACTTGGAGTCTCATAATGATAACCTCACCCCCAAAAAACAGTCTTGCTACGTGTTTAAATTCCTATTATTTAATATCAAAAACCCTCCAACCGGTGTCCTACCTATTTGTGTCTTTGCCAGAGTATTTCCAGTCGATCTCCTCAGCAGCGATGTAATAGTGTCTCTCCCTGGGTGGACGCTGGTCTGCTTCGACCTGGGGGGCCATCAGGAGAACCAGGACGGGCAGGAGACCCTGGGCCCCAGCCCAGGCACAGAGCCTCATGTCTGGGATCGATGCTCTGGGTGAGACTGGTCCGCTCTACAAGTCAAAAGAAGATGTGGTCTGACAGAGAGGTCGGTGCTGTGCTTTATCTGTCACTCACACACACACACACACACACACACACACACACACACACACACACACACACACACACACACACACACACACGTTCAAACATCATGTCCTGGGGCAATGAACTGTTTCTCCTCATATTTTTTCTAGAAACCTTGTGTGTCTGTTTTTTTTTGCTGTGAATCATCCATGAAGGTGCTCTGACTGCATCATCTCTGAAGAAGTCACGGTGGGGAAGAGTGTTGAAAATCAAATTGCTCATTTATCACAACATTGCTACGTGTATAACGGGTTGAGACAACACCCATCCTACCCTTTGTTTATTGATATTTGTGGGGTAGAAAAATATAAAAATGTAATATAAATATTTATGTTGCTCAGTGTATGTCATCAGTGAGCACCTATTAAACTGACGTAAGCTTTTCCCAACATTATTGATAATAACATTGTACTACTCTAACAAAATAACTATTAAAATATTTATAGATCTCTCACTTGGAAATTTTATTACAATTGTTATTATGTATATGGCCTATACAGTACTAAAGCCATACGGTACTAGAGTACTATAATTCAGTACTACAGTACTTTAGTATAACATTACTACAGTGTTATAGAACTATAGTGCAACTATGCATCACTGATGGTTGCAGTTACTCTTATTATAAGTGGCTACTATGAAGCCAAGTACAGGCTACTCCAGTAATATAGTACTGTAGTAGTGTAGCATTCAAAATACTGTGGTAGTATACTCAGAGTACTCTAGTATACTGAATACTAAAGTACTACAGTACACTTTGAGTACTGTAGAATACAGTATACTACAACAGTATACTGTATACTACATTACTACAGTACTCCAATCAGTGCTAGAGGACTAGAGGACTCTAGTCCTCTGGTACTGTAGTATACAGGATACTACTACAGTATACTGTAAATTACAGTACTACAGTGCTAGAGGACTGTAATTTACAGTATACTGTATATTACAGTACTATAGTGCTGTACTACTACAGCGATAGAGTACTCGGTAGTACTAGAGTAGTCTAGTATACAGGATACTACTACAGTATACTGTATATTACAGCACTATAGTGCTGTAATACTAAAGTGCTAGAGTACTAGATTACTCTAGCACTATTCACATTTTATGCATTGAGCTTACGGTTTTGTTGATAAAGTCAGTCTGCAGTATGACTATAGCTGTTAAATGAATATAGTGGGGTGGAGTAAAAAGTATATTTCTCTAGGGAAGAAAACAGAATACTTTAGTAAAGTACAAGTAATTCAAACCTGTACAGTACTGAGTAAATGTATTTATTCACTCTCCACCGCTGTCTATAAATAAACAGACGTGATACGCTCCGATCTGCCTCGTGTTTAATTTACATCAAGGGATAATTCAGGGAAAAATTAGACTGATGAAATAACAAGTCTTCATTTGTCTGGTTTACTGAAAGTCTGACCTCGTATCAGCGGCCCTGAGTTTCAAAGTAGAACAAAACCGGACAAAATGATTCAGAGGAGGATAAAACGTGAAAAAAATCAGAGGACACAACAACATTAGAGAAACGCGGTGGTATTTCAGAAAAACCCACATTAAAAGCTACCACATCCATGTTTTAATAAAACACGACATTACAGGACACATGTGACACGGGGACAAGTCTCAGTGCAGAAAACCACCTTTTCTCACAGAACAAAGAACACACGGTATTAATGCTAAATATAATTACTACAGAAAAATCCGTATATTTATTAGCATATAAAACCTGCGAGCTATTTCTCTTATACAGAGAACTTAGCTGAACACTGCGGAGCAGCAGACCAACAAATGTTCCGGTGGTTTCTGTTTGTCGACGCGCTCCGTCCGGTAGGGTTGTGTTTGCGCCCTCGGGGCCACCGTACTAGCTGGTCGCTCCGTCAAGGTGTGAAGGTGCCGCTGAAATCAAGTTAAATAAGATCAGATGATTGATTTACTGTCGGTTACGGGTTAAATCAGGGCTCGTCTCGTGTCTTTGTTGATGATCCTCAGATCACTGTGATCGTTTTGCGTCTCTTTGTGGCCGTTGTGTGTCATTTTGTTGTCGGTTTGAGTCTTGGTAGTTGTTTTTCCGTCTCATTGAGACCAGTGTGTCTCCTCTGGTTGTTTGGTGACGGTGATTGTTTGGTGTCATTTTGTTGTTATTTTCTGTCTCTTTGTCGTTTGATTTACTCTAATTAAGAAATGTTAACGGTCCCTTCATACAAAGGCTCCGGTCCAGTGACCTGAATGATCCGTTCAGAACTCCATCCATGATAGTAACAAACCACTTACCTTCAGACAAGGGGGGGCGCCAGGTGTGGCCAGGGGTGGGGGTGGTGCGGAGGGGACGGAGGGTCCTGCCACCCCTGCCCTCCCACCCTGGCCCCTCATATCTGGTATTTAGCCTCATAGATCGCTAAATGACGTGCGACTGAATTAAAAAGCGCACATGCCAAAAGTGCGCAAAATCACACAGGAGTCTGGTTCGCACAGAATCGGGATCACGTCAAGCTACGCTGCGACGTCAAGGACGCGCTTGCGTCAGTGCGCCTGCGTCGAGTTAACCAGGAAGTTCGATGGGCTGACAAGACGACGCTTCTGCTATGTGTTGGAAAAAGGGAGAGGAACAAGTAAGAGTCTCCAGTTTATGTCGCGTTCACGTATTTTTCTCGAGTCCTTTAGGAACATATATCAGAAGATGTGAGAAAAGATGCGTGTTGGATTTGCTGGGGATTTTTATTTGTAGGAACACGAGAGTTGTAATGAAAACGATGCTAAGTCTGAGCTCAAAGACTTAAATTCTCAATTTCGGAGTGTAAACAGATTAAAATTACGGCCCTGACACAATGTAATACAATGGGGCTATTACTGTAAGCATATCAGGACACTGGAAGAGTTAAAATGATTCGTTATCGATTACTTTGATTATTCATTAAGTCTGTTTTGCCCTGCAAAAAAGGTAGAAGTACTGAGTTTCTAAGTATAAAAAAAAGATAAACAAGATGTCACGATCAAACCCCATAATTGGGATTTTCTGTAGATTTTGACCTGATATTGACATGTTGCTCTTTAATGGAAACCCCAAAATGAAAATCCAGTTTCATAATTTCCCTCACATTTCTCTCCACAACTCGTACAGAATAATCCAAATGGTTTTTATCCGCGACCCCCCCCCCACCCCGCCACCTGTTGGTTTCATAGCCTCATATCTGACTAATCAGCTCTGACTGATTTTTGACTGAAAGTGGTGAAAATGACCATGTTGGTCTCAGATGAACCGGTCCCACAGTTTCTATCCTGAAAATAATACTCAGAGTTTCAGCCAGGCCAATACTGACTCCGTGTCTGTGTTTTCATTGTGCTCCAGCAGTTCTGACAGCATCAGGTTCCAGTTCCGGTTCCCGTTCTGGTTCCCGTTCTGGTTCCAGTTCCAGTCCTGGCCCCAGCCATGGCGTGCTGCCGCTCCCGCCCTGGACTGTGCTCCCGTTCGTCGGCCTACACTCTTGCTCTAGGCCTGGGCTTTGTTACCTTGGGGACAAGCCGCATCCTGCTGCTCAAGTTCTCTGCCAATGCTGGTGACTGACTGAAAAAGAAGCAGATATAACTGTTTTTTTTATGTTTTTGACAGAGACATTAAAAGATTCAATGAGCTTCTAATAGAGCCGGCACATACTTTTAAAGAGATGTTAAAGAGTTTTCATATTTATTTTTTTGTGTATTTCCCATGAAGCGTCAGCATCTCCTTGACCTCATATCTTGATTTGCAGAGAACAAGTATGACTTCCTCCCCGCCTCTGTCAACCTACTCGCTGAGGTCCTGAAGCTGCTCTTCTGTCTAGTGATGTCAGTCCGGGTCATTGTCCGAGGTAAACATGGATGTCACTGCTGGGGTCTGTTTTGTTGTGTTCGTTGGACACGTGCGTTTATTTTTTTTCTTTCTAATTCTTTTTTCATTTGTTTCTTCAGAGGGACGATCCTGCAGAGACCTGGGCTGTTCCTCCAGCTCTTCCTTCCTCAGCTCCCTGAAGTGGGCCGTCCCTGCTTTCCTCTACTTCCTTGACAACCTTATCATCTTCTATGTGATGACCTACCTTCAGCCTGTTAGTTGAGACTGAAATATTCCAAATGACCCCTACCAAAAGGAAATATTTTTGGCCTCTCAAGGAAATTTTGTTGCATAAAATCAACTTGCTCAACTCCCATTAACATGCAAACCTCACCCTGCTCGTAACTCTTTGATAAAAATTATCTCAATGTAGATTTTACGTTCCCATATCTTACCAGCTTTTACTAAATGTCCTGGCAAAAGACTTGGTGTTAGATACAGTCGCTATGTTGTGCAATCGCTCTGCTGTTTTATCTCTCTGTCTCCTGTCCTCCCTCTCGTCACCAGGCCATGGCAGTGTTGTTCTCCAACTTAGTCATCCTGACCACAGCTGTACTCTTTCGAATTGTTTTGAAGTGAGTGGATTCATTTAATGTTCTGTGCTTCATAAGGATAGTGTGCATGTTTTTTTCTGTTTGTTTTACTGAAGATAAGAGGTAATGCATCTGTTGATAAACTTGATCTTATTTTCTCTTTTCATGCCGTCATTGTTTCTTTTAGAGACATTTGCTGATTTAATCAAATTTTTCAGCATTTTTCCTGAAAAAAATCATTTCACTATTTTCAAAGCGAAAAATGTCTTCAGGACAATATCGCTGTATGCATTTGTTTTGATGATTCACTAAAGCTAAGTTCAGAAAAATAATAAAAGCACAGATGTAATTTTTTTTAATCAGTGCACCATGTCATGGAAAGAGGGATCTTGTGGCTTTTTTCATGTGCACGACTGTATAATCCCGTGTATTTGACACCACTTGGAACCTTGAGATTGTCTCGTCAGCCACAGATTAAAACTCAGACTTGTGTCTCTCGCCTTTTCCCTAAGGAGGCGCCTGTCCTGGGTTCAGTGGGCGGTGCTAGTCATCCTCTTCCTGTCCATCGTGTCCCTGACGACAGGATCGGGAGGCAGCCAGAACCCCGTAGCGGTGCCGGGTCTCCATTCGAACCCCCTCTCCACCCCCTCCAACTCCTGCCTGCTCTACACACAGCTGCTGGAGCAGATGAGGAACAGCAGGTAACGCAGTGAAAGCAAGAAACGGATAAATGGGTGATGAACAAAGAACTTTGGCAGGTTAAGATAATTAGCAGATCAGTTAGGACTTATGGGCAAATATCTGCTGTCAGTCTATCAGGGTACAATACAGTTGTTGATCAATAGTCAATATTCAATGACTCCCCGGCTGCAGTGAGGCCGCCTGATTTCAAGCTCATGCTGTTGTGAAACAAGCTCAGCTTTATTCTATGTTTGAGCTTCAGGATCATGTAGCACAAGACGATGTAGCCTGGGAAGTTGCTTGTAGAAATCAAAGGAAATTAATCAGCAGCAAATTTGATGACTGATTAATCATTTAAAACATTTTTCAAGCAAAGGGCAAAGAATATTATGGTTCCAGCATCTTAAATGTAAAAGTTTTCTGTTTTATTTGTTACATGATAGTAATTTGCATATCATTTGGTTTTGGAATGTTGATTGGACAAAAAAAATGGCAATTTGAAAACATTGCAATGGGCTCTGGGAAATTATTCTAATCGATGGGACAGCTAATTGATCAATTGAAGAACTCTAGTTTTCTGCTGTTGAAATCCTTATTATTAAAGACATCTCTCCATTCATTGTCCTGTCGCAGTGGCAGTGAGCTGTGGGTGTCGTTGCTGCCGGGGCAGGCCTGGAGGGACAGGATCCTGGGTAGGCTTCGCTCTCTGGGTGCGGGCCACCTGCTGCTCCTTCTCCAATGCTTCATCTCCGCCATGGCCAACATCTACAACGAGAAGATCCTGAAAGACGGGGACCAGCTCACTGAGAGCATCTTCATTCAGAACAGTAAACTGTGAGCAGGCGGCGTGTGGGGGAAATAACAAGACCGTGCCAGTTCTTCCAGTCTAATCCCAAACCTCTCCTGCGTGGTGCTGTAGGTATGCCTTCGGTGTGGTGTTCAACAGTCTGACCCTGGGGCTCAGCAGCGAGGCGCGGGGCCTCACTGTCCACTGTGGCCTCCTCCATGGACACAACCTCTACTCCCTGGGCCTTGTGGCAGTCACCGGTGAGTGCCGGCAGATCAAATTGATGCGACTGGCGATTTATCGGTGTCTTCGAAAAGATCTGATACAAGCATTTTCAGACCTGATGCCTCCATGTTTGAATTCTGAAAACTAAAACTCCTCAGTTAAAGGAATAGTTTAACATCTTGGAAAATATGCTTATTTGCTTGCTTTTCAAGATAAGAAGACCGATACCACAGTTGTATCTGTCCTGTTGATTATTATGCTAAAACCAGAAGATGATTAGCCTAGCTTAGCTTAGCATACAGATTGAAAATAGGTGGAAAAATCTTGCCTGTCTCTGTCAAAAGGTTAAAAAAATCCTCCTACCTGCACTTCCAAGATAAATTAACAAAACACAAACTAAAAAACACAAGACTAGCTGTTTCTCCCCACTTCTTTATGCTACGCTAAACTAAGCATCTGGCTGCAGCCTCATATTTAACTGACAAATATAAAAGTGGTATTGATCTTCTCTTCTAACTCCTTGAAAGGAACCAAACACACGTTCTTCCCGAAAGAGTTTTCTTTGTAAGTGGTGATTTGAAATGTGACAGAGGATGCCGTGTTCAGCTTTTCCAACCAAATTGCATGTGGTTAACATACAATTATCCTCTCACAATAAGAGACAGTGAGCCAGATAAGTAAACTAGCTAATTAGAGCAGTGATCCAACAAAGATGTCTGGCCGAACCATGACTTACTATTTCCGAAACCCTACTTCCCAGTCTGTCTGCTAAGCTAAGCTAAGTGGCTGTGGGCTGTAGCTTCAAATTTGACTGTCAGATATGAGCCTGCCATTGATCCTCTCATCTCACTCCTGTTGTGAGGAATAAACCCCTTAGGGTACAAGAGAGGATAAAAACCCCGGGGTCCAGTTTTTGAATCTGACGGATTCCTACATCCAACAACCTCATGCCTAAGCCTTTTTTTGCTGTGATACGAAAAAATCTCTGCTGTTTCCACTCAGGCAACATAAACTCAGGCCAGATAAATAAATGCCCAGTGCTATGGTCTTGGTGAACAACACTGGTCATTGTTTGCAAGTATGTAAAAGGTCAAAGTCAGGAAAATTAAATTTTAAGCTTTTGAACAAATAACCAATGCTTGATAACTGCCTTCTGATAAAAGCTGCACTTATCAAAATTAGTATACAACATCAAAGGCTTTCTAAGTTGTCTAAGAGCGTGTAGCTGATCTGAGAAAGAAAAAGCCTGTGTCTAAAGAACGCGCTCTTTTTCTATTCTCCCCCTTAGCCGCCCTGGGTTTATCTGTGGCTTTCATCTTGAAGTTCAGGGACAACATGTTCCACGTGCTGACGGGCCAGATAACCACCGTTCTCGTCACCACCCTCTCCCTCTTCCTCTTCAACTTCCGCCCCTCGCTGGACTTCTTCCTCCAGGCCCCCGTGGTGCTGCTGGCCATCTTTATCTACAATGCCAGTCGGCCCCGGGACCCGGAGTACGCCCTGCAGCAGGAAAAGCTGCGGGTCATCAACGGAGAGGTCTTCGAGAGGTCCAGAGGGGTAGGAGGCAAACCCACAAGTCCTCAGCAGTCACGCATGCACAGCTGCGACCAAGCAGGCCCAAAGACGGCATCACTCGCCTAACACCCCCCTTCCTCTCCTCATACACACACACACACACACACACACACACACACACACACACACACACACACACACACACACACACCATTTCCTCTGTAGGAAACTTGGCTCTCGATTCCTCCATAATGCAATTTCTTGCCCCGCTATGAAAACAGCATTCAGACTCATGCTGGGGCATTAACTCGCGTAATTTCATTAGGTCAGTGCAGTGGGCTGGACTTGGAAAGAGGAAGTTATTAAACGGAACCAATCTCTGCGAGGGCTTCGTGAGGATGCTGTCCTGGTGTTATTGGGACTCTGAAGCGGTTTCCAGGACTCGTGCCCCTGTCCCAGGCTGAGGGAAAAACTTCTCCTCTGTGTGAACTAACAGCCTTTAGACTTGTTCTTTGTTTCTTTGGTAGAGCTTGTACAGAAAGAAAGTGATGGTTATTAGCTGCGGCTTTAAAATGTAAAGTATTTCCCCTCCGTGTTTTCAAGGCAGTAGAACCTCCCCTCCACCCTCTTAAAACAACTTGTTGTTTGGATGTTTATATGAGAAATACCTTTGCGTCTGCCGGTTTTCTCCACCATGTTCAACCACTCTTGACCTCAACCTGATTTGTGCTCTCTCTGTCTCTCTGTCTCTCTGTCTCTCTGTTTTCTGCTGAAGGACGGGGAGGAGCTGGAACTCCTGACGAAGCCCAACACCGACAGTGAGTCTGAGGAAGAGTCCTTGTAGTGATGACCCATTCCTCTTCGCCGCTAATAGACTTGCGCCCCTGGATGCGGTCACAGCTTCTTTCCGTCACAGTGACGCCGACAGGGTAAGCGGACCACGACGGTGTCGATTCCATTTGCGTGACCGGGTCCGTCGCGCCCTCGTGGTAATGAAAGGCTGCTGTATACATTTCTGAAATGCGCCTGTCTGTGTGTGACTGCTGTGAGAGGAACACCAGCACCATGTCTGTGCAGGAAAATAATAACCGTCTGCCAGTTGGGATCATTAAGAGCTTCTGTTGTTGCCTCTTATGAATCCTGTCATATGTGCAGCTATTTGACTACTTGCAGGTAATTTACAAGCTCAGTGTCCAACTGCCACTTTCCAGCCAATTTTACGTTTGTAACCCAGCTTTACATTCTTCATTTTTTGAGTTCATTTGACTCTGTCATTATCTTTGGGGCTAAGCGAATGTGCAAAATGGCAGCAACACAATCTTTGTACAAATCCACAAAACTATAGCTTCATGAAAAAACCTTGGAATTCTAAATTATATGTTACCAGAAATTCACACACGCAGCAGGACTGTATATTTCTATTTTATTTCTCACATCCGAACCAGAACCATTAGCAGGGACACAATGGACCACTGAGGTGTGAATTTCTAAAAGCACAACAAGCTGGCTCTGGGTTCTTTTTCACTTGGCCTTTTTTTTGGGGGGGGGGGGTAATGGCAGAGTATAGATATATTGCAGCTGTGAAACACTATGAAATGTATATTTCTTGCAAGATTCTTGTTTTGTGCCATTAAATTGATACACATATGGATGCCTTTTTTGTTCCGAAATAAACTTCAAGTAAAACCGTCTTAAATAACAGTAGCAGCAGAGGAATTAAAAGGTGAAGAAATGGCCCAGAAAATTGAAGAGTACAGGGGAGTGACGGAAGAAAAGAAAATGGCTGTTTGATAACTCGATGGCAGGAGAGGAGGAGGGAGGAGGATGCTGTCAGGGAACCACATCGGTATCACAGTGAAACATTGAGATATTAAGTAAAAATATTAAAAACCCCAAAACAGCTGTATCATTATCACCAGACATATTTCATAATTTTCTGAAATTTTAAGATGAAGTTGTCAACATTTTATGTTTGTGAGTGTATCTCTAGTGTGTGTTTAGCCTACTGAACTTGTGGTAGAATGGGTCGAAGCATTATTATTTTTCATTCCTGCTCTGGCGCAGCAAACATGGGTTTTCATCATTATTTAATGGCCAGTGAAATATCAAGAAGAGTTATACCCCCCCCTCAATTTTTTTATAAGGCCACTAGGAGGAGATGTAGCTCTAAAGATTCTTGTAATGAACTAAACACTGAACCTTTGCTAGTGATACAATGATACGCTGTGCATAGGAGGCAATTCAAAGGCCGACAATGGTAGTAAACAAACGTTTTATTTTCATATAGGACAACAGAATATAAATAAGAACATCGAATAGCGACAGGAACTTTACAAAAGAGAGAGTGTGACAGCTTCTTTTCATGAAATAGTTTGATAACTGCACCTCGAATGCAACAGATGTCCAATAAATACATATATGTCTTATTTTAGCCCGTTATCTACAAAATAAAGGTCTGTGCTGATAACGTGATTATATGTAAATTTGACCTGGAAGACAGGCGAAAGAAACATAGGAGTTATGACGTGCAAAAAAAAGGAATTTAAAAAAAAAACACTGTTTGAAGTCAGTAATGGAAAAAACCAAACACATAACAAAAACTTAAGTACACAACAGATCCCTGAACCTCCAGGCTCATCTACACATGTAGTGACTAACAAGCTTGGATTGAAGCCCCTTGCGGATGCACATCGACCTCTACTTTGCAGCATACTACGCTATTATATTGTGTATCGAAGAGCCGGGTAGGTGGAGGCAACGGTTTTTGAGGGCTTCCACTAAGTGCTACAGAAATTTCGAGGACCGCTCCATCTGTCACACCCCCCCCAACAAAAAAAGGTAATTGGTTCAAAGGAAGAGGACTGATGGTGCCGTGAGGCAGGGGGAGAAGGTAACTCATGCAGCCGTTTGTTAGCGCGCACCAGTTAGTAGCCGTAGCCCTGGTGGTAGCCGTCCTGGTAACCGTGCTCGTATCCATGCTGGTGGTAGCCATAGCCGCCGTACTCGTCCTCAGGGCAGCGCATGCCCAGTGACTGCTGGATGGCCATCTCCTGCCTGCGCAGCTGCATAGAGTCCACCAGGTCGTAGATGATGGCCATGGACCACATGGGCGACGGGTACCAGGACTTGACGTTGCCGTCCTTCCCCACCAGCAGCATGGAGAAGTACTCCGGGCTGACCTGGAAGTAGTTCCTCATGTCCTTCACCAGGGTGGCCGACAGCCCCTCACGCTCCACGGTGGCGCTTCCTGGACGGAGCAGAAATTCCCAGTTAGAAAAGGAAGAACTTAATGCAAAGGGTTCACAACCCTATGCGGCCATGTTTTCCTCTGAGGGCCCATTTGACATTGACCGTGCAGCGTCTCCTCACGCTGAGCTCAGATACCAGAGAAAGAGAAATCTGGCAACAGCGTTTGGTTTCAACAATCTTGCACAAGCCTGATTCCCATTTATTTTTTTAGTTAACAAACAAACAGAAAAGTTCTCTTGAGCAACATCTCCTGGGTCATATGTAAAAGAGAAATACTTTTGAATACTTTTGAATTTTGCTCCTGATCACCGCAGGGGCTCTAATAGGACTGGAGCCGTGGGGTCGTATGGGGACTGTCTTTGTTGACATTAAACCTTTAAAGATTTCTCTTGGGACTATATTGTTAATTACTGATGAGAAGCCGGATACAGAAACACTGGCCTGTGCAAGGGGGATTTCTAGGACTGACTGGGATTCTTTCTTGCAGAAAAGGGGGGGGGGCAGATCTGGGGCACCATTCTTGACTTTTTCAATGAGGAAAGAGAGTTGTTTTGTAGTGAAACAATTGACCTGAATGTGGTTTTGCTGGCATGGTCTCAGCATTTGCTAAAAAGGAGGCACCGTGTGACTGAGGAGAGTTGCTATGTGTGGGCTGGCGTGTTTGCCGCACACATGCCCGACCCCACAGCCGCACTGATTGGTTCCTCTCAAGAGAGTTCTTACCATTGATCGGATAGAGCTCCAGGACTCCGCCCATGTCCGGCGCCTCCGTGCCAACCAGCTTCAGGATGGCGATGTGCCTCAGACCTATGTTGCCATGGAGACGGTGGACACGTCCACGACGCACGTGAGAGAGAGAAGAAAATATTTTAGAAAGATCACAGTGAAAGTCAAAAACGGGGCCTGTAATACGCTGATCAGCTGCTTCCTGTCCATCTGCTTATCCAAACCTGATTTCACTGTGGTTTATTAATGTTTATTGTTGGAACCGTCCTAATCACTGGTTTCTAGGGAGGGGGGAGGAGATCGCGGTGGTCTGGAGCGTCCTGCCAGAAAGCTGTTTCCTCCAAAGCGAGAAAAGTCCACATTAAACACAGGAGGAGCGCCGGCTTCACCCTGGCGAGGGCCAAGTCCTGAATACCAGGATCAAACCTCTCGGGCCTTTGGCCCTGTCAGCAGGTCGGGCCATTGGTCTGGGGCGGGGGAAGGAGGGAACGGCCCTGGGTGGCAACCAGGCGGCCCAAGAGCAACACTGGGGGGGGGGGGGTGATATGCAGGATAAAGTTTCTCTCCAGCCACCTGACTTACTCATATGGAAAAACAGTCAAGGACACATATGCTGACGTCAGATTTAAACGGGTGCCAGTTTAGAATAATAGAAACTTACAGTATGAACTACAGTTAATGGCTTTTTAATGGTTCATAAATCATTTATAAAGGCCTCATAGATCAGTAACAAGCCATTAATAAAAACACCTTTATGGTTTACCAGGTTGTAAAAGATACCTTTGTTTGGAGGACTCCTCCATTGGACTCTGACCGTTCCCATTTACATTTTATATTTTTCATATGACATATTACATTTGTTCATTTGATGGGTGCTTTTGGGCAAGGGGATGTACGAGTGAGATGGAAGCCCCAGGAGACGACTCAACACTTGGCTCCGTCCTCCCCCTTCCACATTCCACCTGATACGAGTCAGGCCACACGGGGCTGCAGGTGCATGGGGTCGTAAACTGTGTAAGAGCCTGGCTACGTTCTTTTTTTCTTTTTTTCTTATTTCTTTCTCATCTTCTCTCACCTTTGAGAAAAGAGCCAAGGAAAGTTTGGAGTAAAATCCTTGCATGAACATAATATTAAAAAAACAAAAACAAAAACCTCCCTGAAAATTGGAAAATGTTGCCTTCGTTGACCTCACGCAGTTTAAGTTTTCTTCTCGCTGCAGCGACGCGCAGGTGTGTTGGCGTTGCCCTGTAATTACAGGAACAACAAAGCCCTTCCCTGACCACACCCGGGAGTGGTTCTAGGTGCGGCCAGAGGTGAAACATAAACCGGGGGCCCAGGGGCATGAGATGCCGCTCGACAATGGTGTTCAGCTACTCTTTAAAGACAAATAATTGACAAACTGACATTAAGTGCAGTTTTAATGGTTTGAAGAAAGAGGCCGTGAGAAGCCCAGGACCTTTGTTAATGGCTTACTCATGGACTTCTAACATATCAAGTATGCAGATGAAAATGTTAATGAATTGTTGTAGAGGTAGTAGAATGTTGCATTTAATGAATTAAAAACTGGGCTAAAAGAAGAAAATCAGGTCTATCAGGAGGAGATTAAACACCAGTCAAAAGTGTGTCAAAAACGCTTATCGGTGATCTTTAAAGCATCGATGATGAATGATTTATTAGCTATCAATCAAATCTTTAGTTTCATCCTCCTAGAAAAAAACTGGCACTGAACAATGTTAGCTCTTATTCAAAGTGACTTGAGAGTGCAGCAGGAGAATAGGTGGAAATGAATGAAATCTTTGTACCTTCTGCATCAAACAGTGTCTGAAATCTAACTCTTATCTCTGAGAATTTAAACGGCAGGTGGTGCAACAGTCATGGCCATAAAAGGTGACGGATATTCTATTATATCCATATTTTTCTGACTAACTTGCATTATGAGAAAGGATCAGGAAGAGTCAGGGAGGAGCATCAGGAAAGCCCTGATTTCATGTAAACAAGGCGCGGCAGAAACGGCGTTGATCTGGTTTTACTGAGAAGCTAAGCACAACGCAAGCTTTTGGAAGTTTACATCCAACTCGCATGAATCGCTCAGACATGTCAGCTTGTTGAGATTTGCGCAATTTAGTAAAAAGTGCCTTTTTTTTGAGATATACGGCAGTAACATTTCAGCAACGGTGGAAAAGTTGAGTAACAGGCAGGCGGAGGAGGCTGTCGTCAGGGAGGGATAAGGGCTCGTTAACCCCAGACAGGACAGAACAGCTCCCTCTGCCAGTTCTGTCATCTGGCATCGCCCTGCACACACAGGCAAACAAAGACACTAATGATAACCGGAGGGCTGCAGGAACCAGAAACATTCCATGTTAATCGCTTTCTCCGTGCGATTTACGGATGCACAACGCGTCCGACTGATGCCTCGGCAGGCGCTGGCAGGACACATGCCCGGGTCAAGCTAAGGTCGCGGCGGAGCGTCAGGTATCTGGCGGAAAGACTCTTCAAAAGCGTTATCAGAGAGGCAGAGGAGAGATTAGATCCTTTTCAGCTGCAGTCCTCCTAAATACGCCTTTACTGCTGTGGTTCCTATAGGTTAATATGTGACCTGCAATAACAGTAACTCAGGATGTTTTCAGTGGACTAAACACCCACTCGGCTGAGCAGTGGTAACAGAAAGATTAACGATTCCTACATTTGCTCTTTCAGGTGAAATCTTTCCAAGGAATTTTTTTTCCTTCTGTCTGTCCTTTTGTTTGTTTGTTTGTGCCTCGCCACGACGACAGGAAATTGTTGGGAATGCGGAGAGATTAGTTGTGGTACGAGCACGCGACAGCAGAAGATCCAGAGTGGAAGGCGCTCACAGCCCTGGCCAGTCATTGAATGCATCACAAACGACTGACTTTAAAAACACAGCTTCACTCAAACTAAACAAAAGCATATTTTTGAATTTAGCTCAAGTGTTTCAGTAGAATTTGTTGTTTGTGGACCAATATAATGGAGCTTAATACAATTTCATTTCTATTTGTATTGCAATATTGTTTATGTCATTGAAAAATGCTCCCATTAAACAGCTTTTATCAATTATTTCTATATCAACAATGGGTCACAACTACTTGCATGTAAAATAGACTCATCTCCACAGTATTAACTCCCTCAGAGATTTACAGTATCTTTTAGCCTATTGTTTTGTTTTTTCCAGCCTGCAACTTCACTGTATTGGTTCATTGTCGCTGCTCTTCGGACATAATTTACTGCCGCAGAGAAACATCTGTAAACAAACCCCAAAAAACCACGTGTCCTCTAACTGCTCAGCAACCAAACAGCAGACAGACAGTCAGAGACCAGCTGGTGGACATGGTGGAGCATTTAGCAGCTAAAGAGTCAGTGATTTCCCTCAGGAGCTGGTGGAGACCAAAACCGGAGCTAAAAGAAGAGGGAATATTACACTTCGATTTGCCTGCTGGCCTGAAACGTGACTTAAAATATAAGCTAATGTTACTCTGTATCTGCCGGGTGAGGCAAATATTTGCTAAATTTTTGCATATAAAATTAAAAGATGATTTATTTTATATTTTTGCATTTTAACGCTTTTATTCAACAGCTGAAAGCAGAGAGACAGTGGGACATGAAGGCAGGACAAGCAACAAAGCTCCCCAGAAGTCACAATCAATTACAACAACTTTGATGCCCCGCCGTTGCAGTGGGGCAGCTCTAGTGTCGTGTGCAAATAACACTATCTGCCTGGCTCGATTCCGTTAAGAGTAAAAGTTTTTCGACTCGTTTTTTTGATGTTGTCATCTGAGCGACCCTTTAAGGGCCCTTCCCTGAACTCAGGTGGCCGAGCTAATTCACGGTTTGGCCTGAGAGCGGTCGGAGCGGCGGCGGTTTTTAGGGCGACTCACCCAGGTTGCAGGCCTGGCTGGTCAGGGCGTAGAGCTGCTGCTGATAGGCCCACTCCTCGTCATTGGGGGCGGAGATGATGAACAGGCGACGTCTCCAGCGGAACCTGCAATCACAGAAAATCTCAGCCTGGGTTGTCTAATTGGCACCTTGGTGAGCGGTGAAAGCTCTGCACTTAAAGGCACTGAGAGTTTGTGCTTGTACGCTAATGCGGTCCCATGCCGTTACGGCCGGAGGACGACAATCCCAAATTATGGTCGGAAAACCTGCCAGTTCTCGGCACTGTGATCTGGAGCTGGAAAACCACGTCTCCATGGTAACATAAGACAGCCTGCCTGCCTCAGACCTCTCAGCGGCGGGGGCTCGAGTTACTTATAATATCTGCGGAGCACACACAAACCGGCTGCTGCCATCTGCCAAACGTTGTTTATGAAAGCTATAAATTGTGGCTCGGCTGATTACCGAGCAAAGCAGCAGATGTTTGACGGAAGCGGGAGCAACCTGTTGGGAACATCCAACTATCCTCCCAGTTCTTCAAGACAATGTCATCAATTCAAGGACTTTCTTTCTGATCCAACTGCTTTAATAAAGCAAATACCAACAAAGCTGGATACTCTTATACAGTGTTTTAATGCATGTTAAAGTAAACCCTGCATGGCTCCACTTTTGTATCAACATCAGTGATGATTCAGACAATAATGTGCCTCCAGCTTTGTGGCGAAGGCTTCAGGGAATCATCAAACATAAATATGCTCCAGTGCACAAAGCCACAAAGATTGGTTTTCTGGGTCTGGTATAGCCTTGACCTCAGACCACCCAGAATCTCTGGAACCTAGAGCTGGAACAGAGGCTGTGGGGCCAGGTCTTATCACCAAACCTCAATGCAGATCTGAGGGAGTAGTTTGCCCCCCCAACTAGAAGAGCAGTCCCATCCAGCACCTCTCTCGCACCGAGCGCCTGGGAGCGACCTTACCTGGAGAGGAAGTTCTCCAGCGACCGGGGCTTGTCCTCCTTCTTGCAGGCGACCCCGTCTCTCTTCTGCTGCTCCATCTCTCGGATGCGGGAGGAGAAGGTGTCGATGTAGTCGAACACGGCCTTCATGGCGATGGGAACCTCGTAGGATTGCTGACAAAAGGAACATGGACGAGAAAAACCGGTCACGCTCACCCGGAGGTCAGTTACAAATCCAGTGAAGCCACAGAATAAACAGATCAATATGGGAATGGCTTTGTAAAAACAGAATCCCTGTTGCTTGAAAACAATGAACAATGAACCTGTTTCCAGTAAAAAAGAGATAAAGGATTTGAACATGATGTGGTGGATGTGGCTTGACCTTTTCCACATCCTGGGCATTCTTTCGAGTTGCTGAGAAATCTCAGCACGAACATCAAGCACACGCACAAAAAACACAGCCATAGCTCGTTCCAGCTCTTTGCCCCCCCCCCCCCCAGCCCCTTTTCTGTCTCAGACCCGCGCCCACCCCCTCGTACATTCACAGACTTCCCTGTCTCTGCTTCTGTCAGCAGAGAGGCGAACACTGGCCTCTTTGATGAACGTGTCCAAAAACAGCCTGGTGATTTTTACCCTGGCATGCTCACACACACACACACACACACACAGACACACACACACACAAACATACCTACACACACGTACGTACACACACACAGGTGTTGGGCAAATGTCATGTTATGTGAATTAAAACAGTGTTTCGGCAAAGGGCGGCGTGTTGGCAGCGCCGCGGACGGGCTGGTCCACCTTCAAAGAGGCGGGGACGATGAAAGCGTGGCGGGCGGACGGGGTGGCGAGTGTGTAAACACGGGAGACGAAGACCAACGGTGGCGCCGTGAATAAAAGCAGAAAAAAAACAAAACAAAAAAAACAGCTTATTTGTGGGAGCTGGGCAGCACAAGATGAAATGGAGCAAATATTAACCTTAGAGGTAAAGTGGGACTAAAATTAACTTTCAGATTGTTAGAAGGTGCTAAGGGGTCTTTCATGAGCTGCCCCCAAATTTAGGGGCTGAGTCCTTCAAAGGCTTTGGCCCCCTGAGGGCGGATACCTCAGAAAAATAAAAATAGTTTAAAAAAAAGTACCAAAACTGCTGACGACATGAAAACACCAAGAGAGACACTGGGACAAATATCACGCCACCTGTGTTTACAGTGCAAGAAAAACCGTCTATAAAAAGGTGAGTGTTGACGCCTGGTCTCCTTTGCTCTGTTACTGGTCTGGTTCACGAGGTGTAATCTTAATCTTTACCACAGGAGCTTAGGTTAGAGAACCAACTTTTATAGAAAGGATTTTTTTAAAAATAGAAAGTTTCTGTGTGTTTCCACTTTATCGCTTTCATTTGACCTGTTTTTATTTACTCTGTTGTATCGGGTCTTATGTTCCATGTTTTCCATGTTTCTATTGCTGTTTCTGTTGATTTTTTTTCTTTTTAAAAACTAATTTTTAATTTTCTTTTTAAAGTCTATACAAAAAACATTATTCTTACTATTATTATTATTATTATATTCAGTATTTACAGCACCAGTGATTGATACCCACCATGTGCTAACTAAAGGCTCTTTGAGGCCACAGAACTGGAGTCTGAGCTAAATGCTAACGTCAGCTTGTTGAGATGATTAACATAGATAAGATATCACCGTGTTGACGTTCAGCTGGTAAAGTTTAACATGTTCAAACTTTACATTATTTACTTTATCATGCTAACATGAGCTAATTAGCACCAAACACATAGTGCAGCTGATGGTAATGTCATTAGTTTTTGGTCTGATGAGACAATTATCTGATGTTGGAAGAGTTAATGGATGTGATTATACGTTTAAACACAGGTTTTATATGTAAGTATGTATGAGGACATATACTGTATCTATCTCTCTTTTCTAATGTAATAACGTAAATTTTATTCATTTACTTTTCCTCCATTTTTTAACTCGTAATTTTTGTGTTTTTTCAACTATATTATATATTTTCTTATTTTTGACTATCGGAGCTCTCACTCTAGCACCTATAACAGTTAAAACATAGTTAATTGGGGGTTAAAAACTGGATACAGACATAACCAATTAAGAAAATAAATGCTCATTAAAAGTATGTATTAAAAAAAAAGAAAAAAAGAAAAGTTGGGGGGAATTGCCAAAACCAGACTTTTCCATCCTTAGAGCCATGGTAGTATCGTGGCTAAAAATGAGGCGGGTTGGGTTATATTTCCTGGATTTATAAGTTTACCAAGGTTGTCTGTTGTGCAATGCATTGTGAGAGGATACAGCTGTTTGTTGAGTTTTTTTTCCCTCCAAATTCAGACGAACGCTCCAGACGCCTCCGAACCTGGGCAGTCTTTGTCATTTTCTGTCTAGGACGACTATAGAGGACCCGGCCCCTGAATCCGGGACCCGGCCACGGAGAGCCGGGAGTCCACCGACCTTGACTCTCATGTCGTTGTCGGTGAGCACCATGTAGAAGTCGTCATGCATCATGCTGAACTCCTTCCTCAGCTCCGTGATCAGATCCTGGTTCACCAGGTCCTCCTGACGAAGGCCCTTCATCGGTTTGTCGTTCTCTGGGGGGGGGGGGGCAAGGAAGAGACAGCGGTCAGTTTCTGGGGGGACAGAGTTCAGGCTTTTAGCAATCTGTTGTCTCGGCTCGGCCCAAACAAATCTAAGTGTGTGAGAGTGTGAGGGTGTGTGCGTGTTGTGTGTGTGGCGAATGAAAGCCCCTCACACAATTGTAAGGAACCGAAACCATCAGACACCTTTAATGTAAAATGATTTTTCACATTCAACCATAACAACACAAGCACAATGTGAGTGTTCAGCTCTGAGACATGAGGAGTACAGATGCGTGTTTTTTTTCCCACTGCTGAGCTCAAAACAACGTTCTTTTTGAGAAATTCAGTTTGACAAGACGGAGATTTCGACTGGAAAAGGGCCGAGTGAATCGGGGACAAGTCGACAGAGAGCAGCTTTTCATTCGGGGAGATCTGGCAGGGCTGGATGCCTCGCAAATTTTACTGTAACTGGTGTTTATACAGGCCGGAGCGAGAGCGTTTAATCATCACTCCCCCCGTGCACATGTATGCGCACAGCCCACACACACACACCCACACACACACATACACACTGCACTGCACAACAGTGTTTTTTAAATTTTTTTCACCCACTCTATGATGTGTAATGTGTATGAGAATCGACCCAGGAAAAACCCAGCACATTCTGGAGATGGCACACACACACACACACACACATTCAGACTGCACGCACGGAAACACACAACAGACACACTCGAATATAAATTCCTCCTACAGCCCATGTTCTGCACCAACCAGCCTGCTTAAAAACTCGCACGCTACCAAACCGAGGGAGGGGCAGCGCTGGAAGGAGCAGTGGCTTGTACACGGTACGTGCTCACACACACACACACACACACACACACGCACTCACACACCAATAGACAGACACTGACCCTGCAAGTAAGTGGAACAAAAGTGTAATCGAGTCCCGCTGTGGGTGGGGTGCGGGGTTGGCGGCGGGTGACGTCAGCCCGGCGCTTTTTCCCCGCATTCCTTCTGGATAAAACCCTGTTGTCATGTGGAGTGACACACTCATAAGGTTTATAAAGTGGGTTTGCATGCAGCGACCGAAGCCACAGGTCTCAGGCCCTTAAAAAACGTCTAAAAATATATTAAAAACACACACACACACAGCGTCGCTCATTAAGACAGCAGTGGTTCGGTTCGCTTTGAACGGGCAGCTGTAAATAGTTTGATAAAAGGGGGATTTTTGAAAGCTGTCATACGTGCACTGAGTGCATGCGTTTGTGTGTCTGTGTGTGTGATGAATTCACTTTCTCCAGCTTACACATCAGCTCCAGAGGAGGCAGACTAACCACTTACCCCCTTGTTTAGGATGATACACAAGGAAGATATGTTTTCTGGGAGAGCCCCCCCCATACATGTCATACAGACCCACCTTCTCTAACATCAGCTCAAAAACAAACACTCCTTTCTCATCACTAAAGATATGATAAAAGTTTAACATGTCCAAGTGATATAAACGTACCGTTTCCAAGACAGTAACCAGCACAATAAAGTAGGAGCCCAGAGGCCAGGGCCATGCACGGAGAAGGAGCACACAATGCTGCGGCTTTGGCAGAGCTGGTGCAGATTCTGGATGTTATATTTGGAGCGGAGACGGCTGCTGAAAGCATCTAGCTCGACATCACGCTAGGAGGGAAGGTAAAACAAGGACAAGACGGCAGACGTGGCAGGAGACACCTCGCTTGGCCCTGTTTCTTCGTGTTGTGATTTTTTTTTATTTTTCCTCTTGCATGTGGTTTGAAGAAGCAAAAGTGATGGAGAGTGTAGAGAGCAGCGCCTCATAAAATGACTGTTACCAGGTCTCCCTGTCTAATTATTTACAAAAACAAGCGTCCAATCTGCTGTTATGCATTCTTTACCGCAGCCAACGGGGTTATGCAACCGCCCCAGCCTGTCTGTTTGTGTGCGTGCGTCTGTTTGTTGCCTTGATTGTCGGCAGCGTTATGCAAAAACCACTGAAGCGATTCAAACCGAACCTGACGGAGTTATGGGGGCATGAGCCAGAGAAGAGCCCATTAAATTATGGGGCAAATCCGGATCGTGTACAATGAAATCGACTTTTTTTTCCCTCTGAGGTCTGGTGCAATGGTAGACGGTCAGGCTTAGGCCAACGTCAGTGTTCTGAAGCCTGACCTCTGCTGATTGCAGTTTCTAGTTATAGAAAGAAATTATAATATTTTAAAACTAGAAGGCCGATGTCGAGGCGCATACACCAGACTTCATAGGAAAAAAAAATCCAATTCACACTAAATGACCCTGATCGTCGCCTAATTGAATTGCTTCTTCCCCGGCCCGTGTCCCCGTCCCTCCGCCCGGTTCGGAGCAGAACGGTTCACTGGTTTCTGCATAGTTCTGCCGACAAACAAACCAACAGACAAACACACAAACCAACAAACATGGGTGATTACATAACCTCCTTGGCCGAGGTAATAATTCAAATCATTTCCATTGAATTACCGAAATTATGGCAGATATGTTTACAGTGTAGGAAGACGACAGGATGCACTGAAACACTCTTTGTTTCAGCGTTTAAATGAACAGAAATGGGCAGTGTAGTTGCAGGCATCCGAAACCACGAATGTCAAACGCAGCAGCTCCTCAATGTTCTCTGGATATTGGATTAAAATCCCATAAAAAGGACAAAAAATTAGAAGCTAATTTCTCATATACTTGCAGATATGAAAGCTCCAAGAACTATCAGTTGATATAAGAAAAAGGACACAGACAATCAACTGACCTCGCTAGAATTCAGTAATAATGCAACACTGATCAATTCTCAAAAGAGACCTGACATTTTTTTATCATAGGGCAGTTGGTATATCTAAGATATTCAGGTCCTTTTCTTTTTTTAGTTTAAGTTTCGATCAGACTTTTTTATGGTCTGAGAAAAGGAGAGTAGAATAAATTGAAGTGCTCACAAAAGCCACGCCTCTCCCGTTCACTGTCAGATTAGAAGTGTGGAAAAACCTCCCTAGAGAATCCGGGTTTCTCATAAACAACAGTAGGCTGCATGACTCAGCAGCAGCGAGGAGCAGTTACCAGCCTCGGCGAGGGCTGCGTCTGCCCGACCAGATGGGGGGGGGGCGGTTGGGACAACACCAGCGCCCGGGAAGAGCTGCCAATCACCCGTTACACAGCCTATTTGAGTTACTAACAAAACACCTTGTGAACCCTTCCTGTACCCCTGAGAGAGACAGAGAGATTAATTGGCCGCCGGCCCAACAGGTGGGGGCTACTCACCCAGCTGGTAGTGGTCGATTTTCATGGTGGAGTTGGTCAGGGAGCCGAAGATGGTGATGATGGAGACTTTCCTGATGGCCATTTCACAAACGGACTCCAGGTACTCATCCCTCTGCTGCACGTACATGCTGTTCTCCTCGCTGGGGGAGGTAATCAGCTGGGGGGGGGTTAGAGCGTCATGGGTACGCAGTGAAGCACGCACATACACACTGGCAATGTTTACATTAACCTGGAGCACTTTCCCAGCCCGCTCGCAGCACCGCTGTGATAAAAATCTATACGAGCTGCAAAACAGAGACACGCAGTCTGCCTGTACACAGCTGAGCGGCGGCCCCCCCCCACCCCTCATAGCTCGTGCCTGTTTGCATGGCGTGCCAAAATGTGTTAATAAAGCACTGAGATCATAGAAAATAAATGCGAGCAACGAGTAGATGATTTTCTGCCTCAGAGCACCGAAGAACTTTCTGAAGAAAAAGTTTTAAAAAGTTAAAAAAAAAAAAAAAATCAAAATTAGACGACTTATCCAGATGGTAAAATATTTTGGCTTTCAAAACCAACTTTCCAGGTCTCTGTTCTGAGAGACCGACTCCCTCTCGGGCTGCAGTAAACTATAGATCACCTCCTCCTGCTGCTGCTCAACATTTCCTGCTGAATGATTCAGAGCAGAGCAATGTGAAGCTTCGCAACCCTGACAAGGGAAAAAAAAATAATACGAAACTCATGGCGAAGCAGATCTGTCAGGAATAACTGATGAACGGTTTCATCGGACCTTTCTGCAGAACCACTATTCTGATCATCTCACTGTCCCTTATTGTGAAAACATGTATCAATCTTTTTTTAATCTTAAACATGTTATTTGGTGGAACGGGAGGAGAACATGTAGGTGAACATGCAAACTTCCGAAGTATGTATTTTAAAACTAACTTTAAAGGAACAGTTCGACACGTTGGTAAATATACTTATTTGCTTTCCTGCTGAGAGTTGGATGGGAAGACTGGCGCCACACTCATGTCTGCATCCTGCAGCCAGTTAGCTTAGCTTAGCTTAGCACAAAAACTTGAGGCAGGGGGAAACAGCTAGCCGGGTTCTTAAGCTCACTAATTAACCTGTCATGTCTTATTTGTTTAATCCAGACCAAATCGTTGCAGTTTTACAAAAGGGGGAAGTGCTGGACTATTTCCTAGCTGGGCTCATTGACTTCCTGGAGTCTCAGCTGGTTACCTGGCAGGAAGTGGATTTGCCCAGCGAGGTAGAGCTCGTTAATTAATGAGGTTCAAAGGTGCCGGTATCCAGGCTTTTTTCCCCTCAGACTGAGCAAGGCCAGTTGTTTCCCGGTTTCCAGCTGTTTATGCTAAGCTAGGCTAACCGGCCGTTTGGCTGTAGCCTCATATTGAGACAGATATGAGGGTAGTATCAGCTTTCTCATCAAACTCCCGACTAGAAAGCATATGAGCAATATACCCTGAAAAGTCAGTCTGAGCAGACCTTTCGGGGGCTGCGTGGATCTACCGGGACTAGGTGGATCAGAACAGTTTAATAACGCTACTGTATCTGAGGACAAATATTTCCCTCCGGCCCAAGCGTGTAACAGGACATTTTCCGGCCAGGAGACTAAGTGAGCCTTTTATGAACTCGGCGATGTGTCATGCTCTCACCAGCAGCCGTCTCCTGTTCTCGAAGTAGTCCAGGAAGGAGACCAGGGATCCCTTCGCCGGGGGGGGCGCCGGTCTCTTGGTGGGCTTCGGGTAGTCCTCTTTCTCAGGGTACCTGAACACTTTCTTTCCGTTCTTCTTCCCGCCGATCTTCCCCACCTTCCCTCTCCTCTCCGCCTTCTTGGCTGCCTTGTCGTTCTTCTTCTTCTTCTTGTCGTGCTTGCTGTGCTTGCCCTTGACCTTCTTCCCGGGGCTGATGTCGGGGAAGGTCTCGGCCTCCTCGGGATCACCCGCCGTCGGCTTGCTGGGCTCATACTTGTCCTCGTACTCGTTAGTCAACACCTGCAGAGAAGAGGACGTGGTGACACCTAATTTTCCCCTGTACGAGGACCCGGAAAGTGACGTCTTGGCATCAAAAGTATTGTCGCAGATGCAAAGGATTCAGCAGTTTGACTTATTTAAGTAAAACTTAACCGAGAATATAGATTTTCTATCTAGCAGTCTAGCAGCTTGTGCACATAATGTAACCCCAAACACTTACAGTACATCAACCCAATTTGAATATACACTCAAAATCGATGTGGTGCGATACACCGCTTAAGCGAAATTTCCCCAGAATCACCTTCTCTCCTCCGTTCTTCTTCTTGGTGGGTTTGATCTTGGAGGGTTTGTGTCCAGGCACCAGCTTGCGGCCGTGCGGGTCCCTGCTGTCCTTGTCGGTGCGGTTATCCGGGGTGGGCCTGGCTGGGTACCTCTCCCTCTCCTTGTGGCCGTCATAGTAGGGATCGGCCGTGGTTCCGGGGTCCGGGAGCCACGGGGATGTGGTGTGGGCTCTGCCTGCCGGTCTCTGTGTAGTGGTGGTGGTGGTGGTGGTGGGCCTCTTCGTGGTGGTGGTGGTGGTTCTTCTGGTGGTAGTGGTGGTTGCTCTGGTTGTTGTGGTTGTGGCTCTGGTGGTGGTGGTGGTGGGTCGGGTTGTGGTGGTGGTGGTGGTGGTCGTGGTCGGTCGCGTCGTCGTCGTAGTTGTGGTGGTGGCTGTGGTTGTTGTTGTCTGTGTGGGCTTCCTGGGGATCTTCTTCCATGGTTTTCTTTCAATGGGTGTGTCTACTTGCCCTAGCACACACACACACACAGATCATAGTTAAAAGTTTACTTCCAGCACCTTCTACTTTTACATTGTTGTGCCAAAATCCTGTATCGTCACTCAGTCTTTTATTTTAGAAGAAATCCTTTTTCTCATTATTTGTAAAGCTTCCGTTACTGTGCTAAATTAACCCAAAAGTAAAAGAAGTCTATGTCCTCTCTTGGCTTCAGTGGTACACAACAGCCACGCAGACTGTTTTGGTTTTATTTGCTCGGCTTATGAGACTCTTCTTCACACCCAAATACAGTGCAAACTGTTATAAATTTGTCTGCGTTGCTCAGAAGCAGAAACCTCTCTTTTCCTGGAACCACGTCTTAAACCTGGATTATCCTCAAAACACGTCATATGTTTCACTGTGAATGTTTTATCGTGTTGTAAAAAAGCCCAAGAGAGCATTTCCCTGAGTGTTCTCTGGACAATTCCCCGGAATGTGGGAACACTATGAGATACTGATGTAGATTTTTTCTTTTATGTAATATTTTTATTGCAGTGAAACCCACAAATGAAATTACATGTACCTACATCGCACCTTGTGAGAAAAGACCCCAAACTACCTGCCGCTGTAAAGACGCCGGCCCCCGCTTCGCCTCACCTGTGAGCGTGCCCTCCTCCACCTGGCCCTCCACGCCCGCTCCCTTGCACTTCTGGACGAAGCCTTTCTGCCGGAGCTTCTCTAGCCTCCTCATGGGCGACTGGTCGATCACCTCGTACACGGCCTCCAGCCTCACCGGGTAGGGGTACCTCTCCTCCACCTGCAGGGTCTTCTTCAGCAGCACCATCCCAAACTTACCTGGGGGGGGGGGCAGCACATCACTGATTCAGGTTAGGATATAAACAGCGTCGGGGACTGAATGAGTGTTAGGTGTGTGCGGCCCCATCTGATCCGGGTCTGTCACAGACATCCGGACCCGTCCTTTACCTTTCTCCAGCTTGAGGAAGCTCATGAGTCTGGGGATGAGAGCCGTGTCCAGCGGCTCCTCCATCACCTTCCCCTCCGTCGTGATCCTCCTCACCTTGCCCCCCATCTCTCCCTCCTGGTGGAACATGACGATCTGGTGGACGTGTCGCTCGGCGAGCTCGCAGTACACGTCCGGCTTCAGGAGGGACATCATCAGCCGGTAGTAGCCGTCGGAGTCGTGCGGCGCGGAGATCACCAGAACGCGGTTCTTCCCCGCGAAGCTGGCCAGCAGGTTGGGCGAACCGGCGCTGCTGGGCATGCGGGCGACCCTGGCTCTGGCGCCCGGGGCGCCCTCGTCCTGTTGCACGTCCGGCTGTCTGGGCGCGCCGAGCTGCCCGGCGCCCGCTCGCCTCGGCACCACACCTCGGGCGCCGGCTCTCTTGCCCCGCGCGGCCCCCGTCCTGGCGGCAACCGAGTTGCCCTCGTCGGCCTGTACGTCCGCCCCGCCGCTGGGGCTGTGCACGGAGATGGCCGAACCGAACCCGGGGCGCGCACGCCCGCCGGGGCGCATCCTGTTCGCGGCGCCCCCCTGGGCCAGTCCCAGCTTTGCGCGTCTGCTCAACTGCACCCGCTTGAGATGAGTCTGCCTGTCGGCCTCGCCCGTCCGGGTCAGCAGGTACACGAGAGCCAAACCGATGAGAAAAGCCCTCATCCTGGCGAGGAGTCAGAGAAAGTCGGCTAAACACTCGCTGAGGCAGAGATAACGATCCAGTGGCGGACCCGTGATCCCCGCGCGTCCTTAGCGCATCCGAGGTGGTTAATCGATTAATTCCAGACGAGGAGCGCGCAGGGTCGGCGCATAGCAGGCTGGTGCGGCGGGATCCTCCTCAGAGCATGCCTCCTGCCCGGGGCGAGTGGGAGCGGAGTCTGCGGAGCCTGCACACTCAGATCCAGGTCCTCATCGCAGCAACACTTCCGTCTTGGCGTATAATCCCAGGAGAGCGGCTTCACGGATCATCTCGGATTTCCCAAGCATCCGCAAACTTTGAAGTAAATTTCCTCGACCGCCGGGGGTAAAAACAATAATAACAATAATGATAAAATTATAAAAAATGAATGAAGTCTTTGGGGGGGAAAGGTCGTGGACCACGTCACATCTCCAAAGTACGCTCACACTCACTGATGATTTATTAACTCCGGTTAATCCGCGGGCATCGGCTGTTTATTCCCAGCTGATGATCCCCAGGGCGCAGGACGGACGAGTCCTTTCGACGAAAACGCGCGGAATCCGGGTCCGGACCTCGCTGGAAACCTGCGTCGAGTCCGTAGCGGGGAGAGCGCGGCTGTGCCTCTTCCCAGGTTCTCCTCTCCTCTGGCAAACAGAGAAACGGGGGGTGGGGGGGGGGCGGAGAGCTGGAGGCTTTCCCAGAAATGTCCGCAAAAAAAACAGAAAAGCCTCTTGGCGACGCGGTGGCAGGACCTGCCCCGGGACCGTCGGTTGCCAGTTCAGTCCGCAGCACCAGCACCAGCACCAACCCCCCTCCTCACCGCAGAGCTCTCCACCTACCCGGGCCCGGGACGCCTCTAGGTCTCACTGAGGCACAATGAGACAACGAGAGGCTGAATGAACAGTACATTCAATTAAAACATGGAAAAAGGTGAAACACTTCGGCCCCCTGCTGGTCAGATCACCGGGGAGAGAAATGCCCGTCATCAGACTCAGTGTCAAGTTCCTCCTAAAAGGCCAACAGAGCTCACCCCCCCAGCTCACCCCCTACCCACCATGATCTCCTCCGACTAGACCCTGTTTTCCCTTCGTAGCGACAGAAAAAAGATTTGAAAAAGAATCTCGTCTTTTTAAGCGTTTGTTGCCAAAACAACATAATTACAATGGCCGTCCGGCTTCTCCACAATGACTCTTTTTAGCCCAAGATCAGGTTCTTTCCATTTCCTCCGAGGAAGTCCCCTGGTTTCGGGTTTTGTAATGAAGGCCTGGACCGCTGGGCCTGGGCCACATCCAGTCTCACTGCGAAAGGGCAACACAGCTGGGCAGGGAGGCTGCACGGCTGCTCATTTAGATAACAGGAAATAAAGCAACTCACCTCAGCCTGGACACAATATATTATGCGATAACCACAACTTATATTTACCACCGAGGAAGTTGTGTTTGCTTGTTTCATTGTTGGTTAGAATGTCACACAAAAAAACTACTGGACGGATTTGTAACCCAACTTGGTGGAGGGATGGGAACCTGGACCAGGGGAGAACCGGATCCGGATCGTTTACCACTCGGAACTTTTCGGTTTCGTCTACGTTTTTCCCGCGGGGGATGTTTGTCGGTGGCGACGTGGAGATATGGAGATATCATACATTCCTGACCAGCCTTCAATAAAGGGATGCTACCAGAGCAGCGGTAAAAAAAACACACGGTTCCTGAATATTATTCTCTTTGGCCTTGAAACCACCAGCGGCTGTTTATTTTGTTTATGTCGTCACGCCGGGACCCAGGTTCCCAGCTACAGGCCACGGGTGCCACGTCTGGAAAACAACGGGCGCCGTTCACTCTATCAGTCACGTGCCGACTCCCTGGACGCCGAGACGACCCGGAACGGAAATCTTCCACTGGGCATCCTGTGCTCCTCCCGATGTCCGCGGACAACATCGGCTGCACTGGGGCCGGAGCCAGCGAGAAGACAGAGGTCATGCTCTTGCCAAGACGGGCTCGGTCTTTCACCCCTGGTACCTGACTGTGCAGGCAGCCTTTGCACGGAGCCCTGGTTGCTGCGAGTGTCCTATTCTGAACCCGCCGAGTCGGCGGAGGCCTCTGTAATTACGCCGTGCAGAACCGCCGTGGTCCGCCGCCCGCTATCAGCCTCGGGACCGTCGGCTGAAACACGTATTTTCACTTCCATCCGGGTGGCTCTTTATTACAGGCCTTTATTGCATTCAGACAAACCAGTAATGCTTGTATAAGCGAGCACACGCATACATCGTGCATGAGGTGAGCAGCTGCGCGAGCCCCTGGCAAAGGCTCAGGATGCGGTTGAAGCGTAGGGCCTACGTGGCGTTGACGTGTGCGGTCCGATACTGACCCACTGACCTCAACACGCTGCGTCCAGCCGATCTGACAAACGACTTCAGTCGCCCGGCGGGTCAAAGGGAATGGCGAGGCGGCTTGCGGCCGGACAAAATTTAAAGGAAACTGCGAGCGGCGGCGCGGCGGCTCCAGGCGAAGATCCCGAAGGAGACACAAGGAAGAATTGACCGTTTGGAAAAACAGCTTGTTTTCTCTGTGTTGAGCTTAAGTGACGATGGCTTTTTTAAAAGTGTAGTTTTATTTACATCCATCAGCAACCTTCTTGTGTCACCTTCCTGTTAAACGATGGTTTAATTGACTTTGACTTTGATGCATTGACAGTTTGAAATTGTGCTGACGCTACATAATACGCGGTGTCAGTCTGTAGCAGGGAGGTAGGGACGGAGTTTGCGGGGAAAACATCAGGAAACGTTTACTCTGGAAGAGGACATTTTGTCTTCCTGCGCCACCCCTGTCCCGTTATGATCAAACCCTCCACCACGCCTGGCGTCCCACTCGCGGCTCGCAGCCATCTGCCTCACACATGTTGTGTTCAAAGGCGTTCCCCGCGTGTGGAACGTCTGAAAACTCCGCTGACAATCTCGAAGGGAGGTTCTAGCCGAGATTTAGAGCTTAAAGAAAGGCTACGATGGCTCTCGTATGTCCCATAAAACATCGAGCGCTACGTGGGTGGGTGGCAGCCTGCTGCATCCCGACTTTAAGGCGGCCGGGGGTCCGTGGACGCGGCCACGCCCTGGAGTGTCATCCCGACCCCGGTACAGTCCAACATGTCTATTTGAGTATGAAGTACTGGTATAGACCCGCTCACTCCGCCGTGACACCTTGACCCCGCGACTTTTTCACGGCACATCCAGTCCGGGCGGGGTTCATGAACGCCGTGACCTCTGACTCTTGCCCCCTGATCTTTGACCCCCCCCCTCTGTTCCATCAGCCCGCCGGCGCGTCAGTGAGAGGGAAACCTGTCACGTTACACACAGTCGCATTGAGGCGACGTAATGGGTCGCACGCACAATAAACGATTCAGTCCACATTTTCATAGGAGGACTTTAAAAAAAAAAATTCTATTTATTCTTTTTATTATGCGAAAGCGATGGAGTCCCAGCACGAAACCTCTAGAACCTTAGAACCTCGGAACCCGTTCTCGTCTCCGACATTACCTCAACCCCGTCAGAGCAGAACACTCTGAGTATGAGGTGTGATATTTCATTACTGGCCAAATGTAGACACACACACAGAAGACAGATGTGAATTCTCCCTGTCAGGTGTAAAGGAACAACATGTTCCGACCCCGAAGCTGTAGAAATGCTGATCCCGGAGATCATGGAATGTCCTTTAATTGGAATTCTGCCGTATTCCTCAGATGGTCTCCCAACAAAAGCAGATCCTTTGAACAGATCCGCTTTCTTTTTATTTCTTTTTCGGCCCATAAGAGCCAGAAAGAGATGACCTGCTCAGAAATAAAAAAAAAAAGGGGGCGCTTACATAGGACCAAAAATAATCTAATGATTCTCACATGTTCGCATTTCACCGGAGCTCAGCAGGACGGGAGCAGAGAAACTATTCGACTAAGCAACGTCCAGTCTTTTGATACAAGTCAGACTCCGACTTCAGACTTGATCAAAGGGGAAGCGTTTTTTCGTGTGTTTTTTTCCCTCTCGGCTCATATTCCTGATCTTTTCGTCTGACGCAGTCGCTTTCTGACCCGAGCCCCTTTCTTTCTCGCCCTGGTTTCCATTGTTCCCTTCAGGGCTGTGTCCTGTATTTCAACGTGTGCCACTGTTTTCTTCGCGAACTTCAGCGGAACATTTCTTCGCATGCAACTCCCCCCCTCCAAAAAAAAACACAGAGCTGATTTTGAAAATGTGTGTGTGTGTGTGTGTGTGTGTGTGTGTGTGTGTTGCTGGCTAGCCTAATCCCGTCCACAAGTGTATTTTTCCTGACACCAGAGCCCCCCCCCGCCCTCTCGCCCCTGTTGCACACACCTTCTGCAAACAGCACAGAATGAACAACCCGGTGGAGAGTAAAGGGCTGATTTATTGTGTTTCTCCTGTGTGACACTTTATGGTTTGCTCTAGAGAGAGAGAGAGAGAGAGAGAGAGAGAGAGAGAGAGAGAGAGAGAGAGAGAGAGAGAGAGAGAGAGAGAGAGGTAGAGAGAGAGGGGAGAGAGAGAGAGAGAGAGGTAGAGAGAGAGGTGAGGAGAAAATACCAGAGTGTCTTAAAAAGAAAAACAGCAAATGTTATATGTCAGGTGATTCTGTAAAAGTAGGAAAAAAATTCAGAAAAAAGCTTATGGCTGTTTTATCATGGGTTTTTTGCACTTTATTTTGGAAAGTTAGCTGAAGCCGAATTAGCCAGATACACACTAAGCTGCCAGTTGGTTTCACCGCGTATTTAAGGTAGTGAAACGTAGGCAGTGATTCGGACGCCTGGAACCAGACAGTGCACCACTTTTTCTCATATATACGATTTTCAATCTGTTAAATGATGAGAATCTTTGCTCGATCCCCTTTTCGGTCACATTAACAAATTTCCAAACCTTCGCATTTTGCCCCTCGTGCTATTTTTTTTTTTCAAGGGACAAAATTATCATTTTTCCTTTATAGTGAGTTTTTAATCTAAGAAAAAGAACAAGAACAAATTTATTAAAGAGAAATGAAACAGTATGTGAGATTTATGTGATTATAATAAACCCCTCCGCACAGAGAACATGCTTTATATTCACCCTGAGTCCCAGTTTCCAGGTTCTGGATCTTCATTATGCTGAAAGGGCTTTCAGTTAAATAAACCCGGCGGCGGCGGACAACGCTGCCCTTTGAGACATGTGAATAGATTCTTTAGGTGAAGTTTGCTCAGCTAAGTAGCCTCTAAGTGCGATAGCCCGCTGATGTGCATGGGGTGTATATTAGAATGATTATGTTCATGTGTAAACCAGGCCTGGGACGATTGGCCGTGACTGGATCCCCCCGCCCCCTCCGCCCCCTCCGCCCCCCTCCGCCCCCCAGGCGCTGCACCGTGAGGCCGAGGTCATTCATCACCAATAGGGAGCCTTTCATAGGGGGCGAGACATCACAGAGGGCCCTGTGGTGCGGGGGGACCGACCATGACTCAATCCCCACACGGCCGCTGCTCAGGCCACAGCTTTCCCCGGCTAATGACCCCACCATGTGGGACCTTCAGATCCTGCTTGTTCGAGCAGATAAATCACGGAAAAAGAGGAGAAAAAAAACTTGTCAAAGATCGAACCTGAGCCTTAAACGCCAACGGGGAGATTTATGTGGATGGATCAGATGGTTCTAGGTTGGAAATGATGTCTTACTCACATGTATATTAACAGTTTTTGATTTTTTTTCCCCTTTTATTCAGTGGAAGTTATTTGAATCAGAGGTCTGTGTCTGGTTGTAAAGTTCCCTGAGCCACATTCGTCATTGCAATTCAGGGCTATATAAAGAAAACGGTTTTACGTGACTTGACGAGTCCCTACTCTCGACGGCGGAGCAAGTGTCCAGACCTTTAAAAGCGGTCGCACTAAACGGAAGGAAAAATACTTATAACGTCCGCTCAGAGGCTAAATGCATAGTTTACTACCGGAGCTTGAGACTCGGTTACGACACAAGCGTAGGAACCTGAGACTCGGAGGCAAAAACTCTCAGATCTTTTTTTTTCACTGGTTTCATTTCTTACACTGTTAAAGCGATTCGCAGGTCGACTCCAGGGCACTTCTGACCGTCGTCTCTGACTTTAATGATCATCATTCGGAGACAAAAAAAGGTTTAAGATTGGAGACTTGACTTTGATTTGCCCTGAGGAGCTTAAGTACATTAAATTATTTGCCTGTAAGCAGCTTGGTAAGTTAAAAAAGATAATTTTAGCCTCTTTTAGTGTAAGTCTGGGGCAGTTGTTAAAACAGTTTTGATTTCCTGACTGGTAATTGCAGCCCATATAGAAGTAAGTTTAACTGATGGATGGACACATTCAGTTCACAGTTAATATACAGCAGTGTGTATATAAACCAAACATATGTTTTGCGTGTAATTAATCTGTTTAACGAGTAACTTCAAGTTCAATGGGGAAAGACAACATATGTAATTAAATCCAGAGGGTTTATTTAATAAAAGACTTTGACCTTGACCCCCACCAATTAAATAGATTCACAGCAACATGGAATAAACGGCAGTCGAGCGGTAAAGTGGAGGAAGATATACTGCTGAGCTGATGAGTAGATTGACTGCAGGTGTTCAGGCTGATCAAGAACCAAGGAGCCACGAAAGTGAGGAAGACGGGGGGCGGGGGGGCACATGGTACAATGCAACTACCTGGCGTTTAAGCGCAGTACAGTGGTAAATGGACCCAGTAACTCTTAAGGGCTCTAAGACCGTCACTGTAGCTTGATGAGCCTCCACCTAAGGGAAAAAAAGGCCTGAGCGAAAGTAGCAGTTTGCACCTTCACCACCAAACGATTAAACACGACGGCCAAGTGCTTTACGTTAGTGAGCAGCCGCAGGGGGGAACCCTGAATAAAGCAGCCGGAGATACACTGTAACTCAGCCGGGCAGCGCGTGGATGAGGGTGGGGCCGTGGCCAGCTTCACGAGGGCCGGCTGCAGGGAGCTGCAACCCCCCCAGACCCGGCGGGGACGGCAGCACATTCCTGCATCCCATTAGTTTCGAATAAAGGCCGGGGGGGCCGGGGGGGCCGGGGGGTGGGGATGATACAGCCTAAATCATCCTTGGTGTGGAGCGATGCACCAAGACCACACTGAATCCTAAATCAGTGCCATGTGAAGTTTTTGTTAGTGGTATGCTAATAGTTATTAAACCCAATGGAACCCTGAGAATGTTTGAGGGAAGCTGAGGAATGGTGATGGGGGGGGGCATCAGCCTTGTTTTCATTTTTTATATTCGATGAATTAGTTCCACTACAAGCTGAAAAAAAATTCCTCTCATCGGTCGTCGCTCCGGATTCTTTTCTCCTCGTGAATCGGGGCCACTTTGAAAGAAAATGCCGATTTTGACATATGTTGAAACTTTAATGAGTCCCACGTGGAGCGCGAGTCATCCGGGCAGTCGAGCCGTTCCAGGGTACCGCAAAGAAAACAGAACACAAGCTCGGACCCACGCGAGAATAATGGAGCTTAGATCTCGGCGCACCGCTACAGGCGCCTACCGAGATGAAGTAGAACGAATGCAGGACACGTATGAGGAGAAATATGGAATAAATGCAACAGTAGATATGTGCAAATCAGCCATATGTGCTTTCTCTGTGCTCAGGAGTCTTGTTAGCTGTACTGCAGCGGAGTCTGGGTAATGACTTGCAGACATTCATGCTGGGAGAGCGCAGGGTCTATTAACCTTGAATGTGAGCCACATAGACACACACACACACGCATGCACAGGCAGCCCAACATTTCCAAATCCAAACGCATATCAAAATAGAAATCCCATGCCCGTGGGCGGAAGGAAATAGCTGCTATATAATAGAGCCCAGATGAGAATGATAATGAAACCTGGCTACACGGCGGTGGCGGCGGCGGTGGCGGCGATGGCGGCGGCGGTGGCGGCGATGGCCGCGGCGTGCAGAGATCCAGAGATGACAGCCCCAGGCTGGACAGCGGATGATAAGCGTCTTCAATTAAGCCTGTAAATGTGTCGGGCCTCCAAGCTGAAAAAAAACCTTCATTTAAATCTGATTTGATAAATCGTTGTTTTTTGGATAAATTATCACAGCAACTTGTTTAAAAGATTGAAAGAAAACATTTGTCTTGTTTCCTTATCTAATAACAATCGGTTTGGATTTCCTAGGTAATAATAACTAAGATTCCTCGTTTGCACTTGTGCACGTACACACGGTTCATCCTTTAAATAGACTGGAGGTTCAAATAACTTGGGATCAGTCACATGCAACACTTGTAATTACAGACCATAAATACTGGTGCGTTTTAGGCTGCGTTGGCCTTAAATCTTGAGTGTTTCTCTATAATGTTAAACATTTATGACTAAAATAAGCAACAATAAATGTTAATGGCTGGAAAAAAAGAAATCTTTATTTAACTACTTAAAATAAAATCTCAGATAAATCTGTTTTATCAGGACTTTGCGGTTGTTGTTAGATCAGATGTGATTGCGGCTCCTGTTTATATTCACTAAATATTTAAAATCAACAGTTTGATTGATTGATTGATTGAGAAATTGTTTGCTTTGAAAATCCCTGGACGTAAAGGACACTTACCTTTTGTGATACATGTGATTCTCTGTGATATTTGATGGTTTTTTACAGGTCAAAAGTATGAATCCATGAAAATGTCAAAACATTCTAATATATTATCTATTTTCCTTTGGAAATCATTTATAATCCAGTACTTTTAATGCAGCACTGTTGTGGTATTCGCATGATCACTGTCATGCACATTATTGCTCGTAACGTTGTTGTATCATAACATCACCTATCGTGAAAGGTGCGTTCACACACTCAACTTTATCTGACAAGGACCAGATGTGCTCAATATGTTGTCACCTCCTCATAGACTCAGGTTTTATTTGTCTGTTTGAACAGAAGCAAACATCCTCTGACTTCACATCAAACACTGATTCAGATTCAGATAAGTCCTCTCCTGTTCGATATATAACCCACAGTTACAGGCTGCTCTTTTTACATGGTAATGAAATACCAGTGTTTGCCGTCCTGTATGATCTGAGTGGAAACAGGTTCTAGAAAAACCTGGCTGAGGTCCGGGTCCAGGTTCCCTGTAGAACCTCCAGCAAATTACTGAGATGCTTCTACTGCCACCGATCGATGATCGGTTGTTGATCTGAAGAAGGTTTCCGCCAAATTCAACAGAGGCAGAGATTCTGACTTTAAGGGGAATGTTTTGCTCCATTTTTGAAATCACATCTGCAGGAAAAAAAAATTCAATGGTAATAAGTTATCTGTCCAGAGAATGGCAGATATCCAGGAGTTCCACTGAGGCTGTTTATGTAGTATAATGTTGCAGCGGAGTCAGTCGGTTCAGATTTACAGTGTCTCTGTGGACGTTTGTTCCCGATGGACATGTAAACGACATCTTTGGGAAGTTTAGGTCACACTGAATCCAGAAATATGTGCACGATGCCCCTGTGTTTGCGTCTGACCGAGTCATCCATGAATTTTCTCAGCGTTTGGGTCTTAAGAGGCTAAAAGTCACTTCATTTCCTCTGCGAGCTTCATGTGTCACATCTGCTGCAGCTGCTGATGATGCTGATGAGCAGCCAAATCTGCAGCCACGCAGCAGTAACTGACTTTTGCACCTAGTTGTTCCATGCTCCTTTCCATCGTCTTTAAACCTCTGTTTTATCCTGATAGACACATTATTGTAGCCTAATAAAACCATACAACACTGCATCATTCTGTGGAGTCCTCCCCCGGCCAAAGTGCCCTAGTTCTGCACTGGCCTCGGCCCCGAGTGGATAAGCCCCTCTCTGTCCGTCCTATGGGTTTAATAACAACCGAACCATGAATGCTTCTGTTTGAGGGAGGATTTTTTTTCTCTGAGTTGGAGAGGAGGGAGAAAAAGCCTGCGATGCAGGTCAAGGGCAACCAAGCAGGATTTAAAAAAGAAGAAGAAGAAAACCTCCCCCGGGAGCCCGGCCGGGCCGAGCCGAGCCGAGCCAAGGGAGGGCCGCGGGTCAGAGGACGGGTTCTCTCGAAAAAATGAAAGCGTGAGAGAAAAGCCGAGCTCGCGGCCAAGTCCCACACGCTGTAGGGAGATGCGGGAAAAGTCTTCGAATCAGGGAGTGACTGCTGCGTTGGAGGCAGCGTCTGGATTTAACCAGAGAATTTTGGGGAGATCTTCAAGTTGTCAGGGTTAAAAAAAGAAAAGAAAATCCAGAAACCTGCACAGTGTTGGGATCCAACACGATAACGTGCCCTTCCTCCTACAGCACCGGCTCGCAGTCAGCATACCCACACACACACACACACACAGTCCTACCTTGGCCCGAGGCTGAAGGCAAGAGGTTATTGACGGTTGACTTTTAAAGGATTTCCAGTCTGTCGAGACCACGAGTTACTGACCTGTGAATCAACCGACCAATCAGAGACTTGCTACAATACGTCCCAGGGACATGAACACTAATGAACGCCTCCCGTGTCTGAGTCCAGTAAACCGCGTAAGTACAATTATACACACACATATATTTTTATACACCGAGTAAATCTGTAGTTCAGGACCAGCCGGACCAGACATGTTCCGAGCCCGAGCCCTATTTTGGACCTTCGCATTCCTTATGATAATATTTTCTTTGCCAGCCTCAGTGCTGAGATGTGAGCACGTGGCAAAAAAAAAAAGAAGAAATCACCGGCACGGAGTTCAGCGGGGCAAAGAGCAGTCAGATGATCGGACGGCTGCGGAGGAAGAGCTGGAGTTTACCCCAAACTGTGCCGGTGGAAGTCAAATCCGGGAACTCATCCGTACGCACTCGGCATAAATGCCTGTGGGTGGTGGAGGAAGAATTCCGATCACTTACTTGAGTAGAAGTGAAGTAGAAGCAGAAAAAATGTAAAAATGCCACATTTTCCTTACAGATAGAGCTGCCGTGCTTTTACTTTACTGAAAAATCCCTCAGGGATACAATATGTTCCACCAGGAGTCCTCTGGACACTGGAGCCGCCGCTACGCTGTAGTAAAAGTACAATATTTACCTCTGAACTGTGGCGATAAGGAACTACAAAGTCACATAATATGGAAATACTCAACTACAGTACAAATACCTAAAAACTGAACTTAAGTAAATGTACTTTCCTCCACTGAAAAACAGTCTGACAGGTCAAAGTTACACCAGGTACTTCACAAAATTCGAATGAACGGTCAGTTAATGACTTTAGTAGCCTCAGCGTGTCCCTCGATGAGAGCAGATAAGAGGGTTCGACTACAACTCGCGTGGCGGCTGGAGGCAGCGCCCGCCGGGGAAGTTGGGCACGTTGGGCGCGTTGGGCCGAGCGAGGATGTCGGAGGTGAGCGAGGACGTCTCCCCTGTGTCTGTCTCTGGAAAACCCTTGGTCGTCGGGGCCCTTCGGTGCGAGCCGACCGGCCGCCGGCATCCGTGTAGTGAAGAATTTTAAAAACTCCAAAAATCCTCAGCACCTGAGACAGGGCTGCTCTCCTGGCCACCCCCCGCCCCGTGCCCCCCGGCCCCCCGGCCCCCCGGCCCCCCGGCCCCGTTATGTGAAGCATTTCCAGGCTGACGGCTGCCGGTGGGTGCACCAGACTGTGCAGATCTGTCTGCGTTATGGTGCATGAATATGCATTGCCCATACATGTTTTTTTCCCTTTTTTTCCACATACTAGTAGATAAACACACCCAGGCATGTGTGCGGTTTTCATATTTCCACCGGTGCAAGTGACACATTTGAGCAAACCATGAATATGAAGTGAACCGGGTCTAATTTTTATACGACCGAGGTGCCGCGCCGATGTTTTCAATCATTATGTGAAGGGGACATAGTACAGTGTGTGGGTAGGTCTATAGTGTTTGAACAGTGCATTCCACAGTCAGGCTTTAGAATAACATTCCCTTCATGCACAGCGGCCGGCACAAATAGCTCCAAGTGCCCCGTCGGCTAATGATCCAGGCCTGTAGCCTCTGGGGCACGTACTGTACCTGCACAGGCACATACGGTTCAGGCAGGAGTCCGGTACATTCACCGACACCATCGTCTACGTCCTTAGTCGCAGCCTGGAGATCAGATCCTGAGCGTAAGGAGCAGGTCGGTCCTCAGGTGTAGACGGTGGATTGTCCAGTTTGATCACACAGTGCATCCAGGAAATATTCAGATCCCTTCACGTTCCTCACACTCTGTTATGTTGCAGCCATCTTGCTAAAATAGTTTAAATTGTTCTCTCTCCACTCAATATCCCATAATAACAAAGCAAAGAAAATAGAATTTCATTCATATTCATAACTGAAAATGAAAAACAGAAATATCAGATTGACAAAAAGATTCAGACCCTTTCTTCAGTTCTCACCTGAACCTTCAGCAGTGATTACAGCCTCCAGTCCTCTTGGGTTTGAGGCTACAAGCTTTGCACTCGGTTCCGGGGATTTGCTGCCGTTCTTCTCTGCGGATCCGTCAGGTTCTTGGCCCCTGTTACCGAGGGGCTCTAGGAAGAGTCCTGGTGGTTCCACATTTCTACCACTGAGGAATCGTGGAGGCCACTGTTCTATGGGGAACCCTCAGTGCAGCAGATACATTCTGCGTAGCCTTCGTCAGACCTGGACCTGGACACGATCTTCTCTCCTTCGACCTCACGGCTTCGTCTCTGCTCTGTTACACACTGTCGGCGATGAGACTTCATGTAGACACAGGTGTGTGTCTCCCCAAATCAGGTCCGGTCAAGTCAATGTCCAACAGGTGGACTCTAGTTAAAGTATAATCAATAGAAGTGTTAAGTTATGATATCGAGTTTACAGCTGTGTGTGATGGTAGACGTTTTTTTATTTATCAGTCTTTAGACATAAACAGTATTTTTGGATGCTTAAAATTAAAACTTTGTTATTCTAAGGAGGATCAGATTTGCAGAAACTGCAGAAATCGTCCCTGATTAAAAAAAAATCCTGTTTTTCTACATGCAGATCCTTATCTACATAAAATGACTGTTTATTTTATAATCTTATCTATTTATAAGAAAAGCAAATGTCTGAAATTAGTTGAACAACATCCTGGGGTAATTGCTCGAGACTAATAAAGTAGGTGTGTCGGTTTTCCCTTGAATGCAAATACACACTATACTATATATGTCTAAAATGTAGACATATTTTCTATAAACTCAGATTATTTTACTTTCTACACCGCTGCAGGGGAAATAAATAAAGAATAACCACGGCTAAAAAGCAGGCTAAATCTGGTCCGGTCTGTTCTGAGCCGAAAAACATCTCCAATTAGATATTAGAGCACATTTTTTTATCCGAGGAAGTAGAGGGAGGTATTAACATCCTGTCTGGTGCACAGTGTCCTGCGGCCCGGGTAAATCTGGTGGTCAAGTTTACTTTGGGGAGGATTAAGGATGAGAATGTTTGCTCTCTCACCGAGCACGGCCCGAGTCCTTAAGCGTCTCCGCTCGCCCCGGCCGGCGTCTCCCGGTGCCAAGTCCCCCTGCGGCTAAGAGCTCCGACGAACGCCGGGCACCGGAACATCCCCGGTGTCTGGAGGAGGCTGAATAGACGCCCTAATACCGGGTCCAGGATCTTATAAAAGATCGGGCTCACACGCGGACTCAGGCCGGCCGGTGCTCGCAGGCGCGCAGACTCCGCGGACGCACCTGTGAAAACACACTCACGCACGCACGCACGTGGACTTAAAGAGGTCAGCAGTCAAAACTGGATGTTCAGCCAAGGACCGCAGAGAAACTGCACCGCGGATCCTGTTAAAAAAGACTTTTATTAGCTCAGACACTGGCAGCAATGCGCCCGGCGCTCGGCTGCTTAGCCGTGACTTTCTTCCCCCGAGTGGCGGAGACGGCGAATGTTTTAGAAAATTGCCTCCACACACTTGGAATCGAACCGGTTTGCAGAGACCACAAAAGCAAATTATCAGCCTCGACCCTCCGACTGTTAACAAATGTTCCCAGACAGGAGAGTGTGGTGTGTGAAGTCCAATAAACAAGGTAAATACTGGGACTTTCTGTGTGTGTGTGTGTGTGTGTGTGTGTGTGTGGACAAGTTCTGGATTGAAGCTACAGTTGTGAGGACATTTTGTCCCGACCTTACACCTTCAAGTCGCTGCTTGAGGGTTAAGACCTGGTTTGAGGGTTCGGGATGGAACCGGGTTTAGATCAGGTTTGGGGTAAAGCGGGCAAGGGAATGCGCTATGTCAACGAGTGTCTTCAGGACTGTACAAAGACTAAAGATTTGATATCAGAGGAGGGAACCTTGTTCACGTTCCTCCTCTTTCTCGTTGAAACAGAGCCGCTGAAATTCACTAATCAGTGATTCTAAAATGATCTAAGATGAGAAACGCTGGTAATCAGTAGGAAAAACATTGCGTTTCGTGGAGTTTAAACATAAAACAGCCGCGCAGCCGACTCGTCATGTGGAACAGATTATAATATGTAAATGCCAATATCTCTTGGATATCTGGCGTCAAGGTTCTGGGTGTGTTCGGCGAACGCCACGGTGAGATCACGCCGTCTTCCAGTTGACTTCCTATAGCTTCCAATTCATTCTGGCACCGTTCAGGCCCTAAACTGTAACACATGTGTGTCACGTATCTCTCTGAGATGCATCGCGGCCCCCGAGGTTCCTATCGAAACCTATTTAAAGGCCGATTTAAAAGAACCGAGCTAAAAGAGCTTCGTTGCAGCGGTTTGTTTGTTTTTTTTCTTCCTGTCTGTTGCATCAGATTCCGCCTTGGCGTCGGGTAACTGCGGTTCCAGAGGGGACCCGTGGCGAGAGACGAGGAGGAATCCGGAGGAATCCGGAGGAACACCGGGACCAGGCGGCCCGGGTGCCAGGCCTTGTTGTCCTCCCAGCCATCACACCCTCAGCCCCTCTCACCAAATTCACCAAATACTTGTCAAGTCTGGGACAGATTCCCTCCTTCGCCGGAGTATGTGGAGTGAATTATTGGTCGCCTATACCTCCCCACCGGCCCTGACGCAATCCCCTCACAGTGTGACATCCGATCCGATCCTTGTTCTGTGCGAAAGGCTGCTCCGGAGTCAGAGCTAGACGAAATCCAATGGGTTCATCTTCCAAAGTTTCTGTCTTTTACCCCCTTTTTGTGTCCCTCACCCCAAACAGCAGGACAAAATCACAAAAAGGGAATTTGGTACTAAAAAATTTTGAGATGCTCTAATATAGAAATATAGGGATGAAGTGAATTTGACTCTACGTATAAACATTTGTACGGAAAACACGATCCAACTCTGAAACATGTGGTTTAATGTCCGATCTTTTCATCCAGATCTGCAAAGTCTTCGAGGCATCACAACATGCGGTCGCTGCATGGATTCATTAACAAGGCAAATGCATCAGATCCGTATGGCAGATGCGTGCGAGAGAGAGAGCGAGAGAGAGCAAGAGGATGAGAGGAGGAGGGACGGGTGAGGAAGAAAGGGTGAGTCTGCCTGAAGGATCAGCTGCTGCAGGCTGAGGGCTCAAAAACCGTCCGTCTCCCGTTGGGACGTGAGGCACGTTTCAGCCGCGGCGGCGGAGGAGGAAACGCGCTGGATGCACGTCGGCCGGCGGTGGGAAGCGACCTCCGACGCTACGTGCAGACGCTTGGAACGGAGCTTTAGGTTCTCCACAAAAGAAACACACACACACACACACACACACATATTCCCCAACAGAGCCAAGCTAAGCTTCCCTAAGTGTCCCGACTTTAAAGACTTTGCCGTGTCTTTGACACTAACACAACAGGCCCATTGTGGGGCAGAGAGGCAGACAGTCTGCGTTGTACTAATGTTGACATTTGGCAGAGACAACAGCGGCGTAGCTGGAACGGAGACAGTTCCAACGAGCACAAAGTCTCTCCGCCGCAGACCCAGCCGCTTTGACTCACACAATTAGACAAAGGGCTGTGTGAAAAGATAACACTTTGTCGTCCGAGATCAAAGCTGAGAAAGAAACGTACCTTTTATGTAACGTGTGAATCCATGAAAATCCCTGGAAATGATGCACCTGCCTCTAACAAGTTTACAGCCCTTATTATTTGTGATGTTGATTTTATTCAGGCTTTAGTGTGTAAACTACTTTTCTGGCTGTGGTCAGCATGATTGGCCCTCCGCCAACCATAGAGCTCTATAGAGACACAAGGCATGATGGGAAAGTGATGGAAGTCGAAGGTCCGTGTTTTAGCTGTCAGTTATTTGAGGATCAAGTTCAGCCCCCCCCCCCCCCCCCCACGCACCCACTTACATCCCACTACTTCCACACTACAGCAGCTCGGGCTCAGAAGACATGACTCTCGGGGTGGATTTCATGAGGTGGCACCAGCCAGTGAGGTATTTTCTCCCCCATCCACAGTCTTTTCCTGGCCCTTCACCCCCAACCCAAATACCCCCCCTCTTCCTTCCCCAGGAGGATACGGGCGGGAGCTTCTAGGCGAGATGAGAGAGAGCTCAACACTGACACTCGCAGACAGGAGGTGGTGACAGAAAACTAAGGTCCGGAAGCTCCGCAAAAACGTAGGACACACAAAAACGCCCAAATGGTCTTTAGAGTCTCGGTAAAATGGCTGGAGGTGGAATCATAGAAGATAAACCTGAACCGTGTCTTGCACAAGTAAAGTTTTTACAAATAACTTATATATTTCGAAAATGTGCTTCGCCACAATTATAGGTTCCAAAAAAAATCCCTGTTTTTATTAAAATCAGCTTCAAGGAAAAAAAGACCTGCAGTTTGTCCTGTTTCCAGGGACATCTGTGTCTGAGTCGGATCCCGGAGAAGCCCGGCGCCAGCCCCACAGCCGGGCCGGCGAAGGAGAGGCGGAGGACGGGCCTTGTCGGGTCCGTGACGGGCCCCCGTAGCCACCGCCGGCTGGCGAGGCCGAATGACGAGGCGACAGGGATGGTCTGAAAGCAGCCTATGGCTGATAGCGTCTCGTCAGCTTCCTCTCCACCCACTTTTATACAATAGATAGTACGAATAGAGGAACTTATTCTAGCTATGAGGTGATGAAACCATCCATTGGGCCGTTGATCCAACGCCCCGGCCCGGAGTCGATCCACTTCCTCGGCCGGGAGTCGATCCACCTCCTCGGCCCGGAGTCGATCCACCTCCTCGGCCCGGAGTCGATCCACCTCCTCGGCCCAGACCTAAATGTGGGACGGATTGCTGTGAGATTTACCGCAGACAGTTATGGCTCCCGAATGATTTTGCTAATGATAAGTGAAGCCGCCATCCCTCCCTCCTACACCATTTGTGGCTCTGAGTGAAACGTCTCCACTAATAAATGGCCTTTTCGCAGGCCCCGGTCCAGATGTTCGCGTCCCCCTCAGGATGAATTATGAAAACCCCAGAGATCCCTTCGCGTTTCCCCCTTTAGCGCTGACATCGGCTCAAAAAAAAATTCAGGAGTTTCTGGGTTTTTTTTGGTTTGTGACTAAACAAGAGGGAATTACTGGCCTTGGCATCCGCCTCCCACACACCCGCTGAACCTCGGCATGTCCGCGTAGTCACTGCGAGCTCGTCGGGATTCTGCCGTGGCCTGGAAACCACCTCGCAGAACCTCTGCCGTGGCTCTGGACTCTTCTTTTTTTCTGTTTCTTTCTATGCTCTGGAAATCGGAAACATCTCCTGGCGGCCCGAGGGCGTTCGAGCGCAGGTTTCTGCAACAGCCTCGTCTTCAGAGACTCGGGCCTAAATGCATCTGCCCGGAACCAACAGAACTCGGGGCTACGTGCACAAAAAATCTACAGAAACAAACCCAGAGCAGGTTAAACACCATATTCACACATTCACCCCGTGTGTTGAAAGGAGCTCACGGCTAAACTTAGCGCAGGCTATTTCTCCCTATTGTGAGTTGAAATAGGCCCGTGTCCAAAAATCACTCTGCCCCTTCACCAAAAAAAGCCCTCCTTGTTTGGAAGGAGGTGTGTGTGGGTGTGTGTGTGTGTGTGAGTGGGTGTGTGTGTTTCAGGGGGCTTTTTGTCTGTGTCATAAGAAGAGCCCCTGACCCGAAAAAGAAAAACCTGAACCGGCATGGAAAGTCCCTGGGGGTGTGTGTGGGGGGGCAGGTATGTCTTCATCCCCGGATGCGTCCAGTGGCATCATAACGCCCGTCTGTGACTAATGTGAGTAACAGATTTCCTGCTTCCTGTGAGGGAGCAGACATCCTGGTACCTGAGGAATCCAAGCCCCCGGGGCCTTGAGGCCAGCCTTTGACCCCCCCCAGCTGACACAGAGCTGAATCAGTCGCAGCCACTTCCCTCACAGTTTTTCCACTGACGTCACCTTGCACACAGGACTCTCAGACAGGACAGACAGACCTTTTTGGGGGGGGGGCTATTACAGCATCCTGGAGCTATGTGGTGTCACTGCACACGCTCATGACGGCGGCCATTCGTCTTCCCGGAGACCTGTGGAGCGTAATGGGTCAGGAGGCGTTTCCACTGGGTTCTTTCACTTTTATGATCAGACTTTATAAAGCAGAGAGAGACAGAGGTTCTACATCAAATGTGTCTGTGTGGAATAAGTGTGTGTGTGTATTTTTTACCAGATAGTTATGCGATTTAATGAGGGTATCTGTAACTGTGGTGTGTCATTATCAGCCTCAGTCCAGGAGTTGGCGGCTGTTGTCAGTAATAACTCTGAACCCCCCCACACACACACACACACACACACACACACATACACACGGGCTCGAGTAAATATGTCGATGCCTGATGTACACGATAAATAAAGTTGTTGAAAGTGAGCTGCATTTGCTTCAATCTTAAGATAAATAAATAAAAAGAGCTGCGTTGAGGACTTGTGTCTGTTTGCTGGGGCTTGGCGGCGCCGGCTGCTCGCCGGCTGCTCGCCGGCTGCTCGCCGGCTGCTCGGCGAACTTGAGGCCCAACAGCACTGCGCATATCTGCGGTGTTTCTTGGAGTTTGGTCGGTGGCCGTCTTCTGAGGCTCCCGGCTCCTTTCGTCCCGTCCCTCGCCCTTAGACAGCGTCGGACGGGACGCCTCTCACCAGAGGGCTCGGACCTTCAGGTCCATTCGCTTCTTGTCTGTCTCGCTAAGGATGAGATGAAGAGACTGGTTTCAATTTCATCTCATAGTGGGAACTCTCTCTCTCTCTCTCTCTCTCTCTCTCTCTCTCGCTTTTGGCCTGTGGACTAAATGGTTCAGTCTCATCCTGTCACTGTCCTCAGCAGAAGAATGTCCCTGTCCATCCCATAAAGACCTGTCATCAGCAAAGGTGGAAGTATCATGCACGGTATTGACAAATGATCGGGATGTCGATCAGAAAGCAATCAATGGGTCTTTTAAAGGGCAATGACCAACAACCTGTTTCGTTATTTTGTTTAGGAGGCTTGGCAGGGAGACGCTGGGCTGTCTTTGATAAAGGTGCATTTCAGTCAACACAAGGTTTTTATATTTACAAGATGTGTGTTCGTATTAAAAACGTTGGGTCTAATAAAGACACATCGGAAGAAGCCTGTTTTTCTTTTTTCTCTCTGGACAAGGATTAGAGGATAAATCAAACAGTCGATCAACAGGAAATTAATCGGCACCTGCTCCGATAATTGAGGCCAGGCAAAGATACCAAACAGTCTCAGCTTCTGAAGCGTCATCGTTTGCCATTTGAGTATTTCAAGGTTTTGGCCTAAACAGGCGAATCGCTGACTTCGGCCGCTGAGAAACTGAATGAATTAACCTTATTCTTTGTACATTTCATTGACAGATGAATCGATAATGGAAATAATCGATCCTTGGTCGTATTGGTAAGTGGCTCGCCAGCGAGAGATACTGTCTAGTCTGTAAATAATGAGACGGTGCATAACGGAAGCCTTTCACATCTGTCTGCAAGAACATCCGCCCAGCTACAGTTTTCTCAAAATAGTTGAGCAAGTATATAACACACACACACACACACACACGAACCTGAACCTTCTCCTGAAATGTCAAGAGTTCCAGCGGCAGCAGCAGCAGAGACACACCGGGCTTTTTTTGAAGGCTGTTTTCTTTCGCAGACGCGATCTCCACAGGAATGCAGCGCCGCGGCGCTGAGGTCAGAGCGGGTTCAGGACGGAGCTGCGAGGAGTCACACAGGAAAAAACCCGCACGGCTTATATATGTATGAGCTGAAGTACACACACACACACACTCAAGTAAGAGCACCGACACCACTGTTTGTACAATAGCTCGACAAAAACATGCAAATAGTGATCCTTGCAGGTGGAAGCCTAAAAATGTATTTGGTCCCATCGTAGCAGACGCACATTTCAGGGCAGATGCTGTCAGAACACGTCTGATCTTACCCATCTATATATGTTTACATGCAGATATGAAATATGCAACACTGCCATCTACGGGCCGCGGTTGGCCAACACACTCCGGTGCCTGCCGGGCTTCATTACTGCCGACTCCCCCGATTAATGTTCCAGTTGGTCCCCGGCAACACACACACACCCCAAAACTCCTGGAGTCCATTTCCTGTGTCCTGCGAGTAGCCTGTCGCTGCATGGTGGTACCAAGAAGTAGACCCCCAGAACGGGTGTCTTTTATAACATGCAGACACAAGAGGGCGCCGTCGGTCCAATAATTTCTCCCTGACTTGGAGTAGCCCAGTGGCAGCGAGGACGAGAGAGAGAGAGAGAGAGAGAGAGAGAGAGAGAGAGGTTCCTTAAATCCTAACCTGGGTAACTACCATTCGGAGCCTGTCTTTTGAAGGTGACCTCAGGACGCTGCAGTCTTCTGTCCTGGTGATTTTGCTTTTGCAGTTGCAACCAGAGCCAATAAAAAATATTGTTTAAAGTGAGTACGTCCCCCCACCACCACCCCCCCCCCAACCACCACCACCATTCAGACCCGTTCCCATGTCAGTGCATGTCTGCTTTGAGGAGCAGGCGGGTTTTCTGAGTGCGAGGCGAAGCCGCCCTCCTCTCCAGGAACCGCAGGTTGTGAGATCTCCGTGGGCCGGGAGACGTGGATCGGTCCGGCAGCAGAGATCCGTCCCTCGGCCGTCCGGCAGATCCCCGGACAGCGGTTTACGGTTCCACGCGTCCTAGAGGGGCCTCTCCAGCCTCGCCAAGGAACCGGAGCGTCCCCGGGCCCTGTGTGGTGGGGGGGGGTTCACGGGTGGTCCCAACCCCTGCGACTCCTCGTTGACAGTCTATGACTCGGTTCAGGATCTCAGATGTATTTTTCTCCTTCTGACTGATGGAAATCTTTCATTGTTTGAAAAAAAAACAACCAAAACGGCTATAGACACACAGCAGTTCTTTATTTCAGTGAGCTGACATTGATGGTAGAAGAAGGACGACTGGAATTCATCCATCATGTCTGTTTGAGATTTATTTGCTTCAGCCGGTGCCTCTGTTCCCCCTGTATCCCTTGCATTCCCCAGCTCTCCCTTCTGTTGCCCCCCCCCCCCCCCCCCAGCTAACCCTCCACCCCCCCCCCCCTTTTATTCCTGAGGGGCCTGCAGTCAACTTTGACCTGCACAAAGAGCTTGTTAAATGCCTGTGTAATCCCTGTGTCTGTGTTTGCGGTTGTGTTTTTATTCACCGTTTTTTTTCCCTGAGTGCTGTGTCCCAGTGTGTATGCGTGTGTGCGTGCATGCGTGTGTGTGTGTGTGTGTGTGTGTGTGTGTGTGAGATCCTCAGCTCGGTAACTCGGGAAGACGTCTTCAGATGGACCCGATTGATCACAACAGCTTAAAGCCCCGACCCGCTCACCGGCAAACCAAAGGACGGCCCCCCTCGTCCGGATCCATCCTCTCAGGTAACTACTTCCCACTGCGAGGGGAACGCTCGGCGGTCCTTCGTGGTTAACGGCCCGGCCGCCCGCCTCACGTTTCACCACGAGACGATGGGGAGCGTGAGCGAGCGCTTGCGTTCGCGCTGGCCAACAGATATAGAAAGAACCGGTGGGGGGTGGTGCTTCTGAGTGAGGATGGTGTTTAAAGCGGTGCAGAAGTATGTGGTGGAACAGTTAATATAAGCCTGTTTGTGCAGGCAGCACTGATAGAGGCGCATGCATACTTTACATACTACAATGCAACAAGATGTGGGCTTGAATCTGATTCAGGCGGCAGATGCTGATAGTGAAGACGCGTTTGTTTTTCTTTTTTGGAAATAAATCGCTGAAATGTACAAAGTGTTAAAAAACGATTTCACCTAAAACCAATGATAAAATCTGGTTGAGGAATTTGATGCACTGGGATTGTCAACCCGCAAAAATTCAGCGTAAAGACTTTCAGTGTAATCTTATCTTGATCATATCATGTTTTTGTCCAACAAAATTCCGTTTTCTCGATTAATGATTTGAACTAAACAGTTTAGGTTATTACGATTCAGTTTTACAGCTCATTAACTTCGTATTAACTCGCCAGCTTCATTTGAACTTCGGCAAAAAAAAAAAAGAAAAAGACAAAACCCCCCAAAGATGGCGTCGGCGTTGACGGGGGTGGGTGGTCCGTTTTCACGAGTTTCTCATTGGTCCCCAACGGATTTAATGGGCCTGACGGACAGAAACTGACAACCGCTAGTTAGTTTACAACAAGATCTGTGTGTTTTGCATTTACCCTAAGGCCACATACCAAGGTGTGTGTGTGTGTGTGTGTGTGTGTGTGTGTGTGTGTGTGTGTGTGTGTGTGTGTGTGTGTCTGTCTGTCTCTGAGCTGTGGGGATTTCTGCCCAGACTAATGTTATCTAAACTACCCCCAACGAGCATTTGTGTTCTGAATGGACCCGGCCTAGATAGGATCTCTTCAGTGAACTCGTATTAGCAGCCATCGGTGCCCGTTCCGTCCTCGCGCTCATTGTATGCGGGAGGAATGCAGGGTGGTGCTGTGGGTCCGCCGCCTCCGAGGGCCCCCCCCCCCCCGGCTGAGCCTCAGGGGATAATAACTCGTTCCTCTGACGCTCGGCCACGGATCCACGCCGGGGCTCTCGGGCTACTTTCACAATATTGGTGCTGTTACCTTGACAGATATCTGTTATGCATTAAAAAAAGAAAGAAAAGATAGAAGAAAAGGAAACGATCCAAAACGCGGCGGCGCTCAGAGACACGAGCCTGTACCCAAATGCATCACGGGGGCCCCAGTGTTATATGAAGCCTTCATGAACTGCGACCGAGCACCCGGTGTCAAAGGTCAAGCTACTGATTTGGCCTCCTCTGCCCCCCCCTCCCCTACCGCCACACTTCAGGAACAGAGTGCCGAACATATCGTGTGTGTGTGTGTGTGTGTGTAGGGGGGGCTGTGGAGGGAAGACGCCCCCCCCAGCGTCATCCTTGAGAGCTGCCGTTTCTCTGGAGACAAATCAGAACGAATCTTCCAGCGTTTTGGTTTTTTTTTTTTACCTCTCTTGCCCTTTTTACCTTCTTTTCTTCCTCATCTTTGCCCCCCCCCCTTGTTCGTCCCTCCCCTCTCCCTCCCCCCGTAGCCCGTGGAATCCCAGCCCCATCCACCTAAGTGTCACTGAAGAATGTTCCATCATTTAAACGGGGGTGGGGGGGGATGCTCCGCTAATATATAACCAATTACACTGGTCACATTTCCTGTGTCTCCTTTGAGCTCTCTGCGGGCTCAAAGTGCCAATCAGGCCTGGAATGCCAGAACATGGCTCTTATTTGCCAGGGGTCAGCGCACCAGTAACCTCACATTCTAAAGGACCATTGTTCCCATGGCCAGAAAACTCGGGAGAGGACACACACACACACACACACACACACACAAACCCTGGCCCCTGGAGGCCCCACATCAAGGGCCCGCTCTGTTTAAACAGCATCCGCCTGCACAGCCACCCGCCATGAAAGGGATTAAACAAAGTGTGTGTGCATGCGCACTTTAGTGTGTATGTGTTTGTGTGTGTGTGCACGCACATGTGTGTGTAAAAAAAAAAGTCCGTGTTAATAACACCTTTAATCCGGCAGTGGGTCGTGACAGTCAAACATTTACCTCCAAGGTGATTAATGATTTGATTCGCTTCCAGAACGAGTCAGCGACAGAGAATCCCTGGAATGGAGTGACGGTAAATCTGCGGTATGCCACCTTTGATTCGCACGCTGCACGCGGACGTGTTTGTCGTCGCCGTCCTCATATACGGACAGGTGACAAATTAAGGGATGAAAGAACCCTGAATAAAGGGAGAAACGCGTGGAGAAATGTAATGACTGCAGATGCCTCCACACAGGTGCAAAGGCTTCATCGTTGGGGCGGGAGGTTCAATCACAGGGACTGGCTGGCATTTCTACACAGAAGAGCGACTGGAGCGACGGCCGCGCCAGGCTCCATGGTCAAAGAGGTCAGCGGGCAGAAGGAAATCAGAAAACGTGGTCGACGGGTCAACGTTTGACGACCGCGGCCCCCACGGATGACGGACAGCACCGATGCCAGGGGAGGGGGAGGTCGCGGTCGGGTCGGGAAGATGAGCTGAGTGGAGCAGAAGCCGCCGGCTCTGGTCTGCAGAGGTGTGGAGGAGTCGTCCTTCGCCACGTTATCGCCGAGCAGGCGAGTGCGAGTGTGGCGGCCGCCGAGGCCGGAGTAGAGTCCTGAATGCTGGAGGGGGGTCCGGTGGCTCCGGTAGGCTTGGGGGGTCCACTTGTCCCCTTCGAGAGGAGGGGTCACTGCTAATCAATACAAAGCTGAGCCGCTCTGAGTGATCGCCTCCTTCCTGTGACGAAACATCCCCGTCCTGATGGGAGGGGGTCTCGTCCAGGACAATGATGCCCCCCCCCCCTCCCCCCGTCCACAGGACAGGGGGGTCACTGCCAAACAAATGAATGATAAATGAATCATATGCTGTGGCCTTCGCAGTCACTGAAGCTGAATGTTGTGGCCCAACACCTGATGAGATGCTTTACGCTGGTATTTCCTTTTTCCTTCAGCCACAACGTTAAAACCAGTAAATGGGTTTAACGTTGTGGCTGATTATCGTGTTTGCACATTTCCAGTATAAAGCCCATAAGTGCAGGTGAAGTTATCTGAACCAACGTAATGTTTGTTTGTCGTCAACCGTGAAGAAAAAAAGCCGGATTTTGAGATAAAGTGCGAGATACCACCTTCCACTTAACATGTGTTTCAGAGTGTGTGTGTGTGTGTGCGTCTGAGTGTGTGCACGTTTGAGTGAGTGTGGGAAACAAGGACCGATCGCGGCAGCGACTGAGTGTATCTGGCTGATCGCAGGCATGCGAGACCACGGCGACAGAGCGAGGATGCGTCTGCTGCGTTTCCCCGAAGGAGCTGAACACTTGGACAAACATCTCCAAACAGGGAACATCTCCACATTGCCTCCACAGCCCCGGAGCAAAAAGACACAAAGTATGCGGGATGTCCACATACTTTTGGCCAAGTAATGCATATCATAATAAACTATGAGGCCAATGATGTAGAGAGGTGCCGTGTTCCTTTTCTTTTTTTTTTTTTTAAGTATACATGTTACCAAATGCATTAAAAAAAAGAAAAAACAAACTCAAGGTCCACTTACTAGCCTTTCCAGACCTTTCAGTGGCCTCTGGTCTCTGGTTAATTCAGACCATGGTCCTTGAGTTAAGATTTTTTTTTTTTTTGTCAGTTTATATTTGACAAAGTCAAAAAAGTCAAAAATAACTTTTCAAAACTTCCTTATATTTAAATGCTGTCTCGTCTGGTCCCATCTTTACCAAAGTGTCTGCAGACATTTTCTATCTTCTGCCCGGTATGAGTTTCCTGGGTGGGTGGGGACGGGGGGTCAGGCTGGGTGCGGCACCGAAGACCTGCAGCCTCCTACATATTCTGTGACTCTGTGAACGTGGTCCTGGAGCAGGCGCAGGAATCCGATTGGCTGACTTCTGCTTATGTTTGCTGTCTGGGTCAGCCACATCAAGAAGGATTGGATTCCTTCTCCGCCTCTCTCTCTCTCTCTCGCTCTCTTTTTTTGTCCCAATGCAAGCATGCACATGCATGCACGCACATGCGAACGCGCAGCACCTCACACGCGCAGTTTCACACAGGTATGCCGTCATGCTAAGAGAAACCTGACCTACCTGACGGATCGAAACTACTCCTACGCCGCTCCGTTAACCCCTCGGCGTTCGGCGTGGGAAACAATGCGCCGGCGTCACCAGCTAAGTCCTGTCAAATACCTGAGAAGGACGGACGGACGGACGGACGATGATGGATACGCCGATAAATGTTGACATGACCTCGAAAAACAAGATGGAGCGTGGAGTCACAGAGGTTCCGCTTTAGGAAGAAAAGGCGAGGTGTCGGAAAAAAGAGAAAAAAAAGCAGCGAGGAAAAAGGTTGTCAATGTGCTTTCTCTCGTTTGTTCCCTCCTTCCCTTCCCCTTTTCTTGTCTATAAGAGATAGCTGGGGTCAAAGGGCAGACAGCCTTTTCAGAGGAACATGATTGCAGCCTTGTTGCGCAAAGGCCCTTTCATTTAGAAATATGTGACTTTCTTTTAGAGGAGAGAGCCGAAGCATTCCCTCTCCCATCGCCGCTTTTCTCCCTCAGCACAAAACCACGGCAGCGAGAGACCTTGTGCCTTAGAGAGAGAGAAAAAAAGGAAAGAAAAGAAAAAGGGCTTTCAGGACACTCATGGTTTTCAAGGCCTCGAAAGGCAGTGGGTTCGTGGATATAAAAAAAGAGAAAAAACATCCAGATAGAGCTGCAGTTAAAAAATTCAGGTTTTTATAAAAAAAATAAATAGAAATTGAGCTTTGTAATTCTCATCTTCACGCTGTTTTTATCATCATTTGAGTTTGATTAAGTTGATGAATAAATACGCAGGCGCACTGGGGGCGAACCGGGGATAAATCTCCCGGATCCCTCCTTCGCCCCACGAACATCCGCCTCCCAGCGCCACGGCGTTGTGCCACACTTTGGCCCCCGGCCGCGCTCAGGACAGGCCACTCTGTTATTTTGGCCTCGGGTGCTTTCGGAGGTTATGTAGCTTAGGTCAATACCATCTGCTTGTGACCGGTGAACCGCAGGGTGATGTCACGTGGCTTGCGAAAGTCCCCTTTGATGTCAGCAATTAGACGGTCGGACTTTTAGCCGGGCCCTCGAATCCGCGGCCCCGCCGCGTGTGCGTGTGTCTGTCCCCGAGGCCGGCGGGGTTGCTAAGTTACCACGGGGAAAAATAACATTTGATGTCTGGATCCTTATCGGCGATATCAGGGTACCACACGGCCAAATGAGAACCGCTCGCGCTTACATCACGTCAAAGTGCCTTTCACAGGATCTTATCCATTCTCAGGGTGGAAACGGTTAAAGGAGGGAAAAGGCTGCGGCGGTCGTCCGTGTTCCCGCCGCTCGTATAAGCCGAGGGTTACGATTTTATTGATACATGCTGATCAGCGGTTGTGTGGAGCTGTTAAGTCAGATGATAAGTAAAATGTTGTCCTGCTCACATCCTCCTCGCTTTGGGCAGGATTTTAAAGCAGCCTCTGCAGTGCATGACCTCAAAGTTGTGCGATGTAGGCCAGGCTGATAAGGTGTGTGTGTGTGTGGGGGGGGCTTTATCACCTGCGTGTCCTTTGATACAGTTTCACCGGGTGGCAGATCAAAGCGCCGCCCTCCGACCCGGGGCACGGCAACGCTACTGTAGAGGACGGCGCTGGCGGTGGACTTCAGCCAGCGGCTTACGCTTTCTGCCTCGTCACGGACCTGGAATGACACGCGGCCGTTGGGCAACGATGACTGTAAGTCAAACACACACACACACACGGGGCAAGCTGACTGCGTGTGGTGTGTGCGCCTGTGTGTGTGCGTGCGCACGCTTTGGAAAGCAGACTTTTCTTCGCCTCCGTTCCTGAAACTTTCTGCCGCAGGTGTCCGGTTTCCTTATTAGGCATTTCCCCAGCTTCCCCGGCTCCGTTTTTTGGGACCCGGGTCGGATTCCTTCCGCTGTCAGGTGAACTCCCACAAACGATCGTTAGCTGGGATCGGTGCGGGGGGGGCGTAGGACTTAAGGCCTTTTTATTCCCAGGAAGTTAGCGATAGATTTCATCACGATTCCCATCTAGCGTTCCGCCCTTTTTAGCGCGCCACTTCCTAATAGCTGCGAGGCATCGCTTCCAGTGACAGCGGTTAAGTGGGTTCGGTTAGAGGGTGTCGGCCGTTTCCACTCCCCTGGTGATCAACGCTAATCCATCTCGAGCATTGCTGCCGCTGCCACCGCCGCCTCCGTGGCCTTTGTCTGGGAGCAGCGTTGACGTGCTACACATAGCAGACTCTCTCTGGGAGACGCCGTGTGAACGCCTGTGTACGTTTGACGGCATCGGACGTTTTTTTTTCTCTATAGGACACGGCGTCAAATACCTGGCTCAGAAAAAAAAAGATAGATGAGGACTGTAGTTTGTGTTTTAAATCCTCTAAACTTCAGACTCGTGACCTGTTATTACTGCACAGAGGGTCCGTCACTGAGTGGCAGTATCGTGCTATTTAAAATGTTTGCACGTTTCATTTTAAATTCTTCTGCTCAACAATAATGTATCTGGACACTGTCACTCTGCTGCAAAGCTCTGACAAGCGGCGCTGGAACATTTGTTTTCACCACATGGAAAAAAACTTTCTTCTGGGTTTCTCTTTTTTTTAATCAAGGAATCTATAGCATTATTGCAATAGATAAATAGCCAGATAACAGCTGTGCCAATAAAACACAGCTTATGTTTAACCGCGGCAGCAATAGTATCCCAATCATACGACGCCTGTGATAATACAACACCTCTTCCAATAAGGGCTTTTACCTTTGATGCCCCTAAGTGCACTTGGCCGATAAGGCCTTTGTACTTGAACGGAGGACCGATAACTCTTTATCTGTCGCGGGCCCATAAACTCCGCTTCACGTCGAAACGATCTCCCGAGACTTTTACTGGAAGGAACCGTATCGTTTAACACTAATCACAGGTAAAACGGAAAGTGATTAGTTGGCGCTGAACTCAGAGCAAAAACAGGGACTCTCGATTATCAGGTGAGCGGCGGAATACGTCCAAAAAAAAAGTGACCACCGAACAATGAAGTTTCCAGTAATAAAAGAATGAGTAATAAATATTCATTGGGGTTTATATGGAGCCAACACCTCCATGGAAATTCACCCACAGGCTGATAAATATCTAAACAAAACTGACCAAAGTTACCAAAATAACAGTAACAACCTAATCTCTGATTTTTTCCTGTTGTTGGTGCCAAACTACATGGTTCTTTTACAGGAAATTACAGGAAGTGTTATTAGGAATTAACACACCCGTAAAATAAAGTGTTATTTTCTAACAAAATAATTTTTTTACACAGCGATATTTCTGTTTTCATTTGAACCTGCCATGGGTGACAAGTCGCGAGCACAACACTGACAACCGACAACCCTCATTTTTAAGTTGATGTATTGAACCAGTTCTCTAACTGCGTCTTATCTCCACGTCCAGCGTCTGTGGAGCTACGCGATGATCCACCTGGATCTGGACCACCTGGTCCAGCTGGTGACCCCGGGTCCGGTACAGCCGCTCCCTTAGCTTCCGTTCCGTCTCCGCCAGCTCATGAGGTGAAACCTCCGGCTCTTCAGCTGCTAAATGCTCCACTGGCTTCTCCAGCTGGTCTCTGACTATGTAGTGGACACGTGGACTTTTACAGATGTTTTACTCTGAAAACATCTGCCTGCTGCTGCTGCCAAAAAGTACAAACGCTACGAGAGCGGCGAGGGTGCTTTGTTTTCCCCGTTGGCTTTTTCTACGTTAATATTGTAAAAATACTGAATGTGGTCCCTTGGATTAAAGGACGCAAGGACTTCCACCGTGGACGGAAAGACAGATGTGTGGATAGGTGCCAGATGTGCGGCGCAGAATTTGGTCCAAGAAATCCTGGATGCGACACTTTGTCCTCTTCTCCCTCTCATAAAAGAAACTGAGGTGACAGGTGCATGTTTTCAGTCCAGCGTCAGTCCAGCGTCAGTCCAGCGTCAGTCGGTCTGAGGCGGGAGTCGTCTTTTTACCGCCGTCTGTCAGCGGGGCCGATGCTCGCTCTCTCTCTCTCTCTCTCTCCCCCCAAAGAGCCGGCCACGGTGATCCACCGGTCGCGGGACCACGCTCGCCACCGACACAAGACCCGGACGCCGTCCTCCCTCGGTGACTCACAACATGTGTCTCTGTTTTTGTTGCTCAAGATGAAAAGAGAGAGAGAGAGAGAGAGAGAGAGAGAGAGAGAGAGAGAAAACCCAAAACAAAACAAAAGAGACCTACTGACCATTTTATCGAAAACACCAGCTGTCAAGCCGACGGGCTGCGTTCAGGAACACGTGTGGGTTTGTGCACGTGTTCCGTGTGTGTGTGTGTGTGTGTGTGTGTGTGTGTGTGTGTGTGTGTGTGTGTGTGTGTGTGCGCGTAACCAGGACACCGTCATCATCCAGACCACAATTAAATAGTAGCTGTCGGTCAGAAGGGAGGCAGGAGCTGGAGGCAGGTCCTGGTAAATACCACATGACTCATATACAGTTGGGCCACGTGGATCCAACAGACTCGACGTGTTCAGCCAAATGTGAGTGTTCAGACCTTTGATGCTGAGGTTCCGGCATCAGTGGATACAGAGCAACACCCCCCCCCAGAAAAAGGACCTGATGAGGCCTCGTGTCAAGAATCAGCCTCGTTCCCGTGTGAGATAAGTCTGAGGTGTGTGTAGCCTAGCTTAGCGCTAAAACAGGAACCGGGGGGGGGGTATTAGATGTATTAGATATTAGAGCTCGTCTGCTCAGGCTTCGTAATAACGTGCCGGATGTTGCAATAAAAGCTCACTGGAGGGGGGATCAGGTTTGACGCGTTTACCGGGTCACGAATTTTTAAAAAAGCAGTGTTACGCAAATTAGGAAATAACGTAAATGAAAAAACCCCTGAGTCAATCTGGGGATGCGGCTCATGTAGCGCAGCTCGCCGCCCCCCAGGCGAGGAGGTGGAGCGGCGCCGTCCTCGATTCGCCGCCGTGAAGCGTCTGGGGCCCGTTACGTTTTATCCCGTCTTATGAGATACTGACATCACCGATGTTTCTATTACAACAGAGTGAAGCATGATGCTTGTTAGAGAATTAGCGGGTTTTGTTTTTCCCGTGTGCCGTCGGTGGGAGTCGGCCTGGGCGGGTTGGGCCACATCCGGCGACTGCACCCGGAGCCCCCATCCCTCCATCCCTCTATCATCCCTCCGTCTATCATCCCTCCGTCCCTCTATCATCCCTCCGTCCCTCTATCATCCCTCTGACCCTCTATCATCCCTCCGTCCCTCTATCATCCCTTCATCCATCTATCATCCCTCTATCATCACTCCATCCCTCTTCCTCTCTCTCTCTATTCTGCTTCTCTCTAAATTACAAAGCGTTCTCTTAGAAGTGACTCATATCCTGAGAATGCACTTCTCTCTCTCCCTCTGTTTTTTCCAACTGTCTTCTTAATGCCTCTCAATCACATTCTCCCTTCGATTTCTTAAGATCTAAATGCATTTTTTCCTCCTTCCCCAAGGCCGTGTCTGCATTGTTCTCCGTGCTCTTTGTGGGTTTTTTTTCCTTTGAGAAATTCAGACGATGGAATAAACAGCTTTTTTTTTTTCTCTCCAGAGGATTTTGAGCATCACACCTCGATCTCCTGCATCTCACAGCGGCTAGAGCCTCACAACTCGTCCCGCGGCAGCACGGATCCTCATCTTTTCCCTCGCTGGACCGTCACCTGAAAAAAAACAAAAAACACTGCAACCCCCGGATCCGGGTCCAGAGGGAGGAGGTGGTGGAGAGACATAAGGGGAGAAGACAAGAGCGAGGCAAAGATCGGGAGGAAAATTGAGCCGAGGGAGATGGACGGACGTGAGACGAGCGGGTGGGGGGGGGTACAATTAGTCATCGATTTCAAAGACAGCATATAATAAAGCACCCCCCCCTTAGGTAAACCTGGTGAATGCAAACACGAATTAGCCGCCCACGCTTGTTCGGTGAATAAGGCTAAAAGAATGCATGGCAGCCCACTCATCCAACACCACGGAGCCACTCTCTGCCTCTCTCGCCCGCCCTCTCTCTCTCCCCCCTCTCTCCGCCGACACATCTTATAATGGCTTTCACCTCCACCACTCATGAAAAAAAGAAAAAATCATTTGAAAGTAAAATTAAAACATTGTTTAAAAAAAAAGAAAAAAAGAAAAAGGTCCACGCCTGAGCAGTGACTGTCAGTTTTCAGAGACTCATTGTCAAATGGCGGCACAATGACGAGGGCGTGACAACCTGGTGAAAAGCACTGTCGGGTTTGAATCCGCTGAAAAGCATCACGTTTAATGGAGATACAAGGATGTACTTAAAGTGGGGAGGGGGCGATGGGGGAGGGGGGTTAATGTGGGACGCACACAAAGCCAAAGAAAATCCCCCTCCACCCCCGGATAAAGAGGAGACGCGTCGACAGCCGAGGGCCGCTAACGGCACGGTAGCGGCGGCGGCGGCGGAAGGGGTGAGCCGGGGCCCCGGGGACGGACTCGCGGGAACAAACGGAGCGACGGGCTGCGTTGAACCCCCAGAGACGAGGGTCGCGACCCGCAGCATCTGGGATAAAGTCCAGGGTTTTCTGCAGCCGTTTGTTTGCACCCACTTTGTTTTCTTTTTCTTCTTTTTACCCCGATACTCACCTGAATCTGTCCTGTGTTACCGGGGCAACGGGAGACACCGGGGGGCTTTTGTGCCGCGCTGGTAGCCCACGGGTGATTTCTTTTTTTCTCAGACATGCACTCCCCCCTCCCTTCTCTCATTAATACACAATCACAGTCACTCATAAAGTCATTGTAGTCATTGCACAAGCTGACAACCAGCAAATAGTGACTGTTCTTGGGGACAAAAGAGCAAGAAATTCAAAGGCAGAATTTCCCAAAACCACATGGGCGTTAATTTTTGTTTTGTTTGGTTTTGTTTTTTTTACAGTGTGTCAGAAACATCAAAACTCCGACGACGTTGGATAAACGAAGGCTTTTCGTGCTTCGTGTTGTTTGGTGTGTGTGTGTGTGTGTTTGTGTGTGGGCACAGGAAGAAGAAGAAAGAAGGAAAGAAAGAAAACGAAGGAGAGATGGAGCTGCGATCTGTGCAGAGGGCGACCAGATCCTAACACGACTGCGACGCTTCTGACTCACATCGCAAAACGGAAAAGTCTCTCACTCCCCTGGTCATTCTCATCCTACCTCTCTCTCTCTCTCTCTCTCTCTCTCTCTCTCACGGCTCTATCTGATCGGAGGGAAACCACAGTGACTCAGGGACAAGCCTTTCACTGAGGGGAAGCACGGTGACATCAGACGTGACCTTAAACATGCTGATGAGCACTGCACGCACACACACATGCACACACACACATGCACACACGCACACACACACACATGCACACACACACATGCACACACGCACACACACACACATGCACACACACACACAGACAGACACACGCATGCACACGCAGCCGTATTATTATTATCGTAACTGCGAATACACCTTCTGGCAACTGAGGAAAAACCCAGTCTGATTTACTGCCTCTGGCCCCTTTGACCCTTCTGAACAAAACGCGGCGCCGGCGCCCGCCGCCTGGGAAACCTTTCACCTCCACCGGCTGCCCACCTTTTGTTTGGCTACCGCATCACTGCCGAGAAGCGTCGCCCGCTGCTCGCTTCCTCCGAAGCCAAACGGTCTGTCTTGAGGTTTTGAGGTTTGATTTCTGAGTAGTTTTTTTCTTTCTATCAGCCGCGAAAGTCACTTTCCATTTCTCTCAAACTGTCGGGCTTGCGTTTTACAAGTAAGCCGATCAGCATCTCCTGCATTAGTCACCTCTCTGCCCCCCTTCCCATCACCCCTTCCTCCATCCCTCCCCATCCGTCCCCGCCGTCTGGGCCCCTGTCGTCACCGCCGCCGCCGTTTGGCCGCGCGAATGTCCTTTTGACTGGCGTCCCGTCGGAGCCCTCGATACACTTCTGCCTCCTCCGCGTTCTCAGCCTTAATGTGCATGAGTCAGGGCCTTATGCGCAGGTTTTTTTCGCGGAGGTAAGTGCCGAGGAGGGCCCTTTAATGCGTGCTTGTGTGTTTGTCGGCCTGCATTTCACATGCGCTGGCGTGCGTATGTGCCGACGCCAATAACTACCATTATCTGCCGAGCGCTTCGTTAGAATTAAATGTCAGAGCGATTACCTGCGTCTGTGACTCACCTCTCCGCCAGGTGCTTTCACTCCACGCCCACACGCAAACCTGCACACCAGGAATCCGCAGTATGCAGAAGACTTACACAAGTGTGCACACACACACACACACACACACACTCCTGACACATGCTAAAAGAATGGGACATACCCTGCCCATACCACAAATGAATTGGAGATATCATCACCCCCGTTACCAAACAACAACAAACGTGCAGCAGCTCCGCTACATCAAGTCCAGGCTCATACCCTCTGTCCTCCGCCTCATCGTTTTAACCCTTCCCGCCTGGTCCACCCTGAAAAAGCTCGCCCAGGGTGTGTGTGCCTGTGTGTGTGTGTGTGTGTGTGTGTGTGTGAGAGAGGATTTTTTCTTCTTAAAGTAGGCGTTTAATTTGTCCTCCTCAACGTCCCTGCTTGCTCCTTCCCACTGCCTGTTTTCTCTGTTTTTTAATTTATATTTTTTATGTAGAGCGGCGTCTGGTCGACAAGGAACCGAGCTCGGGCTGTTTCGAGCAACAGCAGGTGGGAGAGCTTAAGCGCGTATTTGTACTTGGTGAACTGTTTATGCTGTTATATAGATGTTCCAAGTTATTTAAGTTCATACTGCAGCTTTGCAATTTTTAACGACGTGTTCTAGGTCGACCGTGCCAAGGTTATGCTTATATTTGCCATTGTTCTGATTTAAGGAGCTAGAATGCAGGCGGATAAATCGAAAACACGCTTCTGACCATGTGATGATCTTATGTTGTGTATTCTGCGTAAGATAATATCACCTAAATACGCATTACATTGTGCAGTTCGTGTCATTTGAGTAGGACTAGAACGTCGATTTGGAAACGTACCGGTCCCCAGAGGTAAGAATCACCTGCCCCGATGTCGTGATCCGTCTTCAGATAAACCCCGATCCAGCGTTTTCCCCCCTGGTTCCCGGATCCCGGGGGCGGCTTCGCCTTTCGTTCAAAAGTCGCATTTAATTCAGTGGAGCACAAATCGGGCCCGAGAGAACGACGCAGGCCGAGTGGATCCAGGAGCTCGGACCGCGGTGAACCGGTGGGAAGGAGAAATGTGGGAAGTTTGGAAAAAAAAAATCCTCCGAACCAAACAACGTAATTTCAAAATCTCCTCCACAAACCGTCCCAGAGTCTGAGTGTTCTGTGATCTGACTGACACACACCCCTTCTGCAGGCATGATATTGTCGACGGCCTTTCCAAAGCCGTTGGCTGACTGTTACAATAATGATTCATCTGAGCTTTTTTCAGGTGCCGCCGCCACCGTTTGGTTCGGCTCAGGCAGGAAAACGTGGTTTGGCTCAGGGGAGGATCCAGGTTGACAGAAAGAAAAAAAACCAGCCTCAACTGTCGGTAGGAACCGGGAAACCGGCGGCGCCCTCCGTCCTCAGAGGCGTCCGTCCACCGGAGACCCCCCGTGACTCTTCGTGTGACGCCGTCAATGCAGGGGCTCAGACCCCCTCTGCAGACCCCCGTCCGGTTGGGTCCTCCTGGCGAGGACGGTCCCGGTTCCGCCGTCCGACTCGGCCCCCGGGGGCACCGCTAGAATCCGGGCCCGACCACAGCTCCATGGCCGCAGGAGAAACGAAGCCACGAACCTGTTAGTGAGTCCACAGCCGCTGAGGGTTTGGTTCTGAGAAGATTTTGACTGGATTGTCCCTTTAATGGTAACCGTGGCCGACGGCTTTGAGATTGCCTCAGGCTGAAGTTTTGGACTTTTGAGAGAATACACCGCACAGGTGCTCATTTCATTTCATCCGTGTGAGTCGCCTGAGGAGGTCGTGTTATCTCCCTTGTCCGTTGTTGGTGGATCAAACATTACCGAGCTGACCCGGCATCAGATCCGGTGGAGGGACGGGGCCCGGGTTCAGGGAGGAGAACCTTTAAATTAAATCTGGATCGTGTATGATGAACTTGAACTTTTTTTTGTTCCCTGAAACACGGTGTTCTCCGGTGTTCTCCGGTGTTCTCCGGTGTTCTCCGGTGTTCTCCGGTGTTCTCCGGTGTTCTCCGGTGTTCTCCGGTGTTCTCCGGTGTTCTCCGGTGTTCTCCGGTGTTCTCCGGTGTTCTCCGGTGTTCTCCGGTGTTCTCCGGTGTTCTCCGGTGTTCTCCGGTGTTCTCCGGTGTTCTCCGGTGTTCTCCGGTGTTCTCCGGTGTTCTCCGGTGTTCTCCGGTGTTCTCCGGTGTTCTCCGGTGTTCTCCGGTGTTCTCCGGTGTTCTCCGGTGTTCTCCGGTGTTCTCCGGTGTTCTCCGGTGTTCTCCGGTGTTCTCCGGTGTTCTCCGGTGTTCTCCGGTGTTCTCCGGTGTTCTCCGGTGTTCTCCGGTGTTCTCCGGTGTTCTCCGGTGTTCTCCGGTGTTCTCCGGTGTTCTCCGGTGTTCTCCGGTGTTCTCCGGTGTTCTCCGGTGTTCTCCGGTGTTCTCCGGTGTTCTCCGGTGTTCTCCGGTGTTCTCCGGTGTTCTCCGGTGTTCTCCGGTGTTCTCCGGTGTTCTCCGGTGTTCTCCGGTGTTCTCCGGTGTTCTCCGGTGTTCTCCGGTGTTCTCCGGTGTTCTCCGGTGTTCTCCGGTGTTCTCCGGTGTTCTCCGGTGTTCTCCGGTGTTCTCCGGTGTTCTCCGGTGTTCTCCGGTGTTCTCCGGTGTTCTCCGGTGTTCTCCGGTGTTCTCCGGTGTTCTCCGGTGTTCTCCGGTGTTCTCCGGTGTTCTCCGGTGTTCTCCGGTGTTCTCCGGTGTTCTCCGGTGTTCTCCGGTGTTCTCCGGTGTTCTCCGGTGTTCTCCGGTGTTCTCCGGTGTTCTCCGGTGTTCTCCGGTGTTCTCCGGTGTTCTCCGGTGTTCTCCGGTGTTCTCCGGTGTTCTCCGGTGTTCTCCGGTGTTCTCCGGTGTTCTCCGGTGTTCTCCGGTGTTCTCCGGTGTTCTCCGGTGTTCTCCGGTGTTCTCCGGTGTTCTCCGGTGTTCTCCGGTGTTCTCCGGTGTTCTCCGGTGTTCTCCGGTGTTCTCCGGTGTTCTCCGGTGTTCTCCGGTGTTCTCCGGTGTTCTCCGGTGTTCTCCGGTGTTCTCCGGTGTTCTCCGGTGTTCTCCGGTGTTCTCCGGTGTTCTCCGGTGTTCTCCGGTGTTCTCCGGTGTTCTCCGGTGTTCTCCGGTGTTCTCCGGTGTTCTCCGGTGTTCTCCGGTGTTCTCCGGTGTTCTCCGGTGTTCTCCGGTGTTCTCCGGTGTTCTCCGGTGTTCTCCGGTGTTCTCCGGTGTTCTCCGGTGTTCTCCGGTGTTCTCCGGTGTTCTCCGGTGTTCTCCGGTGTTCTCCGGTGTTCTCCGGTGTTCTCCGGTGTTCTCCGGTGTTCTCCGGTGTTCTCCGGTGTTCTCCGGTGTTCTCCGGTGTTCTCCGGTGTTCTCCGGTGTTCTCCGGTGTTCTCCGGTGTTCTCCGGTGTTCTCCGGTGTTCTCCGGTGTTCTCCGGTGTTCTCCGGTGTTCTCCGGTGTTCTCCGGTGTTCTCCGGTGTTCTCCGGTGTTCTCCGGTGTTCTCCGGTGTTCTCCGGTGTTCTCCGGTGTTCTCCGGTGTTCTCCGGTGTTCTCCGGTGTTCTCCGGTGTTCTCCGGTGTTCTCCGGTGTTCTCCGGTGTTCTCCGGTGTTCTCCGGTGTTCTCCGGTGTTCTCCGGTGTTCTCCGGTGTTCTCCGGTGTTCTCCGGTGTTCTCCGGTGTTCTCCGGTGTTCTCCGGTGTTCTCCGGTGTTCTCCGGTGTTCTCCGGTGTTCTCCGGTGTTCTCCGGTGTTCTCCGGTGTTCTCCGGTGTTCTCCGGTGTTCTCCGGTGTTCTCCGGTGTTCTCCGGTGTTCTCCGGTGTTCTCCGGTGTTCTCCGGTGTTCTCCGGTGTTCTCCGGTGTTCTCCGGTGTTCTCCGGTGTTCTCCGGTGTTCTCCGGTGTTCTCCGGTGTTCTCCGGTGTTCTCCGGTGTTCTCCGGTGTTCTCCGGTGTTCTCCGGTGTTCTCCGGTGTTCTCCGGTGTTCTCCGGTGTTCTCCGGTGTTCTCCGGTGTTCTCCGGTGTTCTCCGGTGTTCTCCGGTGTTCTCCGGTGTTCTCCGGTGTTCTCCGGTGTTCTCCGGTGTTCTCCGGTGTTCTCCGGTGTTCTCCGGTGTTCTCCGGTGTTCTCCGGTGTTCTCCGGTGTTCTCCGGTGTTCTCCGGTGTTCTCCGGTGTTCTCCGGTGTTCTCCGGTGTTCTCCGGTGTTCTCCGGTGTTCTCCGGTGTTCTCCGGTGTTCTCCGGTGTTCTCCGGTGTTCTCCGGTGTTCTCCGGTGTTCTCCGGTGTTCTCCGGTGTTCTCCGGTGTTCTCCGGTGTTCTCCGGTGTTCTCCGGTGTTCTCCGGTGTTCTCCGGTGTTCTCCGGTGTTCTCCGGTGTTCTCCGGTGTTCTCCGGTGTTCTCCGGTGTTCTCCGGTGTTCTCCGGTGTTCTCCGGTGTTCTCCGGTGTTCTCCGGTGTTCTCCGGTGTTCTCCGGTGTTCTCCGGTGTTCTCCGGTGTTCTCCGGTGTTCTCCGGTGTTCTCCGGTGTTCTCCGGTGTTCTCCGGTGTTCTCCGGTGTTCTCCGGTGTTCTCCGGTGTTCTCCGGTGTTCTCCGGTGTTCTCCGGTGTTCTCCGGTGTTCTCCGGTGTTCTCCGGTGTTCTCCGGTGTTCTCCGGTGTTCTCCGGTGTTCTCCGGTGTTCTCCGGTGTTCTCCGGTGTTCTCCGGTGTTCTCCGGTGTTCTCCGGTGTTCTCCGGTGTTCTCCGGTGTTCTCCGGTGTTCTCCGGTGTTCTCCGGTGTTCTCCGGTGTTCTCCGGTGTTCTCCGGTGTTCTCCGGTGTTCTCCGGTGTTCTCCGGTGTTCTCCGGTGTTCTCCGGTGTTCTCCGGTGTTCTCCGGTGTTCTCCGGTGTTCTCCGGAGCTGTTTTTTCACGGTTTTCTCCGAGGCTTCGGTCCCATTTCCTCCTCTGCTTTTCCCGTCCGGAGCCCCGCGCCTCTCGCTCCGTGGGCGCGGGCCGAGCCTCCGCCCACACGCGACCCGTTCCTCCGGTGCCAGGCCGGCGTCGCGGAGCCGCGGCGGCAGACCGGCCGACGTGCGGGAGCCGAGGGACGCCGTGGGATCCCGGGAGTTCTGGCCGCACAAATGAGGCAGAAACATGCCGCCGTCTTTAGGCAACACATCATTGACTCCGAATCTCCCTGCGTGGGGCGACGCTCCCTCACTCTCTCTTATCTTGTTTTCTGTAGCATTCACTGCCACAAACACACATTCGTATGATTAATTATGGGCTCATGTTCTATATATCTCCTCCCAAAGCCATAAAACGGGAACATGAAGGTGCTGTGACGTAAACATGTAACGTAAACATGTAGACAGTTCATTTCAAAGACTAAATGTCATGTTTATGACAACTTGATGACATAAACATAGGATGAATGCTTCCTGTTTAGCCCCCGTGAAGCCCTTCGGGATGGCGCTAAAGTCCCCCACTGCTCTAACAGTAACAGTGCAGAAGATATTCGATATGCGGAAGACTGGGGTGGTAGAGCCAGGACCGGAGGGTCGGCGGTTCGATCCCCAGCTCCTCCGGTCCACGCGTCGAAGTGTCCTTGGAACCCCGAGTTCCCCCCGATGTGTCATCAACGTATGAATATGTGTGTGTGCGTGAAGGGGCCACAGAGCACGACGGCCTGTTAACGGCTTAATTGCACCAGGCGGTGCGCCTGTGTGGAGGCACCTGTGTTCGCGCCACTTCTCCGCTCATTTCATATGCGGAGGGGTTTTTCCCTTTAATTTGTTAATTTGCCCAAAGGAGGTGAAGGCATCAACAGGCTTTAGAAGCTTTAGAGGCTTCAGCCGAGATAAACCCAGAGAGGGAACAGTATTTAGAGGAAAAACAAAATAAACCCAAGTATTTTCAATAATTCCAGGTGAGCAGGTTGAACCTTGACTTAAATGTGGTGTTTGTTGACTAATACGAGACTAAAACTGACGAAAATACAACGACCAGTGACTGAGCCTGAAACTAGCAAAAAAAAAAAAAAGGTGGGTGCCAAATTTAACACTGACGTCCAGAAATGACTGACATTTTTACTGGTAGTTGAGCTTTAAAACCTCCATAAACGCAGCTTATCGACGCCGTTCTGAACTTTGAACGCTCGGTTCAACCCTGGATCGGGGACTAAACAGAGAGGCTGACACGCCCCCTTAGCCGCTGTGGCCAGGATTAGAATTGACAGCTTCATAAAAAAGACTATACTTAATAGTGGAGGAATAAATAATAGCTAAGGTAAGAACTGCAATAAATTAGGGATAACGTGTCAAACAGTATCGGCAGTGGCCGGCAGTTATCAGTGCAAACAGTCGGACGAGCCGCCGCGCCGCGCCGTGAGCCGCTGCGCCGTGAGCCGCCACGCCATGAGGGCGAGTTTCCTGACACTTGACAGATGAGGACGCTGACGGTGTGTGCGCATGTTTCTCAGCCCGGAGGTGTGGAGAGGCGTGGACGGCTCTAACCCACGACGTCTGCCGCCGGATGGATGGGGGAGACGCTGAGACGTGCGGATGCTGGGGTGCGGCGGCGGAAGGGTCACCAGCTGCTGTTGGGGCCGACCTTAACTGGCACAGTGGTGCTGGTGGATCATGTGTGGTCCCAGAAACCTGAAGCCTGGTGCCCAGGGGCCGGTTGTTCACCGGGCACCAAACCCACCTGGTTCCCTAACCTCCGCTCTGTGTGGGCGGAGTCATTGCGGCCGGAGATCAGCCCCTCCTCACCAACAACCCCGTGCCCGCGTTCGCCGCCGCGTTCGTTTGCGGATGACGCGGCGGCGAACACGGGAACAGGGTTTTTGGTGTGGAGGGAGAAGAGGAAGGGGGCTCGGGACGCGTCCCTGTGGTGTCCCGGTAGAAGCCAAATCCTGTCCTGGACAGATCTCGTCTCATTTAGTTTTCTCAGGAATTCAGGTGTCGATGTTTCAATTTTGTGTTTATGTGCCTTTGTTCTGATGAATTTTTTATTTAAATCCATGATCACAAACCATCCAGTTTCTACTTGTTTTAACCGATTTGGGTTTTTTTGTTTCTTGTATTTTAATCGATTGTATTTACACATAGCTGTTTAACCATTTTCTTATACATCTTTTATTACTTTGTACCTTTTGAAGTCATCTTAAACTGTCAGTTGACATCATTGTGAACGAGGCCCTCGATGATATAACAAGATAAAATGATGGAAATGTGTGTTTGTTTTTATCGAAACCTTTGGATGCGCATCCAGGAGGCTCGTCGAGCTTCCCCGGATGTGAGCACGGAGACACATCAGAGGGAGGAAGAAGAAAATTCATCAAAAAGAGAAAATCTCCAGCTAGAGAGACCGAGGTCACGCGTGGCGGCGTCGTTGCTCTGCTGCTGCTGGTTCCTGATGTGTTCGCTTTAAAACTAATCCGAGAGCTGTGATCGGTAGACGCAGGCGAAAGGCAGACGCTGGAACAATCACCAACAGGAAACGACGCAGGACCCGACGTGACGCCCTGATCGGTTTCAATTTTTAATCCTCAAAATTAGCTTATAAATTATCAATTTCCATTGATTCTCTCCTACGTTTCAGTTTGATTTGATTAAAACTGTGACTCTAGTGTTACACAACTATATACAAACTGCAAGTAAATTGAGTAAATAGTTCCTATTTGGGACACGTGTAATTTCTTTAGAGAGAATTAAAAATGAGGCTCGAATAAACCCATGAGGCTAAATAATGCAGTAGTTTATTACCTCCCAAAATTAAAGCACAACTATAATGAATTTATTGTTTCTCTTTGAAACATACCCACCACATTTTGTTATTGAAAATGTCAGGTTTTTTTCCTTAAAATTAATTGTCTTTTGCAATCGGTTTATTTGCAAATCGGCCGGAGCTGCAAAGACTTTTGAGAACGTCTGATCCAAACATAAAGGAAAAAAATAAAAACTCTATTTGTGTCTGGAGTCGAGCGTCTCACTTCTGAGAGTCCTTCTTTTATTATATTTTTTTTACACATAATCTCCTCCGTCTCTTTAATCGGTCTTTCCTTCTTCCTTTGCCTCGACCGGATCGGCCGTGGCGCCGCCGACCGAGGAGCGATCTGGGGCGGATCGACCCCCCGTCTCCATCCCGCCCCTCTGTCCTACTTAGCCCCAACCCGAGCCCAGGAAGTGTGCGAGCCACCGCTGATTTCCGAGCGTACGTGGTCGTTTCCGGTTTAATAATTCCGATCGTCGTTTTTTTCCCCGGTCGAGTTTGTCGCGCTGATTTATGTTTGGAAGGCAACAACAAAACGAAGTTGGTCTTTTTTTATAATTTAAAAGATTATTTTTAAAGGGCTGATGCACAGAATCCTTTCGCCTTTGCTGCCGGCACCGAAGACCGGGGCAGTAGAAATTAGTCTTTGAAGCCCCCCCACCTCACCCCCCTTTTGTATCTCGTCGTTCAAGGGCAGCGGCGCTCGAGCGGCGCTGCTAGGTGTGATTACTGCAGAGCCGGAGCGGGGGGATGGAGAATAAAACAAAAGATTCACAAATACATGCGACTGGAGGCTCTGTCAAAAAGCTACTGAAAACTCCTACACAGAGCCGCCCACGCATGCAAACACACACACACACACACACACACTGGCACTGCACAACAATGTGCATGCACACAAAGAGAGATGGCTGGATGCAAACAAACACGCTTACACACACACACACACACACACACACACGTCCTTGTAGCTCACGAACCGGCTCATGCACGAGCACATAGACAAACACAATGGCCTGGAGGCTTCTTTTGAAAATCTGAGAGGCTGTTTTGTGTTTTTTTTCCTCCCCTCTCCTTCTCTTCAGTAGAACCATATGAGGAACAGGCAAAAGAGAGAAAAAGTGCAGCAGAGGTGCAGGTTATCTTCATATTTATTCATCAAGGTTCATCCCTCGCTCCCTCGCTCTCGCTCTCTCGCTCTCGCTCTCGCTCTCTCTCTCCCTGCAGACGGCGCCCAGGAGAACATCAGATGCTGGGCTGGATCCGCCTGCTATTCTCAGCCGCGGGCCCCGCGGAGCCCGAGGTGCCGAGATGCCGAGGTCCCGGAGGAGGGGGGTGCTCGGATCCGTGATGGAATAAACCCCTTTCTTCCTGTAGAGCGGAAGGAACACATCTGGGGGGCTGCGTGTGTGCGTGCGTGGGGGTGTATCTCTTGTATTGCAGGGAGATAACATTAGTAGGTGTTCGTCCGCTGACGTTAGGGAGGACGGGGAGCGGCGATCTGGTTTCAGACCCCCCCCACCACCACCTTATATTCCCAAACTCTCACATCCCATATCATAAATACTTCAGGTTATGTGTAAGATTTATCTATTTTTTTCTTACATACTTGTGGGAATGAACATATGGACCTCGTAAATGTGTGTGGGATTTTTTTTGCATGCTGCTGTTGTGTTGAATGTGTGTGTGTGCGTGTGTGGGACCGTGGAACTGAGAGGCGAAGGTGAAGTCTGCGTTAGCCAGGCCAAGTGGATGGACGGACGGAGGATGGACGGAGGACGGACGGACGGAGGACGGTCGGTGGACGGACTGAGGGACGGACGGACGGACGGACGGACGGACGGACGGTGGACGGACTGAGGGATGGAGGACGGATGGACGGAGGACGGACATCCACGTCTGTAGGAGGGCTGGCACTCGCCTGCTCCCTTATGTAACACACTGAGCGCTGATTCCAGGGCCACAGGTCAACTCTCTCAACTCCTCTGCAGTAATGTGTGTGTGTGTGTGTGTGTGTGTGTGTGTGTGAGTGTGTGTGTGAGTGTGCGTGCGCGCGTTCTTTTATGTGAGTTTGCAGGATCTAGGGTTGTGTGATTTTTTGGTGGGCGTGGCCTGTTTGACAGGCAAACAGCTGTTATATACATGGCCCGTGCATGTGCCTGTTTAAAATTATAAACAACACATTCACCTCTTTTCATTCATTCACTTTTTTTTTAATCTTTACCTCAACGTTTTTTTCTCGAGTTCATCGGATGCTGACGCAGAAAAATCTTCCCAGAAACTCTGAATAAATGTAAACGTCACGTCTCAGTCATGAGAAAAATATCCAAGGTGATAACTTGGATCATCGGCGGGTCCGAGCGACGCAGCGGGAAAAGACACAAAACCTCGCCTCTGTCAGCTGAGCGTCCCGTGCTGCGTTCGGGGTCAGTCCCAGGCGCCGATCCGCGAAGTGACCGCTCGCGGAGTGACTGCTTCGCCGTCTCCGCGTTGTTTCCGTCACACTGGGCGTCGGGGGTCCTACCAACGTTTCGCTAGCGTCAGCTGGTCCCACCGCTTCGTTCCATGTCATGGCAGGATGAACCGGATGACTTCTGGATGGATTGGCAACAAATTTTTTTATGGTTCCTCGTGGTCCCCAGAGGTTGGATCCCAGTGGCGTTGGTGGTCTCTTCAATTTTCACCCGGTTTCACGTATCTGGTGAGATGTGTCTTTTGTATGTTTATTTGACGCTGGCGCCTTATTGTTATTAACATCCTCATTTTTTAGACTCCTCAGTCTCCATCAACACTCCTGTCCACTTTATTACACACCTGATACACCTGTGACCTCTAGTCCAGTACGACAGCTCTTTTGTTTATACCGTCAGAGAAAAGAACGATAATTCTAGTTCAAACTGAAAAAGGTCGTTCTGACGTCCGACCCCCGCTCGTGTAGGCGAGCGTAGGCTCGACAAAATATCAGAAACACCGCCGCCCAGCATGTGGCGAGCGGAACAACACTGCATCTCTGCGGCTGTCGGTCGCGGTCAGGCTGACTGGCACAGATAAAATGTACGAAGCACCAGAACCGCAGCAAGAATATTTCCATGGCAACTGAGTGTAAGATCTCAATCAGGGCTTTAGTTATGTAACTGACAGACTGTGCTCGAAAACAGTTTGTTCACTCACGAAGTATTGTGGGTTTTTGGGGGTTTTTTCCTTGTGGAGAAGTTTCACCCTTCAAACGTTTTGTCCGTTTCGTGGCTTCGGAGCATCGTGGTTCGACCGTGGGGACGTGCTGGTGTCGTTCATTCCCACAGACGTGACTTTGTCTCCATCGTTTTGACGCCTGTGTTCCAGTCACTTACCGGATGAGACGATAAACCGGCCACATTTTGGAGCCACGGTTTATTTCTTTAGCATCCGAATATGTTGATTTTCGGCCCGTTGATCTGATTTCTACGGCGGCGGCGTCGCTTCATGACGTGCGCGAGTCGATATTATTCAAGCCCTGAATGAAAATGAAAAACATCGGTCACAAGGAAAAGTGAGAAACTGGCGGAAAACTTTTTTTTTTCTTTTTTTGAAGGTTTTAAAATTCAAGATTATAATCTCGGCCCGTCCCTCCCTCCGCCTCCCTCTGTGTTTGTCTTTCGTCTCCGTTCGCACTCTCGCTTCGCGTCCAGATGGAGCGAGCGCCACGCTCCCGGACGGCCTTCTGTCCGATCAACCCCCGTACACCTCCACGCTTCGCCCTGCACACACACACACACACCATCCCTTCTCTCTGACACACTCACGCCAGACGGATTTGACGGCGGAACATTCTATCGCCTTCTTGTCCGTCGGCCACTGAGGGTCATCCTCTGCAGTTCACTGCAAAGTGTACTTGCACGTATATAGTCGTTATCAGTGAGGTTTTCATTAAGGATGTTCGTTCAATCTTGCTTTTCTAATGCCGTGATGTTCAACCACGTCCGGACCTCGGCACGACCCCCTTTTCTTTTTCCTCATTTGATCACGGCTCTCTGCGCGTCCCGAGCGTCCCTCGGGCCGACGAGGGGCCGGCGAGGGGCCGCCGTGCTCTCCCGGGTCCCGCGCACGGCAGGATACCACCGGACGCTTTTTCTCACGGGCGACGGTACGCATGGCTTTGTGGCCGCGGCTACCTCAGCAACGAAGAGGCAAAAAAGAAAAAAAGAGCGGGGGGGGGGGCAGATCTGCTCTCATAGAAGCTTTCGATTACAGTGAGCCATGATTGTGTGTCGGAGGGGAGGGTAAATCCAGACGTATTCAGAGAGGTCAGGCAGGTCAAATTCCTCAGGAAGAGAATGTGGAGACGGAGGCAGAAACATGGGAACCCACCCTGCAGCTCTGTTGCTTGGAAACCAAACAGCGCTCCTCACTTTTCTCCTCACTTTTCTCCTCCCTTCCTCTCCTTCTCTTCCTCTTCTCCCTTCCTCTCCTTCTCTTCCTCTCCTCTCTTCTTCTCTCCTTCTCTTCCTCTCCTTCTCTTCCTCTCTCTCTTTCTTTCTGGTTCCCCAAAACAAGCAATTTTCTTTTCTGTTTGCTGCTGGGTGAAGCGGCGTCGAACCCTTTGAGGCGAACCGGTCCACTGATATTAAGGCACAACGGCGGGCGCCGCGATCTGATTGTTAACACCCGCTCCAGGAATTACTGGGTGTGGTTGGCAAAGGACGCCGTTGTGTGCCTGCGGTAGAAAAAGAGATAAATAACGGTGAGGGGAAAAGGGGAAGGGTGAATAGGCGTGAGAAAAGGTGACCCCCCCTCCCGAGCTCCCTGCCCTCCCCTTTGTCTTAGCAGGATTTCAACAGACGTCGGAGAAAAGGCGACGTGTAAATCAGTCGTCGTCAAAGCTGAGTCTTGGAAACGCCGTCGCTCCGCCGTCCCCGAGCTTCCCCGAACGTCCTGAGGCTCGTCAGGCTCCGTTTTACCTTCCAGGAGCAGGTACGCAATCTTTTTTTTGGTCAGTCGTCTTTGAACCAGTCGGGGTCCTCGGCCCCGGGGACCCGCACCGCGCTCAACGCCGCGGTTTACTTTAAAGAAGCAGCGGGGGGCGGAATCAAAGTTTTGTCGAGGAATATCGCGGCGAGGTCCAGCGCCTCCCGAATACTCTCGCAGTTACAAATGGAATTACGTAATGTTACATAACCTTTAAAAAGACGAGATAAAAAAAATTTAAAAATCGAAAAAAGGGATTTGAAACTACAGCCCTCTGGTAGTGGTTACTCACTCCGCTCTGCCACTATCTGCACCACATCTAAAAGACCCGTCCACTGTGTGTGTGTGTGTGTGTGTGGGTTTTTGTTTTGACTTTTTTTCCCTCTTTGATGTGAAGCAGAGAGGAGGGAGGAAGAGGAAGAGGAGGATGAAGAGGAGGAGGAGGAAGAAGAGAGCAACGGGACGGGGAAGCATGAGGGTGGAGGACGACGTAGGTTGATGAGAGGAGGTTGATGAACAGTAGTTCCTGCCCTTTAAAAGCCCTATAATCTCACCTGTGTTTATGCTTTTCCACATTTATGGGAAATTTAAAAAAAATGGCACAAACCCAAAAGACATGCGTGGAACAAGGCCCCTGGAGCCTCAGCTCAGGTGTTGATAAAATCCACCGCTGTTCGGCCGAGGAATCAGCGGAGCCGACGTCTCGTTACGCAACCGTGAAGTTACGTGAGAAGGCGGAGGAAAAAATAAAAATGAATCAAAAAACCCACGAGCCCGATAACGTAATATCTGCAACAGCAGGCGACGGTGCCGGCGACGGAGGTGAAACTCGGCACGAGCAGAGGCTGAGACACTATCCCCTCAGGTGTGGTACCGGAGAGATAGAATTTAACGTGGAACGAGTTCACCAACGACTGAAGCCAGTAAATGAATCCTGAAAATCAGGAATTCTTTTTAAAACACATTTACGTTAATGTATTATACATTTATATTTTCCAAGCTGGGATAACACTAAAATTGCTTTTAGGAACGAAGCACTGCCAGGAAATGACAGAGCCGTAGCTCACCACAGAAATAATTGGGCAGCTGTATGATCGTTAGCTAACAGGCTCGCACGTTGTGCGGTCCCCCCTCATTCTGCTAAATAGTCTCTCTGACGTCTAGTTGAAAATAACACGAATATTTCTGTCTCTGTCCTGAGTCACCGGTGATTTGACGGTGATTTCCCAATTAGGGCTAAGTGGCTCAAAGCTCGGTAGCAGCAGAGGGGACTTTCTACAATTGGTAATGATGCATTTCTAGCAACAGCTCAGAGCGATGCGCCGCTTCGCTGGGGGGGGGGTCCACATAAATCTAAACTAAATCTACAAATCTATACACGAGACGACGACGATCAGTGATTGGCTAATTCATTTGCATTATAATAATTTCTGACTTTCTAAAGATCCGGTAACTATCATGGAACATTGATCCAGAGAGGTCATATCTAGCTCTGGTTTGACATATTGTGATTATCTAGAGGGTTTGGGGTAATTCATGAATGACTCAAGGGACTAATTAGCTTTTTTGTCGCGCTCACTAGGGGCTCATCATCCAACCCGCTATCGTAAGCGCTCGCTTTTCATATGACAGCCCGCAGCGCATGTGGGCTTACAAGGTCGTGAATCGCAAATTAGTTCGGCGTCGATTGCTAGTCGGTTGTCGTTAGGGCTTTTAACCGCCGTCCTCGTTGAGCACCGGGGCGGCGGCGGTGGATATTGGACAGGGCGGGGGTTGACGACCGGCGGCCCGGCGGGCTTCTGACCGGCGGGCTTACGGCCCGGCGGGGGCTTACGGCCCGGCGGGGGCGAACGCCCGGCACCGGTGCACCGTCACGGCTGATTTTAACACCTCTCCACCTGCTGCGCCCTTAGCTCCTCTGATGCCCGTCTTCGGTCCCGTAGGCCAGCGTGTCCTGAAGCCAGCTCCTCTTTCCCCGAGCAGAGTCCGGACTGGACCACGAACCCGTTTCTTCTGGTTGGTGAACAGCGGTCAGTCCCGCGGTGGTCTGGCGACTTCCTCGCTCCAGACTGTGCGGCTGGTCTTGCTCCATGGATTAGAGGTTTTGCAGGACGGGGTCATTTCCTTTGAGATGTGGTCTGATGAACCGAGGTGTGGAGAAGGGGGGGCAGCTTCGGATGCTCCAGGGATGCTTATGTAAACCCAGAGTACTTTTGCCCCCCCCGACGTGCGTTCAGTGGAATATCTATAGCGATGTGCAGCTCCTCCAGGGTTGACTTAGCGTTAGCATGTGGTGGTTCTGCATTTCCAGGCCCGGTTCTCTATGTCTGGAGAACGTAGCATCCTAATAATGTCTGTAGCTCGTCATCGTCCATATTGATATATATCCGACCCCCAGTGGTCTGAGGTCATTCTCCCTCTACATCTACAGTCTCATCTGCGTACGACGAATTAAACCATTGGTATGAAATGAATTGTCGGTGAATATTCTTCTTTTCCTACGTTCCTTCGTCCTACATTTTTCCTTCCACGCCCCCTGACATTTCGTCGTCTGTCGCCATATTTCAGCCTTATGATTCGTCCATCTAATTTTTTAGCTGCCTCTTGTGAAAAGCATCATTTCTCACATGAAACACTGTCTCTCTAAAGCAATAAATGCAAAACTTTGACATTTGTTTCAGTTCTGAATTCATATAAAAATAGTTTATGTTTTTTTTTAAATTGACTAGATTCACTTCAGACACATTAGTGAGACGTGTGAGTGTGTGTGTGTGTGTGTAATCATCTTGGAAATTATTCCCTCTCACGTATATCTGCAGGATTTTTTGTGCACAGGAATCAGATAAATGTCTTTCAATCAAATTCAGATATTTAGCCACATGCAGTAACATTTCAGACGAGCTCCGTTCTGAAGGTGACGCGGTTCCAGAAGGTCCCGTTGAGAACCTCGGGGCGGAGCTTTGCGTCGGGTCTGTTCGCCAGTTTTACGTCGGCACAACCAGCCGGTCGGTCTCCTTCCTCAAAATAGTTTCTCTTGAAAAACCAAAATATAATGTTCGACAGCACCAACCTCGGCCTCCTGTCAGGTTTTCTGCTACAGGCTCGTTACTGCCCCCCGAGGCCGGAGGGCGGGAGAAAAACCCGCCGGTTCCTGTGGTCGGGGAGAACCGGCTCTTTTTCAAACAGTGGCCCTTCGGTGTTACACCAGGAGAAGACCTCAGTGCAAAGGCTGCCTCCCCACCTCCGTCGCAGGGCCGAGAGCAACGGCAGGCAGCTTTAATTGCTTAGCAACAATTAAAGGGACTTAATGCTGCTGTGGTTGAGGAGACAGTTGCTTCGTGGTTTCAGGCGAAAAACTGTTGAATCTCTCACAGCTGTCAAGACTCAGGTCGGGGAATTCCAACAACGGCAACACACACACACACACACACACACACACACACACACACCTGTTCACCTGTCCATCTCCACACACACATTCATGTGTTTGTTAGACTCTCTGTCTCTCACACAAAGACACACACACACATGTTGTTCGCTCGGCCTGGGATGGGGGGTGCGGGGGGCAGGTGTGTGTGTGTGTGTGTGTGGGGGGGGGGGGGGGGGTTAACAAGCCTGAGCTAACCGCAGATGGATGGAAAGGCTCGGCGGTGCGTGAGAAAAAGAAAACGCACCGCCGTTGCTCCCACATGTCTCCGCCGCGTGTCGGCGTCGCGTGTCGCCGCCATGTGTCGCGACAGCGTGTTGCCGCCGCGTGTCGCCGCCGTGTGTCGCGACAGCATGACACCGCCGCATGTCCGTCCGTCCGCGCGTCGGACAGAAGGAGCCTCCTTTTCCCTGCTCCCCTTCGCTACCGAATGCCCACGTCACCTTTTGCCTTTTTTTTAAAAGCTTTTGAGCGCAGTTCTCCTGGAGAACAACAGGAACCACACAGTTCTCCACAGAAACAAGTGAACAAACTTATCCGCAGCTGTTCCCGTTCTCTGCCGCGGCGCCGAAACCTCTTTTTTTTTTTCTTTCTTTTTAGAGGTCCTCATCTCAGCAAACACACCAGACATCACCACTCAGTCGAATTAAAAACTGTGGCTCGGCTCCGTAATGCCTCTCCGGGCTCTGCCCTAAAATGGGACAACAGCTCCTTGACTTTTCTCTAGTGGCTTTTCCCTCGCCATCGGAGCGGCGGCGGTCCGACCCGCCACCCCCCGCAATGAGCTCGGGGGGGGGGGGGCACTCCGGTCTCTGTCAAGCAGCGCAAAAGTTTCCCTGAAAAAAAGAAAAGAAAAGATGAAAAAAGGCCCTGAATCAGTCACAGCTGGTGTAAAGTACAGAACATAAAAACTAAACCGTCAGGTTTTTATCTTCTCTTCAGGTACTGACACGACCTTTATTTTTTTCGTTTTAACGTCTGAAGCTTCCTGCTATAAAAACAAAATAACGAGTTAAAAAACCCTTTTTTTGTAAATAGCGACGTCTCCTGATTCAATGACATTCGCTGATTTTGTTCGTTGATGGGGGAGTTTTGTGATATAAAAAGGTGAAAAAGAAACAGAAGAATTTATTTCATAATGACATTAAAAGTAATTTTATCTTTTGTATAAAGGGTTTGATTAAAACAAGAAACTGTTTGGACTATAATGAGTAAATGAGAGAATGTTTTTTCTGTTTATGAATCAACCTCTTGAACTTCTATAACATGTATAAAAGGTACTCTATGAATTATTTAATCCAATTTGACAATTTTATTATGAATTAAATTTGTCTTCTGATAAAATTTTTAACATGGACGTTTACTACTGTATTCTGTCCATTTGAAATGTTGCTACAAGTTTGACAGATGACCGAATTCTTCTACATTTATTTTTCTACTTTACCCTGTTGCCGAACATTTTCCAGCTCATGGAGTAAAATTTTTGGATCTGTGTTTTTTTTTCCCCGTCTGTCGAAGCATTTGTCAGTTTTATTCATTTCTGCTCAGCAAACTCTAATCCTGTATCTCATAATGTAGAGATACAAACAAAAAAAGGTCGGGGACCCTCGAGGTAAAGTTTGAAAGATTTTTAATTGATGGCCTAAAAATGTAAAAACACCGTTTTTTATGTAGTTTGAAAACAGCCATTGAGTCCCTAATGCCAATGAGGTAATTCTGCACCATAGTCAAAGAGCCCGAGCCGTATGTGACAGAAGTGAAACTGCCGTCATTACGACGAGACATCAAAGATGTGGATTAGAGGGAGGTTCGAAAAAGGTAGAAAAGTTCCCAGTGCTCTGCCGGGACACGAGCAGAGAGTCCCCTCGGCTGAGAAAAAACTGAGGGGAAATCCCTGTCCGAGGTGAAGGGAAATCACACACACACACGCACACACGCACGCACCCCAAAACACACACACTTGTACGCACACGCGTTTACAAGCAAGCAATTCTTACTTTCCTCACGCTCAGATTGCCCCCCGCACCCGATATCGTCGCAGCCATCCAGGCAATTGAAGCACATTAATAAGTGCGAGACACGTGGCAGATACGATCACATGCTGCTTGTAGGGTGATAGCTTGTCTTTTTGTGTGTGTGTGTGTGCGTGCGTGTGTGTGTGTTTGTTCTGGGTGTGAGAAGACGTTGGTTTTGTGGTGTGTGTTTCCTGTCAAGATGATGGGACCACCCTTCTCTCAGAAGACGGGGGGGGACCCCCACTCCACCCCACTGATCCTCCATGTGTGTCTCCTGAAACTAAACTAAACTCTCCGTTTGGAATCAGTCTCCGAATTAAGACTATTACTAATGATAGACTCTAAAAAAAAAGGTGTAAAAATATCTGGCGTCTTTCGTCCACGAGTTTCAAGGTCGCTCATTTGTCAGAATATTAATTTGTGGCTGCATCTTTGCATGCACCGCAGCAAAGCATGGGCTCAAACCCACACAACAATACATTATTGCCAAGGCTCAAAGTTTCCAAACCCGTCAAACATGGAAATTAATTTTTCTTCTTTTTTTTTTTTTTTTTGCAGTGACGCAAAAGACATCTAGAATATTTAATCTGATGCAAAGTTACAAAAACTTTTTGTTGAAGTGTCACGCAGACTCAACAAGCAGAAATAAAAATATCTATGATACAATCTGAAAAGATTTTTTTCATCTAAATATCAAGAAACTAAAGGGGAAGTTTTATTTCATGGCGCTTATCATGTGGGCATCAGCTGTTTACGTAACTTTATGTTTTATTTTTGGGAAATTCTCCCTTTTCTTTTTTCCTGTCAATTAAGATTGACTGGCGTGCAAACGACCAGAACAAACCCGAGGAAACGCACGCCAGGAAACACTCACGCGCTCTTTTTGTCATTTACTGTCACCGCCGCCATCCCAGACTTTCCCATGGACAATCCCTTCATCAAAGACCTCGACCGTACGACGCCTCGGCACTAACAGGCTGAGCAAAAGTACCTCTCCTGCAGAGAAACCCCTGATCTCAGAAACAAAATCTGATTTCTCTGAAAAAAAGAAAGAAAAACAAACAAAAAAATGTTGCCTTCAGATTTTGCTTTTATTTTTTTTAATCTATGAAGGTCTTTCTTTTCTGGGGGGGGTTCAGTTGACATGAAGATAAACTGTAAAACTTCTTCAAAAATGCAGATTTCTCTCTATTAACATGACTTGTGCCCCCTTTTATACTTTTGTGTTGTTTATTTGTGCAAAAGATTGATTAAAAAAACATCAGAGATGTCAGTTTTATGATGAACATTTACTAGTACCAAAAAAAAAAAATTGATGCTAACATGGAAGAAAATCTATAAAGTCTAAAGAAACATCGGAATTTTCAAATATGCAATTCAATTTTAACTGGGCAAAATCTATCTGCTGATAGATATCATGTGATATGATTAAAAGCTCTGAAGCAGCAATGTCGTGCAGTGCAGGAGCAAATTAATTATCAAAGATAATTATTAATTATTATTAGAATTAAATTATCTTATTAATTGATATTAATAATAAACGGGGCCCGACAGGAAAACCTGGACCAATAACCAAATAGTGGATGTAGTCTCAAAGGGGTGTTCGCATAGAAATGTCAATATTTGGGAAACATTGGCATTTGTAGAGTGAACAGAGAAGGAGTGGAGGTCGGCACTGACTCCCTCAACCAGCTTTGTATCACAATATGCAAACAGAAAAACACCAGGGCAACTTCTCTGTAAGATATGACAGGATTTATTAACATCAGTAACATCAATCTCCAATCGATATCACTTCTGTCTAATAGACATTATCATATGCTACAACTACTGGCTACAAACTACAGACCACAAACAAGTATAGCAAAGCAAGCGGCGCGTGTTTTTGTGTTAGTAAGGAAAGAGAGAGGTAGAAGTGATCAGCAGCAACGTTCTGGCATCGTGATCGAGGGACAGTATTTATGTGTGTTACGCAGAAACTCGCTCGGCTCATCTGATGAGCAGCGTGAGTCTGGAACTTTAACTAACAACAGCAAGCATTGGTTTTGATCGCGAGTGCAGAGCAAGACAAAATTGATCCGCTGCAGACGGATCGAATCACAGTTCACTCAAGTCTGGTAACACAAGTGAACGAATAGCAGCAACAGCACAAACAATATCTTCACAGTATTTTAACAGCAATAGTTCAAAACACACAGATTACTAACATCTGCCCAGAGCTATAAGCCTCGTACTCTTTTGCAGGTGAAGCGTGTGTTTAATTCGTCCTCGGTGTCCATTGCTGAGGCGAGGTGGCGTTGGTTAGCGGCTACCAGCAGTAAACGTGTCTTCTCGCGAGATGGCCAGTCTTCGGCGAGGAGAACTGATTCTGGCTCATGGTGGAGAATTGGTCGACTTTAAAGAAGCAACGTCCGTGTTCCTTCTTCTTCTTCTTGAAAAAGGTAGAACTCGTTAACTACCAGGTTTCACATCCGGACGAGAGGGTCAATCCCTGGTCTCGGACCGGGCTGTGTTTTCTCAACACAGGGGGGAGAGCGGAGATCAGCTGGACCAGCGAGGGAAATCCGTCGGCCTGGTCGTTAGTCGATATACACAGGAAACTCCTAACTAGGACTAGAGCGTTCGCCACGTAGGACGGGTCTAGTCCAAGGAGCGACTATTGTTGCTACTTCTATCAGCGAGAAGTTCACTGTTTATAATGAAGGTCCAAGCCGGAAGCCTGAGTTTCAGGAGTTTCTGTGTTAATATAACTTTAGGTGACGTCACGGTTTGGGACTGACAGTGGCGGGTTTCACCCAATGGGAGCTGATCAGCTGACGCTGCCTGCGTTTGGGGGGTCGCTCATCTGGTCGGTTACTCAGCTGAGACCAAGTGTTGGGGGGTCGCTCAGCTGAGTTCGTTGTCTTTTCAGCCAGCAGCTCGTGGTCTTAGCTCAGTTTCAGGTGTGCATGTAGGCCTTTGTCTAAAGTCTGTTGGTGAGACACAACAAGCAACTAAACTGACTTCATGATGAGACTGTTTTCTGAAGAACAACATGGTTTTGTGCTACAGAAAAAAACTTTGTTTTTTAATCATTTATTTGTAATGATTCTTATGTAAAAACCTGTTGTTGTTGTTTTCTCTTATCACTTACATATTTATGTTTTTCAAGAATTCATCCCTCTGCAAACACTAAAATAATTGAGTTATTCCAATGCAGCAGGAACCGGGAACGCTCTGCAATATTTGTTTTTAACTGATCAACTGATAACGGTTCAATTTCTGCACAAAAAAACCAAAACTAAAAACTAAAAAAAAAACACCCGCGGTTAGACGCTTCCATCGAACATCTCGGCGGCAGCTTGGCTGGACGGCTGCCTCCCCCGTCTCCACGACAACCATTCGACGCTCCCGACGGAGCGGTGTCGTTCCGCCGTGGGTTTGGATGGCGCTCAAGCTCTCCGCCGCCAAACAGGAACCAAACCGAGTGACTGTTAATATGTCCTGGAAGAATCATCCAGTTAGTACGCGGTGACGTTCTCACTTCTGATGACTCACTCTGGTCGTACTTACCTTTTAAAAAAAATTTTTTTTGACTCATGCAGGTCAAAAAATGAAGTGTTCAAATCAGAAAAAAGCTCAGGGACTTTTAATGTTTCCTCTTTGGTGTTAATAAGACAAAACATCCTGATGAGGAACAAGGATGAGAGGACGAGGCTGGAAAAGAGAGACGGGGAAAGAAAAGGAAAGAGTAGAAAAAAAACGAGTGAGGGAGACAGACAGAAAGAGAGAGAGGTGGCAGGCCCTCATCATCGTTCGCCCACACGTTTTCCATCCACTTCTCCATCAGTCCATTACCTCCATGTAAATGACAGCTCTCCGTGTCCCGCTGAGGGGAGAGAGAGGCCTATTAACACCGGAGCAGAGGAAGCCCGAGCACTGTTGAGCCCACGCAGAGTGGTCCTCCTTCACCCCCCCACGCCCACGCGCTCGCACACGCAGATGTACACACACACACAGCTGGGTGAAGAAGGGCGGATGCAAAAAAACGAAAAAAGAGGAGGTGGGCAGCGGGATGGTCATTGAGCGAAGAGTTTCAAATAAAGCAGACAGCAAGATGAAATCACTTATCCTGCCCTGATTGTCAGCGCCTGTGTGGGCAGTGTGTGTGTGCGTGTGTGTGTACGTGTGTGTCTCCTGGGTAAATTAAGCTCCAGGGCTCAACCTGCTCCAACGTTCCCGCTTTCAGCTTCTGGCCTGATGTTCTCACCGCCAATGGGGAAAACGGCGGCATCATGAGAAAAGATAACGGCAGATTACGGACCACGCCCCCCTCCCTCGGCACCCCAATGAGCCGCACTGAGGCTAAACCATGTATGTAATTTCTTTCAGATTGCGTGTGTTCCCTGCATTTCTCTGCAGCTGCTTAAGGGAAAACCTCGAGGCTGCGTGATCACAGGCAAAAGTAAAATAAAAATAAAAGTAAAAGTAAAGTGAAATAAAAAGAAACATTGCCGTCCTCTGGGGGGGGGGGGGGGGGGGGGTCAGCAGCACATCACACATCACAACCAATATACTGGTGATGGCAACAAAAAAAAAAAGGAGGATGTGTGTGATGTGTGTCTGGGAAGCTTGACCTTCAGAAAAAAAGGGCTGAGTGGGTTTTAGGTGAAACCCCAAATTATAACGGTGGTTGTGGAACAAAAATAGCGATGACGCGGCGGCGACACGTCCAGATAGAGGAGCAGCAGCCGGACGCCGAGGGCCTGGCACGGTGACCTGACCGTTAACGTGCCGTTCATACGTGACGACTGAAGCTCGGGCCAGGTGAGCTACCGCCGCGTGTCAGGTAACTTCAGCAATAGAAAAATAGAAGCGTGCATGGTGGGACGTGCTCACCTTTCAGCCTGTTATGTAAGAGCACAGGCTTCTACAGCCCTGCGTCCAAAGAGTCATGTTCACGCAGTTCTAACTCTACAGAAAATGAAATGTAACTGCACAGATAACCTTCAGGTTTCAGCTCGGCTGGACCCGACGACAAGTCCTTGAGTGGATGACACATTTTTTTCTTTTCCCTTTTTTTTTCCACCGTTGCTTCCTCACGCTCCCTCATCACCTGATCGACAACGAGCGGAGCTCACGACAGCCAATGAGACTCCTTACGTAGGAGGGAACTAATGATTGAATGAGACGCTCCTGTTGCTGCGCTGCTCCGGCTGATGAGCTCACAGCTGTGCACAGAGGCTGTGATCTGGTTATTATGATTATATCTTTTTAATGGCCATACCTGCAAAATGCTCATCGACAACATCCATACGATACGTTAACATTTTAATGGCCCGGCAGCTCGGAGGCAGAGACTCGGTTAAATACTGAATAAAAGAATTAACAAAATTCAACGGCTTATTTATCTTTTTCAGTTCTGAACCAGAACCACGAGTTTGTAGGTCCTGAGCTGTGCACGCACACACATCATCCCTGGGTTTTCTATGCACCACAAGGGTGAACAAGATGTAGGCAGCACTTCTGTTTCCTCCTGATGGTACAGTCTATACATGTAAGGTTTTTGTTTGGATATATTGGCATTATTACATAGGCCGCCATATTACTGAAAAAAAAAAAACTGCATCACGGTTTCTCAAAAACTTAAAATATTTTGTTTTTGTGTTCAATCCCAGATGAATTTCTGGATGCGGAGCCTCAAAACGAATCCGCGCTGACGTGGACCGTTGGGCCGAGCGCATGGCTCAGTAAAGTGTACACAGATTGTTTTTTTCTTTTTTCTTCTACGGTACGACACCAGAGCTCCGTGCAAGGCCGTCGGCAGCTCCCTCGTCCTCCGTCCGTTCGTTGGTCCGCTCCTTCGTTCCTCTGCCTCTCACCATCTCCATCTCCTGCCCTGCCTCCCTCCGTCCCCATAGCAAACCACTCGGATCTGCACGTCCTGATTTTACTGCACGAGGTGTCATCTCTTCGTAGAAATGTACACGAGAACGGAACTGGAGTTTGGATTTCAATATCATAGGCGTGTTGTGCCATGCAGGGGGAAAAAAAAGTATGACAACCGCACAACAATTGAGTGTTGAAATTTGGCACAGGAGACAATAGTGTATATATGAGAATGTGTGTGTGCATGTACATGTGTTTGCGTGTGTGTGTGTGTGTGTGTGTGTGTGTGTGTGTGTGTGTGTGTGTGTGTGTGTTAGTGTTTGTAGAATGAGGAGGAAGTTAGAGAACGGAAAGGTAGATGGACAGAGAAGGCGAGAAAACTGTTAAAAGACAAACGTGTGGAGTTGAATGACTGGCAAGGGAGCAACACACATACATGTAAACACACACACACACACACACACACACACTCACACACACACACCATGCGGCGTGGGGGGAGGAGAGAGACATTCTAGTTAAGACTGCCTTCATGGATCACTCTCACTTGCATAAAGAGAGACAACTTTACTGAGGGTAGGAGCCTGAGAGGAAGAAGAAGAAGTAGAAGTGAGGCACAGGACGAGGGGACGAGTTGTAGCATTTCTGCTCTGTTTTGCTTTTTTTCCAGAAAGAGAAGCAGTGAAGTTTGAACAGAGCAGCAGCAAGAGTGAGAGAAGTGGGCTTGTAGAGCACGAGGGGGGAGGGAGAGAGAGAGAGAGAGAGAGAGAGAGGGAGAGAGAGGGAGGGGGGAGAAAGACAAGAAGAGAGACGCGTAGAGACAGACAGATGGAAGAGAGGCGCGCAGCGGTGGCGAAGAGGAGGAGAAAACAAAGCGCGTGCTGACTGAGGAAGTGTAGCGTTGCCATGCGGGGCCATGTGCTCAGGTAAGTCCCATCCACATCCAGCAGCCCCCGACCCTCCGGCTCGCAGCCTCCGTCCTCCCGGCTCCGTCTCCCCGAGACTCCGTCCGCCAGAGAAACGCAGCCGGACGCATAGTAACGCACGGTAGGACGCTTCCCCTCGCCCCTCGCCCCTCGCCCCTCTGTTTTCTCTTTTTCTTTTTGTGTGTGTTTTCACTCACTGGCTTCTCTCCACTCACCTTTTTTCCAGCCCCATGCGGTGCTGTTATTTCTCGGGGGTCGATGATGCCGTTGTCAGTGGAAGTTTTCCTTTTATTTCTTTTTTTTTTTTGCTTTGTTTGAATGTTCCATGATACGATTTGCAAATGTGGAGTCGTATCACATCAGATTGATGCCACAGATGTAGCACAAATGAGGAGGTTTTATTCAGATCTGGCTGACTCTTGGCATGTGTTTGCATGTGTGAATGTAGCGTGTAGTGTGTGCATGTGTAGTGTGTGTGTGTTGAGTTGTGATGGTCTAGTATACTGGTAGGATATTGGCAGGACTGAGGACTGAGGAATGTGTGAGACTTCGCCCTAGTTCTCTTTGTTCCCTCTCTCTCTCTCTCTCTCTCTCATTTTCTTTCTCCTTTTTTCTCTCCGGGGTTGCACACACACACACTCTCTCTCTCTCTCACACACAAACACACACACACACACACACACACACACACACACAGTAAAACCAACTCTTGCAGAAAACCAGTTGAAACTTCCCACCTGCAGGAGAGAAATGCCTGGAATGTGATTATCACGTATTTGTGTTTATTTTATCACTGCGGGTCGCTTGCAAAGCAAAGAGGAAACCAGATCGTGCGCATGCCCGGCACTTAGCGTGCGGGTGTGAGTGCGTGTGTGTGTGTGTGTGAGTGTGTGTACATACATGTGTGTGCTCAGTGGTGGTGGTGGTGGTGCTGGTGGGTGGAGAGGAGGGGGAGGGGGCGATAGGGTGGGAGAGTAAAGAGTGAGAGCTATTTGGCAGTGCACGTGAGTGTGTGGGTGGCTGTGTGGGTGTCAGGGTGAGTGGGTGCAGAGCTCTCTTTGAGTGAGAGCACATGTGACTCGGGAGTGTGTGTGTGTGTGTGTGTGTGTGGGTGGGTGTTGAGCGTGTGTGTGTGTGTAGAAAGGTGAAAAGTATGCGTGTTTAAAGGTAAGGGGGCGATTGTGTGTTTCCGAGTCCGACCGAGCACCTTGGCATCAAAAGGAGGTGGAAGGGGAAAAAAATGGAAAAAAAAATCCACCCCCCCTTTCCAAAGCTCTCAGTCTTTCTTTCTGTTGTATGCTCATTTACACGTGTGTACATGCACACACACACACACACACACACACACACACACGGTTCAGGCGCCTGTCAAACCCAGCGCATTCTTGAGCGCTTGAACGCACAGGGCCTGAATGATGGGATGAATGCGGGGAAATTCAGCTGAAACGTGAGGACAAAAGCCAGGGGGACATTTAAGAGGGTTTAACTCCGCAGAAGCCTGGGAATCGGGGAGGAAACACACACGCACGCACGCACGCACGCACACACACGCACACGCACAGCTACATTAAGGCATGACTCCACGCGCACTGCAACGCGAATAACTGAACTCTAAAGTGTGTATACATCCACATACACACCCATTCACACTCATATGTGCATACAGCTTTGGCTCGAAGAGGCTGTTAGAGCCTGGAACAAGAGGGGGAATTCCCAGGGAGGAGACAGCGAAAACACACACACACACACACACACACCACACCTTTGCTTTCATATACACACTGGGCCTGAAGTGAAGTTCTGCAGGTGACAAATTCCCCGGTGATGACAGAACGGCGTGTGGGCCCCGTTCGCTCGTAAAGAAAAAGAGAAAAAAAAGGCTCCGTGCACAACAACGACGGAAAAGATCAACCGGGACCGAGTTGTCAAATAGGCTCGTAAAACGGTGGAGTTGGCCCCCGTCCGACGGAGGATTCCCTTAGTGACGGCTCAGACGAGGCAGCCGACACTTTACCAACGCAAAGTCAAACTTTACGAGGGTTTTTTGGAGAATTTAATCCCCCACAGTTGTTGTTGTTTTTAATCATATCATTTTTTATGTGGTTCTGTTGTTGGGTTTTTTCTTGGTTTTTTTTCGGCTGCCATCATGAAAACAATACATTATCAAACCCTCCGACGCCACAGCCTGCGTCCGTGAACGTCCGTGTCTGACTTCAAAGCGGCCCAGTGTCTCCGAGCCGAGATTTCATCAGGTGTTTGTCGTCTGCGTCCGGCTTTTGGGGGGGGGGGGGTGATGTGGGTGTGTGTGGGAAGGGGGGGGTTGCTGGAGGTCAGTGGACGTTACGAGCATGACCTTTTCCCGGTGCCTCTGATGTTCTGCTTGCTGCTGCTGCTACAGGCATGAGCTGTGTGTGTGTGTGTGTGCGTGTGTTGGTTGCATTTTTGTTAACCTGGAATCAATATTGCTGAACAGCAGTCAGATCAATACAGACGCAAAATCGAAAGCTCCACTGAGAAACAGCCACGAAGGGGAAACTGTGGGATTATCAACGGGCGCTTGTCTTTCATAGGTTCTGCAGTAGATTGTTTTGGTGGTTTTGTGTGTGTGTGTGTGTGTTTGAGAGAGTGTGTCCACATCCTGAGGGTGTGAAAAAAAAGCCCAGTAATGAGTTAATTATTGAGTTTCTCTGAAATATAAATCTTCCTGTGTCGAAGGCTCAGTTTACTCAGACTTTATCTAATATTCATTACAGTTGAATGTTACCACGTTTATCGAAGTAAAAGTGTGGTGGTTGGGTACAGGTCTGGTTCAGGATGACACAGCGAAAACATCCCAAGTGCGTCTGATTTCCTGCTTATCTGCCTCAATTATGGGAGTCTGAACCTTTGACAGCAAATCTGAAAGGTCAGATTGTGAAACCCAGCGAGCGTTGAATTTGATTCCATCATCCTCCTCGATTCAGTCAATAGAAGCTATAACACTGCCCCCCCCCCTCCCCACACACACACACACACACACTAAACAACCCGGAGTGAATCTACTCTTTTTAATTGGCAGCTCATCCAAAGCTCTTTGTAAGATACGGGAAATTAAAAGAAACCCAGTGAGTTCCTCCAGTCAAGGTGAAATCCTGCATCGCAGCCTCCTCTCGCCTCATGTGACCGAGGTGAAGAGATGAACCTGCCGCAGTCAAGGGGTTAAATCAATTTTGTCACAGAGAGAGAGAGAGAGCGAGCGAGAGAGAGAAATTTGTTAATACACAAAATATTTCTGGGAAGTTTACAGTGAAGAAAAACCCATCCCGGATACCAGAAGCTGAGCTCATAACTGTACTCATAACCAGATCAGAGAAAGAGTGGGCACAGTAATTTATTCAGGGAATTTCGCAATATGAGCCCAGAGTCGTGGCCGCCAGTGATATTGGTCTGTGCGGGTGTACGGAGACCTGGACCGGCGGCGGTGGTGGGGGGGACGGGGGACGCAGTCAAAACGGTTTTTGTTGATTTCCCAGATCGCTGCAGCAAAAAAAAGAAGAAGAAGAAAAAAATCACTCTCACTCAGACTCAGAGCGATGAAGCAGCCAGAGAGAGGTGAAAGGTGAGGGTAGACAAACTACTTTATCTTGCACCTTTCACAGGAAATTTTCTTTTTTTTGTTTTTTATTCATGTAGATACCTACATTTAACCAAAGTGCAGTGCAATCCCACTGCAGGTGTATTTCCCAAGAATAAAAAAAAAAAAAGGGGAGGGGGTGGTTGGTTTGAGCCAAAGGCGGAGACAGTTCTCAGTCGAGTTATGATTAAAAAATAAAGTTTCAGATTCAGGTTCAGCGTTTGATTCAAACGTACTGCGAGGCGGAGAAGTTTTGTGCGACTTCCGAAAGATCCTTTCTTCTTCAACCTGTTTGTTTTTTTTAAAATCACGATTGGAAAGAAAAATTGCACAAAAGAATAGAAGATGTAAATGGTCATTATTGATTAATTGATAATCAATTAATTAATTCCACATTCTGACACAGTCTTCAGCTAAATGACGCCAGATAATCTGAGGATGGGCGTCTCCACCTGTAACTGCTGTTCACCTGTTGTGCCTAAATGCTGCCTCAGGATTACCCCCGGATATTTTTCAAGGACCTCCTTGAGGGTTCCTGACACCCCACACACACACACACACAAATTTACTTGCACAACCTAACAGCTAAAGCAAAAATACGTATATTTTAAAATGTGCATCTTACTGAGGCGGAGGACAGAAATATTCATTTATAGCTGGAACCTGTTCGGCGTCTGTGGCAGCTTCTGCTCATCCGGTTAAAATCTGAAGAGAATTAGAGAAATGAAGATTTATGAGATTTTGTGAAGATAATAAACGATCCGACGCCTTCGGTTTTGCCGTTAAGTGTAAAAAGTTGGAACAAATATGGCTGGTGAATCGACTTGACAGCGTTTGTATTTTCGAGGTAAACGATGGTTTAACTCCAAGTGTTTCTGCTTTTTTTTTAGGGGGGTGGATTCCGCTTTGTTATTAGTCCCACACTCTACTACAGAAATTTCCGCTTCTTATTTTTCCCTTTCTCACTTCTGTTCTCCGGAACGCACCTTTACGTGTTGACACAGTTGTCTCAGGATTCAGTTATTAGTCTGCGCGTGGCTCAGGGCGCACCAGGGACGGTGGGGTGGGGGGGGTGAGGGTGAGGGAGGAGGGAGGAGGTGGGTGGGGTGGGGGAGGGGGGGCTCCTGTGGGCGAGGCCCGACCTCGTCCCGCGCGCTGGGGCCCAGAGCTGCGGCCGGCGGATTCAGGAGTCCGGGCAGCCTGCCTCACTGGCGGCTTTCCTGAGCGATCCGGCGTTAAAAATAAAAAAAAAAAAAAAAGAAGAAGAAGAAAAAAATCACTCTCACTCAGACTCAGAGCGATGAAGCAGCCAGAGAGAGGTGAAAGGTGAGGGTGGGGGACAGAACACTTTATCTTGCACCTTTCACAGGAAATTTTCTTTTTTTTGTTTTTTTATTCATGTAGATGCCTACATTTAACCAAAGCAGGTGCAATCCCACTGCAGGTGTATTTCCCCAAGAATAAAGAAAAAAAGGGGGAGGGGGGTGGTTGTCGAGCTCGAGGCGGAGACAGTTCTCAGTCGAGTTATGATTAAAAAAATAAAGTTTCAGATTCAGGTTCAGCGTTTGATTCAAACGTACCTGCCGAGGCGGAGGAAGCTTTGTGCGACTTCCTTCGTAAAGATCCTTTCTTCTTCAACCTGTTTGTTTTTTTTAAAATCACGATTGGAAAGAAAAATTGCACAAAAGAATAGAAGATGTAAATGGTCATTATTGATTAATTGATAATCAATTAATTAATTCCACATTCTTGACACAGTCTTCAGCTAAATGGACGCAGATAATCTGAGGATGGCGTCTCCACCTGTAACTGCTGTTCACCTGTTGTGCCTAAATGCTGTCTCGGGATTACCCCCCCCCCCCGGATATTTTTTCCAAGGACCTCCTTGAGGTTCCTGACACCCCCCCCACACACACACACACACACACAAATTTCTACTTGCACAACCTTTGCACACAGCTAAAGCAAAAATACGTATATTTTAAAATGTGCATCTTACTGAGGCGGAGGACAGAAATATTCATTTATAGCTGGAACCTGTTCGGCGTCTGTGGCAGCTTCTGCTCATCCGGTTAAAATCTGAAAGAGAATTAGGAGAAGAAACATGAAGATTTATGAGATTTGTGAAGATAATAAACGATCCGACGCCTTCGGGTTTTTGCCGTTAAGTGTAAAAAGTTGTGAACAAATTATGTAATATTCGGCTGGTGAATCGACTTGACAGCGTTTGTATTTTCGAGGTAAACGATGGTTTAACTCCAAGTGTTTCTGCTTTTTTTAGTGGGGGGTGGATTCCGCTTCTTTGTTATTAGTCCCACACTCTACTACAGAAATTTCCGCTTCTTATTTTTCCCCTTCTTTCTCACTTCTGTTCTCCGGAACGCACCTTTACGTGTTGACACAGTTGTCTCAGGATTCAGTTATTAGTCTGCGCGGTGGCTCCGGGGCGCACCGGGGACGGCGGTGGGGTGGGGGGGTGAGGGGTGAGGGAGGAGGGAGGGAGGTGGGGTGGGGTGGGGGGTGAGGGAGGGGGGGGGGCTCCTGCGGGGCGAGCCCGACCCTCGTCCCCGCGCTGGGGCCCAGAGCTGCGGCCGGCGGATTCAGGGAGTCCGGGGCAGCCTGCCTCCGCTGCGGCGGCTTTTTCCGAGCGATCCGGCGTTAAAAATAAAAAAAAAAAAAAAGAAAAGAAAAGAAAGAAAGAAAGAAAAAAAGAAAGAAAGAAAAAAGAAAAAGCCCCGCAGGAAGTGGAGAGATAAAGAGATAAAACCGAGACACAGGCAGATGCAGAGAAGCGGAGTCTCACGTCGGATGAGCCGGAGCGAGCTGCGACGGACGCGGACCGAGCCGCCGCGTCTCCCCGGCGCTCGTCGCCGAGCCGCCGGCTCCGCGGCGCCCGACGCCCTCGGCGATGCTCGGCTTCCGTCTTCGCCTCCTTCCGCCGTTGCGCGCTCGGACGGAGCCCGGAGCTTCGCCCGGGGAAGGTGAATGGGGCTCTGTTCCTACCCCCACCCCCGCTCCCACCCGCACCCCTCCGCCGCTGCGGGACCGCAGAACACAGGTAACGCTCATAATCAAGGTTTACGTCGGGAATTTTTTAGATTTGTCATATTATTATTATTATCGCTCCAAGAAGCAAAAGACGAACTGCGCTGGTCGGGGATGAGGCTGTTGTCTGTTTTCCTGGAACAGTGTCGACTCGTTCTCCTTTTGATGGAACTTTTGGTGATTCTGACGATTGTTCCGATTCTTCTGACGGTTCGGGTCCTTCAGCGCCTCGGACCCGCTGTGCGGGCGCTGGCTGCGTGCGTGAACGGCGCGGCGGTGCGGCTCGGACTGTTGAACATGGCATTGAACAGTGTGTGGTCTTCGCTGGCTCTGGAAACACCATTGTGCACTCTGAGCGAGCGTGTGTGTGTGTGTGTGTGTGTGTGTGTGTGTGTGTGTGCGCGCGCAGAGGCCCGTGCGCGTGCGCGCGTGTGTGTGAGAGAGAGAGGAGAGAGAGAGAGGAGAGAGAGAGAGAGAGAGGAGAGAGGAGAGAGGAGAGGTGGTATGTGAGCTGGGCTGGAGGAAATTCTTGTGTTTTGGAATGCGTTTACCCCGGGGGAGACCCCGTGACTCGGGATAGACGGGGGGAGGGGGGGCAGAGAGAGACACATAAAGAGGGAGAGGGGGAGAGAGGGGGAGAGAGAGGGAGAGGGGGCAGAAGGCAGTATTCTCAGTGACTGAGTAGTTGCATCGACTTTATGAGAAATCGGCGATGTTCTTGCTCTTCCACGCGACTCTCAGGCCAATTTCCGAATAAAAATAACGTGGATTATTTCACATTCGGCGAAAATATCATTAAAAACTATTAATTTTTTTTTTTACTGTTTTTATGCTTTCTCTCCCTCTCTCTCTCTCTCTCTCTCTCTCAGAGGGACCATAATTAAAACCATGCGTCCTCGGCCTCAGATGCCTCGTTGCTGTATCCAACAGGGGGCACTTGTGACACGTGTATCTCCAGTGGGTTTTATTTATGTATTGAGTTGGTCCATTAACGTCAGTCCACGATTTTTAAAATTCATTTCTTTTATTTTTTTTACAATTTGAACAAATGAAACTCTTCTATTCATTGGACGTCCTAAAAAACCTGCTGTTAATCTTGTATGAAAGCAAAGGTCCCAGAATGTGGGTTTCCTCTGCAGTGTTTACAGAATTGTAAATTCATTTTGGTTTGTTTTTTTTCGGGGGGGGGACTTTGATGAAAACTGTTTTTTGCTTTTAGAACAGCCACGTTGCAAAAAAAAAAAAAAAAAATGCTTGTTACATGTTTCTCCGAAATGTCGTTTCCTTCACTCCTTTCCTTTCCTTCTTCTCCCTCACGCTACCTGGGTTTGCTTCAGTTTCCTCGTAGAGATGCTTCCCCTGAGGTTTACCTGACGACTTCAGAACTCATCAGACGTGGGGATGCGTGGTGTGTTTGTTTTCGTGGCTGTTTTTGTTTTTGTTGTTGTTGTTTTTTACTGGTAGTGCAGTCGTGGGCCGCCGCCGCCTCGTGAACGCCCTGTCCCCTCGCCCTGCCCCTTAAAACGAGGCATCACCCACTGTGGCGATATTCCAGATTTCCCCTTGATACGATCAATAACGTGATCGGAGTGCAGCCCCGACGCTCAGGCCCCCATGAGCCTCGAGTGTTGGTGGGAAATGTATGGAACAGACTGAGCATTTCTACAGCTGACGTGTCCATCAGGAGGTGTGTGTGTGTGTGTGTGTGTGTGTGTGTTTCATATACTGTACTCGAAACTCGGACAGAAGTTGGTTCTTAGATTTACTTTATTTCTTTGGACAGACTGAGGTGAGGGTCCCGGTTAGTATTGGACAGAGAACAGTGTTTCTGGAACAGTGCTGGTGCTGGTGCTGGTGGTGCTGGGGGGGGGGGGGGAGTGGACTGCTAAAAAGCTCGCCCACACACAAATGTGAGATATTCTAATGAGCAATCTGGCCCTTCTGCATATTTCTGAATATCCTCCCTCTTCGCACCGCAGGCCTCCCACGACGTGTGACACCACGCACGTCCATCCGCCTCCTCGCCAGGAGCTGTGTGTGTGTGTGTGTGTGTGTGTGTGCGCGTGTTTTTTTGTCATTTTCTTTTCTAGGTTTCAGTTAAATAAAGGTTCAGTGTGATTGTGAGCGACGTGCTCCCTCCCGCCACCTGTCCTGTTTTTTTTTTTCCCTCTTCCTGATGCGCATCGGTTGAGAAGAGGCGGCGAGGGGCTGAGGGCTCCCGCTCCGCCAGTAAGGGCCTCTCGCCACCTGTGATTCCAGGTGATGCGCAGCCGAGGCACGAGTCCTTCATCCAACGGAGGAATCGGATTCTCTCTGTCAAACTGAGTCTTTTTTTTCTTTTTTTTGGTTTCTGTTTTTCGGATATTGGCGGATGAAGTTTCGTGCCGATCGCAGTGGGAGTTCTAGATCCGGACTTTGCCGGGCTCCACATCTGTCGGGACCCCATCGCCCTCGGCTCTGTCCTTTCATTGCATTAAAAACAAAAAATCCTCCCCCTGCAACGATGATTTAAAAATAACCGCTACCTACCGTGTTTGAAAGCTCTTTACTCACAGCAGCCAACGGTACATGTGCACATAAAAAACCCAACATTTTAGTGTACTTAATGTAAACTAAAAAAAAAGAAGAAGAAGAAGAAGAAAAAAAACTGGCAGCATTTTTCACTCACAAACACACACACACACACACACACACACACACACACACAAACAGCATGCACGGCCCACACACTCCCACGTGTTTCCCCTGCCTCTGCTCCCTTCAGATGTAAGGCACATGACATCATTAAAGAGGTGCACTAAAAAATCGGTGTGGGTACCGCATGTGGGCAGACAGTGTGTGTGTGTGTGTGTGCATGTGCGTGTGTTTTTGTTTCTGTGTGGGTGAGGGGAATGAAAAGCCAAATCTCCAGAGCCGTGGGCCCGTGCTGGCTGTGTGTGCGCGCCCAGCCGGAGGCTCCGGTCCTGGGCTGCGCTGCCTCCCATGCTGGGTACGAGCTGGGGCCGAGTGGGAGGGAGGAGTGGGAGGGAAGAGTGGGCCGGGGTTTTGTGAGTCAGCCGGCCGCGGAGCCCCCCCCAGACAAGAGACTGCTGAGGGAAGAAACGCGCTGCAGAAGCAGCCTCTCTCCCTGCCAGCACTTTTTTAATTTCATTTTTTATTGTTTTGGAGAAACGGTGAAGAAGTTTGTTGTGAGGAGCGAACTGGCCCCCGGAGAATGGTTTCTGGTGGGGGTGGTGGATGAGGTCTCAGTAGAGAAGATGCAGGTTTAGGCTGATTTAAAACCAAACGTTGTCGGGCGTGAGACGATAGCTGGTTCGGTGTCGGCAGCCCGGACGGCTACTGCGTATCCCAGGTTTAAATCATCCCAGATAGCCGCGGAGAGGCTGTGCGTGGCAGCGTCCCAGCCCGTTACTCATCCCGCTTGCACGTCTTGGACAGATGGCTGCATCAGACCCATACCCAGACCCATCTGCTGGAACCGCTTGCTCTTTCTCAGCCTGTCTGCGCTCCGAGGGAAGGGGCCCGGAGAGAACCCCTCGAACCGGGTTACATGAGAATGTTTCCAGGTTCGGCGCGCTCACGGGTTCGTCACGGTCTCCGTGTGGATTAGAGAGTCGTTGACACGAAATTAAAGGAAAACCAAAAAATAGGGCCGCTGCAGTTTCTGAATTTTCTCATTCATGTTCTGGTCTGGACACAGTCATAACACGCGACTGTTACCGTATGTGCAGGATTTTAATTCAGCTCTGGGAGCCGCAGCGAGATAATAGGCAAGTCTGATCATTTAGAGGAAACTTCTCTCACCTTGACCTCGACCAGGGTTTCGGAAAAAGCTGCAATCGGCGTTGATATATTTTTACTGAAGCTGCTTGGAGCAGAACCACTCCGTTAAAAATTTCTTCTGTGTATTTTATTCTGAAAATATTTAGCGTATGCATTAGAGATTTCATTCATTTGCAGGGTTGAAAACACCTGGAAACAGCATTTAGGTTTTTATTTATTTATTTATTTTAACGTGATTTATTCCATTTATTGTGTCAGGAAATGGTGAACAATGCCAGAATGTCAAAATTTTCAAAAAGCTCAGATGCCGTCTTCAGTTTTCGTCTTGTTTTTAGCCACAGAACATTCAGTTAAACCTTCACAATTAAGACGACAACATAAAGCCGCTCATCTTCGGTTTGTCGCTCTTGAAAAGCGATGTAAAGGATTAATAATTTGTCAATAACGTTGCCCATAATTTTATTTCTGTTGATTGACTGTATGACTAATGGATTCAGCTTTAATTTAAACCATAATGAGAAAACACGACTTTCCATCAGAACACGTCCTGGTGAAATTATTTTTGCTTCTCATTGTAACAGAATTTGAAGCAGGTGTGAACGCGGCCTCAGACACTGATCTTATCATCATTTAAACTAAAGTTATTTTAGCCGTATTTCATCAGATAACAAAAGGGTGAAGTGTGTCCTCAGAGGCGGGGGTCACGCTTCGGGGGCCACAATGACCCAGTGAGCTCAGTGGCGGCGGCGTTCCTGGGCTGGGCTGGGCTGGTCGCTGTGATAATGGAAGGTGGTTCTCCAGGAAACCCGGAGGGAGTCCACCAGTCTGGGGCGTCGGGGGCCGGAGCCAGGGGGACCCGGCCCAGGGGTGTGGAGCTGCGGGGGACGGGGCCGGCGGGGTTGGGGGGAAATGCGGGGGAAACGCTTGGAGGATAACATTGGCGCGTGGAGGCGAGTCGGAGGTGGGACAGGCGAAGAGGAAGGCAGACGAGGGGCGGGTTGGGGGGGGGGGCTGGACAGGGAAGTGAGAACAGGAAACGCTGGTCAGAGAGGTGGGGGAGACTGGAATGTTCACAAGAAGCCTCCTCCGCCCTTCTAGCGTCAGGACGAGGGCGTCTGCTGCTGGCGCTGCTGCTCGGAGAGCGACCGGCCGGCGGAGGAGCCGGTGTGTGACACAGTCTGTCCCCACACACACACACATTCTCCACAGCGTGACCCCTCACCGCCTTGGCAGGGCTCGCCGCTCTTATATCCTGCGAGTGGGGCAGCCTGCAGCCGAGCCACCAGCTTCACATGGCCCACGTCGGGTGGTGTGGGGGGGGGAGAGAGAGAGAGAGAGAGACGGGGGCTCACACTGCAGTTGTTTTTCCTCTAATACCTCTGAGGGGAAGAGGAAGAGGAAAGGGGGAGGACAGGGAGGAAAGGCGGAGCAGGGAGTCACAGGGCAGGGATGACAGGAAGGAGCGCGACACCGGCCAGGCGGCTTCCTTTAAAGGGGACACGGCGCTGTCATGAAGTTTCCAACAACGCGGACGCCGCGGCGTCTGATGAGCGACAGGATTAGTCTCAGCGTACACATACATTCACTTCCATGGCAACAGTAGAATGGTTTTTGCCTCAACGGTGATTTTCAATACATTGTTTTCGCTCAAACATTGAATTAAGGGGTAATTCTGATTTATTCAAATTGCTGTAGTTCTGATCATCATATTTATTGTTAATAATCAGCGCTGGAAATTAACTAAGTACATTGACTTGAGTGTTGAAATATTTAAATAAAGATTTTAAGAATTTACAAGGCAGCTTTATTAATGTAGCACATTTGAAAACAGGGGAAATTCAAAGTGCTTTGCAAAGGCTACGAAAAGCAATTGAATCACTTTATGCAAATCAGCCGCAATGAAAACAAAATAGAATCAGTTGCGATACAATAAGATTTTTTTTTCAAAAAGATAAAAAGATAAAATGAAATAAAATAGATAAAAGGAAGTACATTATTTGTACTTTTTATTCCAGTCCCTTAGTTTGACAGCTGTGGTTTGTTAAATCCAAATAATAAGATGTCTTATAAAATGTGCTGCATTTTTAAACTTTAATTCAAAAATAGTTTTAACAGTAGTTAACATATAAAATTAAAATGCTGTTCACATGTTAAATCCCCTAAAAACTAGAGTTTTTATATAGTTCCAAATCTCATGTATTTGTCTTTATCATTTATTTTTATTTTATTTAAAGTTAAAGTTTTTGGTTGAAAAAAAATCCTCAGTAGTTATTTATTAAGACTGTTGGGTTCAGTTTAATTACATTTGACTGATGGTGGTAACAAAGAGTGAAAAGTACAGACAGAAATAATTAAAACTGTGTTAACTTCAGAATAAATCTTGTTTTCATGAAGGACCACAATATTTATAGTATAAATG
>CM029122.1:2150000-2352500 GCA_016859345.1 Istiophorus platypterus | reverse complement strand
GAATTCCCAGGCTGCTCTGCTGCCAGAGTTCACACCTTTTTTTTTCCATAGGAATCTTAGGAATCCCCAGCTTCCCTTCCACTGCAATCTCCATTGTGTGTGTTTGCATATGTGTTTGCGCGCGTGTGTGTATGCGTGTGTGAGTGTGTGTGAGTGTGTGTGTGTGTGTGTGTGTGTGTGATTGTGTGTGTTTGCGGGAGTGTTTGCGTGTGTGTGTGCGTGTGTGAGTGTGTGTTTGCGGGAGTGTTTGTGTGTGTGTGAGTGTGTGAGTGTGTGTGTTTGCGTGCGAGTGTGTGTGTGTGCGTGCGAGTGTGTGTGTGTGCGAGGCTGCAGGAGGAAAGGCCCCCGCCTGGGCCGTGCGTGTGTTGAAACACATCTCCGCCCTCGTATCCACCCAGAGAAAGCGAGCAGGCGGTGCTCGCTTCGTGCCCACAATAGAATGAGTCAAGCTCTAAAATGGCAAACGTCTCAGTTACTGTGAAACTTTTACTCCCCGAAAAAAATTTTAATGTCAAATCCGAGGCGGCGCGATACGGACTTCGCAATTTTTTTTTTTTAAAGTTCCGTCAGTGCATATATGGTATAAACTAAATCCTTGAGTTTTACAGCAGGATTATCATATGAAATCATAACACTAGATTTTTTTTTATCATTATTGTGCATGAGTTGCAACATTAAAACATCTTGGATGTTTAAGGCATCATTCCTCAATTTTACAAAAAAAAAAAAAAAAACAGCCAATTTAAGTTTTATCTCAATCTCAATTATGATTTTAATACTTGAAACTGTCTTCTGGTTAAATAATTATGAAACAAGCGAGGCCGCGCCGCAGCTCTGTTTTTGTTTTAATGATGAAATTGTCTCCTTCGTTAAGATTTTAAAAAATAGTAATAATCATCATCTCTACTCCACTGACTCAGCGTCTCCGGCTCGTGGAATAATCTATCAGATTGTTGAATGAAAGGCTTCCATCCCCAAAGTAGCTCCATGCAGGAATGAGGATCAGAGAGTAACCCCTGTGTGTGTGTGTGTGTGCGTTGGGGGGGGGGGGGTAATAGGAGAAACCCGGCTGTTTCAGAACATGAAATTGAGGGAGGGGCGGGGGTGCACGGGGCAGGACCAGCCCGAGGACAGCGCTCTAATGTAAACCATCCTCCTGCGGGTTGAACGTCTGGAGGTCTGGAGTCATTTTGTCCACTCTCGCCCTGAGTCATCCCCCCCCCCATTTCACCGGGCCCGACACGCGACGGGCTATGTCTCACTCCTCCGTCCACACTGCACCAACCGTGGACTTGTTTAGGTCGATGCCGAGGCGGCCACCCAGGGGGGTGGGGGGGGTCGGGCCTGTGGTTACTGACTGGATGTAAACACAATGAAGACAAGGACAGAGGGAAGCAGAGGCTGTTAAAGCCCAACAGTCTCACCTCGAGAGCCACTCAGGGACTGGTCTGGAGTTTTCAGTCTGAGCTTCCTTGGCAGATAGAGTTTGCCAAGTTGTCTTGAAATATTTTTTTTTCACCTTTTTTCGAAGGACATTTTATCCTTGTTTTCTTTTGGGGGGGGGCAAGTTTCAGTTGACAAATAAGGATTTGCCGTTATTTATTTCACTTTTCTCTTTAAATTTCGCTTTTTTTGCGTTGTTAGCGAAGTGATGCAGCCGCAGCCACAGACCAATGATTAATGATGATTTTTTTTCTGCCAGAGGATGAAAAAGTGTGAACTCGGCATTATTGGAATTATCGGTGAGATCATTCTTGAGCGGGAAAATTTTTGTTTCACATCCACTTGGCTATATGTAAAAAAAGGGGGGGGCAATCTGAGAAGTGAGAACTGTTCCTCTGACTTCTGACACACACGGACTCATAGGATTCGTAGGAAACCGACGGGTCACAAGTCGCCTCACGTGAAACCGTCGCGGAGCCAAAAAGGTGCGGAGCCGCTGACCAAAGGTTTTTTCCGCTCAGAGGTTGACAGTGAGGAACAGGATTCACTTGACCCAGTTCCTGACGTGATTCACTCGGGTTATTTAAATAGCTGCGAACGGGGTCTGTCAAAGGCAGCGCGCCACTGGAGCAGTGTGCGTGTGTGTGTGCGTGCGGACGTCAGGACCAGAATGTGCATGTATGCGTAACAGGAGAGTAGCATGGGTGCAGCAAGGCCTTTTGATGAGTCACATGGCCTCGTGTGAGTAACAAACCAACTATGCAATCCCTGACGTTCAAGACTCCCGTTCAAGAAACTCCAGCCCACCCTCGCCCCAAACACCAGCGAAGGAAAGGGAGGAGGAAGGAGGGGGAGGAGGAGGAGGGGGAGGAGGGAAGGGCGGGGCAGGGTGGAGTGGGGGTAGGACGGGAAGGTGTGGTTGGCAGGGATGGCGTGGCAGAGAGGAGAAGTAGGGTAAAATAGCAGGATGTAGGTGAGAGGTGGACCAGGGCGGGGAACCCGAAGGACAAGTGTTGGGGGGGGGGTCAGGTCAGGATCAGAGGTGAGGGGTCAACAGATGGCAATGACCCCTGTCACTTTCATTCTGACTCATTCTGTCCCCGGCCCCGTCCTTTTCCTCTGCTCATCCACCGGTGTCTGTCTCTTTTTTCAGTCAGTGAACTCAGGTACTTTCTGCTTGGAGGCCGCGGTTGCCGCCGTGGTTGCCGCCGTGGCCGCGGCCGCGGCCGCCGCCATGGTTACCGGCGCCTTTATTGGCCCGTCTCCTCTTTGTAAACTCTGGTACTTTCTCCCGCCTGACTCTCTCACGGCCCGACAGAAAGCAGAAAAACTTTTCCCACACGCGTATCGGTGCAAGGATCGTTTTTTGTTTGTTTGTTTGCGTTTAAATAAACAAACAAATAATTTCTGAAAACTCGTTGCACTGAAACCCACGAAGCGCGGTGAGACGAGATGTGTGTACGGGGGGAAAAGTGGGGGTCTGCCAGTGGGGCTGGAAGTCATAAAGTCCCCTCTACTGTGACCGCTGTGTGTGTTCAGTGTGTGTGTGTGTGTGTGTGTGTGTGTGTGTGTGTGTGTGTGTGTGTGTGTGTGTGTGTGTGTGTTGGGGGGGCAGCCTTATGTCCCTGCCTCCTTTCCCTTATTTAGAGACAGATCTTTTTTTTTACAGACGCCCGAGGTCTCTGGCCGGGGAGTTTCCTGCTTTTGAAGACCCGGGCGCGCACACACACACACACACACACACACACACACACACACACACAGTCAGAGAGAGAGAGAGCGAGCGAGAGAGAGAGAGAGAGGCTGCCCCTTTCCTTTTTTTCCTCCTCCCTCTCCCCCTCCTTCTTCCCTCCTCTCTTTTTTCTGAATGGATGTCCTCTCTCTAACCTCAATTGAGAGCCCATGTAACAAGACACTGCCCTCGCCGCCGCAACAGGCTCAGTCCCTCCTCCGCCGCCACACTATAAGAGAGTGCCCGGGTGCCGAGTGTGTGTGAGAGAGTATGTCGGACGGTGTCAGTCAGGGGCTGAGGGAGAGAGAGAGAGAAGGGAGGGCGAGGGTGGTGGTGGGGGAGGTGAGAGAGAAGAGAGAGCGAGAGAGAGAGAGAGAGAGAGAGAGAGAGAGACTGCTGTGAAACATGTGATAGCGCAACTTTGGCGGTGGCTTATAGGGAGTTTTAATGGCTGTAGTGTCTCCAGAGTACTGGGAAATCACCTTTAGCCCAGAGGGAGCCTCACACACACACACACATGCGCATGCACACACTCACACACACACAGACGGTGTGTGTGAGAAAATGTGTGTGTGAGGGGGGGAGAGAGAGAGAGAGAGAGAGAGAGGGAGGGAGAGAGAGAGAGAGAGAGAGAGGGAGGGAGAGAGAGAGCGCTGCTGCTGTCACTTTAAGCCTGTTACTGATTACACTCAAAAGAATGCAACGGGAGGAGGAAAGAAAAAGACAGGGAAAGGGATGAGGAGACATGTAAGGATGAAATCGTCCGGAGGAGCCGGAGCGAGCTTCGGACGGCTTCCTGCGCGACTCCTCTCCGCCTCACGGCCACGGACGCCGACGCGGGGCAAGGGGTCGCTACCCCCACCCGCCAGCCCGCCCTCCTCCTCTCCTCTCCTCTCTCGCCGGACCGAGCAAAAAGTCAAAGTGAAGGAAAGGGGGAACCCGGAATCCCTCTTCTCCGGAGCAGGGACGGAGCGAAAAAAAAAAAAAAGGACGTCCCACCAGAAATGGAGCAGAAAAAAAAACCCTTTAAAGAGAGACACCGGCGAGGAAGAAACTCGTGTGGTGCCGCCGGTGGTGGTGTTGGTCTTGGTGGCGGAGGAGGAGGAGGAGGAGGAGGAGGAGGAGAGAGGGGGGTGTTCCCCTCATTCCAAACTCGGCGGCGACCGGCAGGAAACACTACTCTCACCCAGACGGGGTAAGTGAAAAAAGAAAGGGAAAAAAAGAAAAGAAAAAGGGAAGACTCAGAAAGTAGAGCTGCTGCTGTTGATGGAGATCATATGTTACGAGTTAAGGTTGAGAAACTGCTCCCAGATCTTTTTAATAGGCAGAGCAGGACTGGGAGAAGAACAGGAGGCTCTCGGTCCCTGGGTGCCAGGTCCCTGGGTCTCGGTCCCGGGTCCTGGGTCCTGGGTCCTGGGTCCTGGGTCCTGGGACTATCAGCAGGACAGATAGAGAGTTATTTTTTTTTTAGTGTGAAAAATTAGAGGAAATGCCTGAGCTTTGGAGGCTGTAAGTCAGAGAAACCCCGCTTGTCTTTGGTGGGGGAGCCGGTTGAACGGCGCGTCCCAGAGAAGGCGTGTGTGTGTGTGTGTGTGTGTGTGTGTGTGTGTGTGTGTGTGCGTGGGGGGGTTCTGAGATGTTCTGAGCTTTGAATGGTCACTTGTGGTGGAGTGAGTGTTACCTCACAATGTGATCGCATTACAGAAGAGCTGATTCACTGTTACATAGTCCACTTGGCTCTCGCACTTGCGGGGGCCCGCTTACGTTACTATGACCAGAATTAGACTGGGGGGGTTATGACATGGGTCCGTCTCGACCACGGAGCTGATGTGAGCTCTAGATGGTTCTTTTTTTTTCTTCATACAGAGGCAGCACTTCCTCTCTCTCTCTCTCTCTTTCTCTCTCTCTATCTATCTCTCTCTGCTTCGGTCATGCCCCCCCCCCCTCGTTTGACACAGATAGCACAGTCCACTCCCTCTGCTCAGTGGCAGAGGACATGAATGAACTGAGCGTATGGGCGTGTGTGTGTGTGTGTGTGTGTGTGTGTGTGTGTGTGTGTGTGTTGGGGGGGTCGATACAGTATCATACAGCGGCTTCTTTATGAATGGACATGGCAGGCGGCCCTTGTGATTGGCTGTGGACGGAATGACGACTGATGACTCGAGGTTCAGACTCATTCTGGCCACCTCTCCCTCGGCCGCCGCCGCCGCCGCCGCCGCCGCCGCCTCTCCTGGTTACCGGCTCTTGAAGTGCTGCTTCACAGTGTGTGTATATCTGTTGATGTTTGTGTGTGCGTGTGTGTGTGTTTTTTGTTTGAGACCCAGGGAGAGAGTGTGTGAATCAGTGCTAGAGGTTCTGGGTTACATGTGTGTGTCTAAGGGGGCTTAGTCACAAGCTGAACGTGGTGTGTGTGTGTCTGTGCGTGTGTGTCTCAGAGCTGTGGACCTTTAAAGAGTCGTGGGCCTCGGCCCAGCTGTTGCTCCTCAGATTATCTCTCACTCTTTCTGACTGAGGTTCTCTCCCCGGTCATCACTGCTCTTACTCACTTGCCTCGTAACGCGAGGGCAGGTCCCTCAACGCTCTCCGCTGAATCACTCGCTTGAACTCGAGAAACTCATTTTCTTTCCTTTTTTTATTTTCCTCCTGCAGTCATTTATTATTTTCGGATTTCTGGTGAATTTTAAATGGCACGAAAACAGGGGCGGAGGCGGAGGAAGCGTCACTTTCAACCTGTGGGTCTCGTCCACGGCGCTGAGATATTTTAAAAGCTTCTCCCCCCAACAAAATGACCTCACGGGCGAAATACGAGGGGTTGTAGAGTGTGTGTGTGTGTGCATGCGTGTGCGGCCATACACACCGGTGGCGTGCCGGCCCAGCCTATGGCCGCACACGCGTGCACACTCTAGCTCTATCTCTTTTTCTTTACTGCACCACGACGGCGACGGCCACTCCTCGCGCTCCACCAGAGACTGACTCAACCCAGATCCCCGTCCGCCTCCGTGTTGGCCGCCGCCGCGGCTTCACCCTGTGGTTTATGACACCAGGAATGCGTGTGTGTGCGTGTGCGTGTGTCAGGGAGAGCGAGGAGTGGTGATAAGGAGCCAACCGTAAACTGTCATGTTGGAGGCGCAAGGATCTGTGGACTTCTTATCAGGGCAGCATTTCCGGCGGGAGAGTGCGATAAGGAGGGGGGGTGGGGGGGTAACTGTCGGCGAGATGCATCGCAGGTATCTTGATGGGGGGATGAGATTAAATTCCCGCTTGGAGAAGAAGCATGGACACTGGTCCCTGTCTTATCTCTGGTCCCTGCCTACAGGGTGAACCCTGCCCCGGCCTGCTTGGCCGGAAGCAGCTGAGGAGGTCAACCTCCAAAACAACCAGTTGTTATTTTCAACACTGGATTATTATGCAAATGATAATGATTAACTAATCCCAGCCTGGACCAAAATTGGAGCAGGCATTGGGTTTTTCTATAAAAATTCAGATTATACTGTAAGAATTTCAAAGTCAAATGTATTTGCTGAAAAAAGCTTACAACAGCATAAAAGTTACAGACAAAGCAAAAAGACTTGCGATAAGGTTGCTCACCTGTTGAGGCTGGACACCCCCCCCCCCCACACACACACACACACACAGTCAATGGGAGGCCCCTGACCACCTGCATCCTGGAGGGATAAATATTAGATGGACACATTCCCAGTAATATAGTAAGAGCAGTTAAATCCCACCAACCTAAACCGCTACTGTTGCACTTTATGACATTGTTTTCCAACTTTTTGTGCTTATCGTAAAAGCGGTGATGACGTTACCTGGACAGGTGAGACCTGTCAAACCAAAGCAGAGCAACTGTACTGCGGCAAAGCCCCGATTTTTCTGGTTCTGTTTTTGTTTTTTAGTGTTTCACCGCACAGATGGAGATAATACTGGTTATTTAATTACGGCGGGGGCGGTGTTAAATGAGCGGCCCGTCGGCGTCGGCAGCGCCTAGTCGTTTCTCGTTGAGTCATTACGAGGAGGGTTCAGCGCAACAAACGGCGGCGGGCACAGGTGATTCCGTGAGAGGGGGGGTGGCTTAGGTTTATTTAATCTATTAATCTCCGCTGTGATAGAAACATAAAAGGCACATCGCAGGCCGCTGTCAGGAGGTAAGACGTTGTGACACCGCCAAAGTTATTCCGACATCGACCGGGGTTATGTAACCGAAAAGAAAAAAAAGAAGAAAAACTGGGTTAAGCAGCGCAGGAACAATCTCGACTATCACTTGACTCATTCCTCCTTTTCTTTCCCCTACTTTTCCTTTTCTTTTTCTTTTTTTTCCTCGCATGACTTGTCTTTGTTTATACAGCAACAAAAGCCACTCACACAAGGACTGTCACTCGCCGGCAGATTGTGGCGTTAAGAGCTGGCGGCACAACTCGGACGTCACGGGGCTAAATGCGGTCGGCCTTGTGTTTACAACAGAGAGAAGCCCCCGTTAGGGCATTGACGTGCATGCGTATGCGTTGTGTGTGTGTGTGTGTGTGTGTGTGTGTGTGCGCGGGCGTGTGTGTGCACCTTTTTTTTTCCTGTGTACTCAAGATCGCTCGTTCCAACGGTGAACTAACCACACATGCACACGCACACATGCACACACACCTGGCCTGTTTCCTCCTCTGTTCATATATGGGCAAAGCTTCCCCTACCAGGTCCCCACTCAGAATTCCAATAAGTGGCAGTACGTGAGTTTGTGTGTGTGCATGTGTGTGTGTGTGTGTGTGTGTGTGTGTGTGTGTGTGTGTGTGTGTGTGTGTGTGTGTTTGCGTGTGCAAGGAAGAGGCTGTAGAGACGGATGCACGTCATGGAAAACCAGGATCAATGGGCACGGCCCCGCGGAGCTGCGTTTTTTAAGGTGCTCCTTTTGTTTTCCGAAGGTAATCAGCTAACGTGGTGACTCAGCCCGGCTGATTATTCAAAGTGGCAGCAGGACGAGGACGTCAATAAGGAACCGTGGCCGTGAGGCTGTTACACAAGCCGAACGCTGAACGGGGGGGGGGGGCAAAAATCCCGACGACTCCTGCAGATCAGCAGGATTATTGAATCAAGAAAAAACAAGCGCTAGATTAAAAAGGACATCTACGAGGCTCAGAAACAACATTTGTCCGTTGTCCGTTCTGAAACGTCCGAGACCTCTGCCGCCGGGTTATCTCGCCGGGCCGTTTATCAACCAGTGTGTTAGCGTTTAGGGCGGAGGCCGTTCAGGTATCAGGAGCCAGGCTTAGCGTTCTCAAACAGAGCCGACCCTTAATGACATTAGTGCCTCTGCGTTGGGACCGGTGAGGCCGATTTAAGGCCGTTTGCTAGGTTGCCTTGCGAGTCCCGTTTAAACCCTGTGACCCCCCCCCCCACACACACACACACACACGGGCCGGGCTGGGCCGGGACGAGACGGGGACTATCGCTTCCGTCCCTCCTCTCACACGATTTTCTATTTTTTTCCCTCCTCTGCTGCCTCCTTTCTTCGCTCTGCGCCTTTGCCAGGCCTTCATAAAGCAGCTCGAGGAGGGAGTTAGCTTTCCTTGGTCGCCTTGCCAGCTCTTTCCCATCAGTCCAGCCCCCTGGAAGAGCCTGCAGACACCCCTCTCTCCCTCTCTAGGCCTGGGGCTGAGCCCGGGGCTGGGGCCGGGGCCAGGGGTACGGGCCCGTACGCTCGGGGCCGGCGCTCTCCCTCTGGAGCGGCTCTTTGGCCGCCGCGTCCGAGGGCCTGGATTCGCCCGTCGGCCACCGAGGCAGCGCCCGGAGGAGTTGTTGGGGGAATTGCCTTACATGTGGCGCCTGTTTCATCTCCTCGGCTTGTGACGGGGGATAGAGAGCGGGAGGGGGGAGGAAAAGAGAGAAATGGGGGAAGAGGAGGGGGAGAAGAAAGTGACTTCAGCAGCCCGTCTGGCAGGGACCGTCCGCCGGATCGCGAGGGAACATTCTGGGACAGGGAACGACTTTGGAGAGCGAACGGGGGCAGCAGAGGAAGAGTGAGCCTCTGCAACCTCTGGCGCCACGGGATCCGTGGAGCCACCGGCCTCCCTCTCCTCGGCCGGACGCCTCCGCTCGCGAATCATGTCCGATTAGTCTGTCAGGTAGAAGTCGATATCCGATCGGCTGCTGGCCTCGCGGAACCACCGCTGAATCGATGCCGGCGAGTGCTGCGCTGTGGACTCGGCCAACCAAGCTACTCTTTTAGCCAGTGAAGCCGGTGCCGGTCGGCGCGGAAGCCGGTCGTCCATTTTTCACTTCATAAACCCCAACGAATCCGCCGACAGTTTGCAGATGAGCTTGAATATGTCGTGGTTACCATCGTTACCGAGTGTATACAGGGCTTTTGAGTGATCTTTACTGTAAATACATATATTTTTCTACACGTCGACGTCCTCAACTCATTGTTTTCCTGCAAAGAGACTTTTTTTACGTCAGTTTTATACCAGATCGACTTTTATGCCCGATTCTTTTTATTTATTTATAACTTCCAGATTATTTTTCTTCTGTAAGAATAACTGCAGATAATAAGCGCTGAGCTGGAACATCGGTGGGGGGGGGCTTTAAAGATGGAGCGATGCCCGTACTGTTACACACACACACTCAGACCCAGAGGGAGAGGGAATGCATCCACACCCAGCTCACACATCCTACACACCCACACACACACACAGTCACACATGCCCACACATACTTGAGCAACAAACAGCACAAGCACACAACCAGTGAACCAATGTCACTTTACTGCAGAAGTGCAACTTGTGTTTTGCACGAATACACACACACACACACACACACACACACACACACACATACTTGTACGGCGGTCACCCCCTACTTTGAGGCTAAGGCAGGGTAATGATTCCGCTTTGCTTTCCTCAAAATGTGTGTGTGTGTGTGTGTGTGATCATCGGTTTATGTTTTCTGTACATGCGTGCACAGTTGTCCCTTTGTGAATGTATTTCGAGTCTGTATGCATGCACGCATGTGTGCATGCGTGTGTGTGTGTGCATGCGTGCGTGTGTGTGCGTGTTTGCGTGTGTGTGTGTGTGTGTGTGTGTGTGTGTGTGTGTGTGTGTGAATATGTGGATGTGGTCAGGCCCAGTCATCTTCCAGGCAGCTAAGAGGAAACCCACATCAACTGCCATGCACCACACTCTAGGAATAGACTTGCCCAGCACAGGCAGGAATGGAATGGCACGCCTGGCCTCACCCCCTTCCTCACCCGTCCTCAGGCCTCCCGGCGCCCCCCCGTTCGCCCCTCCCTGGTTCGCCCATCCTCGGCCTCTGGTCTCGAGCGACTTTTACCTGAGCGCCGAGCGGAATCGCGTGCTCGTTCACTCTTTTTCCGCGACGCAGCGAGAAGTCCAACTCTTGAAGCGCCGACACTAACGCTACCGTCGACGAATTGCGTCGAGCTGGACAGGGAGGGGCGTCGCGTGGGTCGGAGGTCTGTCGCGCCCCTCCCTCGACGCCGCCTGCGGCCCCCAGTGCCGCCGCAATGAGAACACGTTCCCTCGCAGGCTTCCCGCTTGCGAACGCGACCCACGATTCGACCTCAAGTATTTGCTGCAGTCATTCATTTTTATTCGTTTTACCTCAACCACTGCCCCCGCCGCTCCGCTCTGAGATGTCTATTTAAAAAAAACACATGTGAGCTGGTATCACTTCGGTGAAACGGAGCTGGTTTGTCTGTGAGAGAGTTTCAGTTCCTCCGCTCCAGCCGCCATCAGCCTCCGACCCGTCCTGGTCAGAGCGTCGCCGCCGTCGTCGTGGCCGTTTCCATGGCCGTTGCCATGGTTGTGGTCGTTGTCTTATCTTCTGCTGTTGAATGGAAAAAAAGGGGGAAAAAACTTTCTGACTGGTTTATGTACGTTTGACCTCTCTGTCCTGAGGCGGCGGCAGCATCACCAAAGCATGGAAAAAAAAGGCGTAGATAAGACACAGAAGACCTTATCACCTTATCTGTCGCCCTGTGGGCTTTTACTCAGGCTCGCTGGCCTGGACCTGTTAATATCACACTTGTGCTTATGGTGTTGTGACAGCTTTAAGTAGAGCTGTTTTCCTCATTTTTCTTTTTTTTTCTTTTTTTAAGAAGCAGCATCCTGTATAATTGATTTAATATGTATTAGATTATTCCTGTTTGTGAATAAGGTCTCTGACCCCCAGTGTTTCTTCTTCTCTGACTTTTTCAGGCAGATTCTTCAGGGGCCGATGTTTTCTTCTTTTTTCCCTGGAAATCCCAGGAGAAGGTAAGACAAAGAGTTAGGTAGAATTTTGATCTTGTCTTCCCCTCTTTCCCCTGTCACCCCCTGTTCCTCAACCCCCCACTTCTTTATAGAAACTTTAACCCCCCCTCCAGATAAGAGCAGAGCCTGAGGCTGCTTCCCCTTACACCCCCACTGAAATCCCCTGGGTTTGTAGCGCCGGCGCGGAGGGAGCACAAAGTTTGCGGGTAGCCTCAGTCATGCAGCCGTCGTAGAGATTGCTGCTCTGACAAAAAAAAAAGAAAAGACAAAAATGATGCAACTCAAAGCCAAATATCTTTGTCATCAACGTGTTACAACATTGCAGTGTAGAAACAAAGAAACAAAAAAAAGTGAGACGGAAGAAGAGACGAAAACACAGATAGAAAGAGCGGCAATGGTGACGGAGGGCTGGAAAGTGGTGGGGGAGGGAGGAGGACGGGGGGGTGGCCAGCACATTTCCCTTAATAAAAAGAAATTGGAGTCAAGTGACCATCAGCTGGTCAGAGTATGTTTGATCAATATGGTCATGAGGCCTCAGGTATGCAGACAGTGAGAGAGAGAGAGAGAGAGAGAGAGGGAGAGAGGGAGAGAGGGAGAGACTGGCCATGCTACACTCCCTCCGTCCAGCCCCCCCCGCCTCCTCCCCTCTCATCACCTGCACCCAGGTCGTAATCCGTTGAGACGCGGTCAGCGCCCCCCTCATGCGTGGGGCCGAGGGCTGGAGCCGGCTCGGCGGTGGCCGCGGCCCAGTCGCGCCTCGGGGCTAATGGGAAAGAATGACAGGAATCCGCCGCTGATAATGCCACGCTCCGAGATGTTCGTCAGCGGATAATCTCCCACATCCTTCCCCTCCCTCGGGCTCCTCCTCCTCCTCCGTCGGCCCCGCTGCCGCCGCGCTCTCCCTTCTCCTCCATCCTTGCGTCATCCCATCTTCACCGCTGACACCTCCTCTTTCTTCACAGTTTTCTTTCGCCTCTCCTCTTCATTGCCCAACTTATTTCCCCACTTTCTGGCCTCTGTATATGTCTATAATTTAGTCTTTTTTCTGTTTCTTCCCTCTTTCTTCAGATGGACTCGGCTGTGCCCGCAGAAGTCATGGAGCCCCTCCCGCCGGAGGGGCGTGACCGAGGCTGGGCCGGACACCCCCCCCCACGGTTCACAGGTCCTCCGGGGGCCGCTGTTGGTTGCTCAGTAGGCAGTGTAGATCCTGTGTAGCAATCAGCAGCTACATCTGGCTACTGGGTCTCCGACGGCTCGGCCTACTTCCCTGGTTGAGCGTGCCCCCCCTGCCATTGGCTGGTGGCACATTCCTTTCCACCGATTGGCTGCGATGTCAGGGGGGCTAGATCCTGTGACCCCACAGACAGGATGTTCTCTGTGTCACAACTCCACAAGGGGCCCTTGTCAAGGTTTTTGTGTGTGTGTGTGTGTGTGTGTGTGTGTGTTTTACACTCCTTCCTCTTCCGCCATTCTTCTTTTAATTCTCTCGTGCTCTTTCTCGTTCACGCTCCGTGAGCTCCTCTTTGTCTTAAATGTCCTTGGTTGGGGCTGTTAAACTAAAAAAAAACAAAAACAAAAAAAAACGCTCTATTTTCAAGGAGCGATTTTAACCAAGGTGGGGGGGTGGGGGGGCATGTCTGGAAAGCCTTTCAGATGAAGCGATGTACCTTTGCTTTGTCCTGAACCTGGCATACAATGTAGATTTCTGTGTGGTTCAATTCTACAGCTACATTGTCTGCTGGGTTTCTGGCTGGCAATATAAGCAGCTGTTATATAAGCCTCCGGCACTCGAGGGGAGAAAGAAAAGGTAAGTATTCATCTGCTCTGTCAATGTGCCTCGAACGCATGACCCTGAAAATTCAATAAAAAGAAAGTATTTTGCATCAATACCACCCGAGTGACTCGAGCCGTCCTTTGTCTTTGGCTGAACAGTACATTTGAAGGGAGAGAGGGTTTTATTTATTTTTGTTGTTGTTGTTGCAGAATATGGAATCTGAAAATTAAAAAAAAGGAAAAAAATATATAAAATAATAATAATAAATATATATACATATATATATATATATATAAACGTCGTATATATATATATATATATATATATATATATATATATATATATATATATATATATATATATATATATATATATACATACATACATATATATATATCTATATATGTGTGTGTGTGTGTGTGTGTGCATTAATTGATTCAGCGCCGTCTCCGCGTCCTCGGAGTTGACCCCGAGCATGACATGCCAGGAATATCCCAGTAACTCAGGCTGTCAAGCTGCTGCCAGAGCGGCTCCTTATTAGTGGGACAACACTGTCTTCCCCCGAAGCATCACACACACACACACACACGTACACACATACACACACACCTGGGACTGTACCAGCGCTTCACACAACCCGACAAACGCTTTAGAAGACATTTGGCATCCCTACTCTGGTGTGTGTGTGTGTGCTTGTGACTTGGATCAAGTCACACACACACCCCCCAAAAAAAGCAGCTTCTGCAACCACAAGGTTTGTTTGTTTTTTCGCCTCAGTGAGAATTTGAGGAAAAAAAACAAACAACTCCAGGTGCTTCCCTCAGACAATTAAACTAAGGTTTTGTCTTTGTCCGATTATTTTTGTCCACGCACTCACATACTCTGGGATAAAAACGAGAGGAACGTGCGTGAGCGAAGGCGACTGAAGCTTCTCTCTGGACCAACGAAGATGCTGAAGCGGAAAAGGGAAAAAATTCTACACCGAAAAAGAAAAAGAAGAACTGAAGGAAAAAAAGTCTGTGTTCATTAAATCATTCAAATCAATTAATAACTATTCAAATCAGTGCATTTGAATATATGTTCAATAGGAAAAACTGCTGCCCCTATTAACACATGTGAGCACATGTGAGCCACAAACGTTTACATTTGGAATGAAATAAAACGCGGATGAAACACGGATGAAACACGGATGAAACGCGGATGAAACACGGAGCTGCGACTCAGTCCAACACAATCTGATCCAGATTTTAGTTTGTTCGCCAGGAAACTTTGTTAACTCACCACGTTTTTTTATACTTTTGAAAAATAAATGCTCTAAAATGATAAAATCGTCAGGAGTGTTTCCTTCCACAAAACCGACGCTGACAAATCAAACTGGTTCCGGCAGCTCTGCCATGATAAAGAGGTATAAAAAAACCAAACATGTCTGTGGCACCTCCAGGTAAAAATGCAATGGATTCATTTATTATGAATTTGTCCTATTTCACAATGAGTTGCTGGACTTTTTTTCCTGTCTCGTCTGTGTCTTGCTGCTCAAACCCTGAAATTCAGCCAAACCAACCCTGGTATTGTTTTTTGGGGTCTTTTTGGTGACAGTTCTACGTGAGCTGGGTGAATCCTTCAGACCCCCCAGGAGAATGCCAACAATGCGGGCGGCTGCTAATGGCCTGTAATGGGGGGGTTTATTGATGCTTTGATAAGCTGCTGATGACGTGCGTGGTGCAAGGGCTGCGTGAAGAGTCAGGACACAAAACAACAGACTGCGGAGGATGAGAGTGATGACGATGAGGAGGAGGAGGAGGAGAGGGAGGGAAAACCTGAGAAAATAAAAGATCTGGTCCTCTGTCACGTACGAACGCTGTCAGGGAGACAGGGTGGGGGTGAAGGTGCTGCCGTTTGTGGCTGGCGTCCGTGACGTCACCGGCCGGCGTCAACTCTCACCCCTGCAAACACACACGAACACACACCCAGACACACACACTCGGCCTGCGTCACTGCCCCAGTAAGTCTGAGAGTCATGCAGTGGCCTCTACAGTGGAGCGGAGCCCGGCAGGGGACGGGTCCTGCATGCTGAGGGGGGCAACCTCTCCATGACCGGGAAGGTTTCTTTGTTTCAGCCCCTTAAGGCATGAAGTTTCTGTTTTTTGAGTTAAAGCGGCGAAATAGTTGGTTTTCTAGTAGACAGTCGTTCTATAGCAGCTTTAGCTTCGTACCTTTAATAATAAAAGTTATACCCGACGCTGTCTCCTAGAAATAATGTTCATATACAACTAACCTTTGGAAAACAGCAAATACAATTAGAAGAAAACACAGTTGTGACTGAATTACGTTTCCTATTAACGTAACGGGGAAATGTTGATAATTTACAGATTCGGCGCATTTATGTTGATATGGAACGTATCAGTCAAATGTTTGCAGACGATGCCTGTTTTTTGATCCCGCAGCACAATAGCCACCTTTATTAAGCACTTTACGGTTCTGTTGAGGTCGTGGTACAGCCGACTGGCGGCCGGTTTCGTCCCCCGTCGTTCCTGAACCCGGGTTGGGAAGGACGTCCGGCTTAAAGACGTAGCTGCCTTAAATCAAATTAACTGCTATTATTTATTAGGTACACTCTTGAAACAGGATTTCAGGCCTCACACGTCCGACTCTACAGTAAAATAAGACTTTGTTGTAGTAACACTCCTCTATAGGAGCCATTAATACTGATAATGTCAGGTTAATTCACAGTTTCCTTGCTACAGCTGTAAAAGTTGAGATTTATGCTGCGTTTGTAGTTTTGATCCGGGGAACTGTAGTTTCTTATCCTTTCCCTTATGGAAGCTGCTGCTGTGGAGCCATTTCATCTTAAAACTTAGGAAAGTACGAAGCCTTTTGGGTTGTTTTTTTTTCATAAAGACAAATGAAAGAGAAGCTGAATGAGAGACTGTGTTGAATTAAAGAGACTTTCCCGGGACTCTGACTCCAGGACGTCGCAGAATCGGCCCCGGGGGCAGACCGTCGTTCGGGACCGTCTGGTCCGGGTCTCGGGTGTGAACTCGCCCCCCGCACGTCGCTCGGGGGCCTGTCGGGTCCCTCGGGGGTCCCCCGAGCTCCGTGACTCAGAGCCGAACCGAGGGCCGGCAGCCGTTGGGCTCCGGGGACAGTTCTCAGTCTGCGCTGACGCTTCAGAACTCGCTTCCCTTTAAAGGCTGTTATTCTAGAAAAGTGCTTCCCAGTGCCACAGAGTCTCATTCGGGCTTTCTTCCTTTTTTTTTTTTTTGTTTTGTTTAACAAAATTTTAAGCAAGGTTAAAAGATTAAAAACACAGAGGGGCTTTCAGGTCTCGGTGTCTGTGATTAAAACTAATCTCCCCTTGAGCTGAGAGGCTTAATTTCTCTAAATGTTAGAGTCTCGGCCGAAGTCTGGCTCCTTTCACAGCGGAGACTTAGAAAAAATAAAACTCGAATTGTCCAAGTTTCTTGCAGAGCAACAGATGTTTCCTTGAATCTATTTCTCATCCCAGTGATGGTTCGTTCGTTAACCATTATTACTGTAACGTTTGTTCTCATCTGTTTGTTTGCCTGTAAACAAATTTCAAACATTTCCCAGTAAAAACTCTCCGAGGCTGAAAATTGTGATTTTACTGGGAAATGTGCTGGAAATGATTTGGTAATTATTCACAAATCTGGAACCATAAAATAAGGACTTACAGAAGAATTCACAAACGTACAAAAAAAAATTAGAGGTGGTCAGCAAGTTAATGAGCTGACACGAACTACTGCCTTCGTTTTGGTTTTTAATATTTTATGTGTTCGTTTTTTTTTTTTCAATTCAACAAAACAGTGTCGCAAAAAAACAAGAACAACAGAAAAATGCAACACAATTAGACGACTGCGGACTCCCCAGGCGGAGACTGACACGAAGATTATTGATATATTTTAATGACCGGATGGGAGCGAACCGCAAAGATTCAAGGATCAGGGCAAAAATAAATAAAACTAGAATATAACTAAAACAATGTCCACAAGCACAAATAAATCAAATTAAAGTGAAACGAAAGGCAACACAATGAAAGAAAAATATACTTGTTGCCAGCATTCAAATTTTATTTAAAAAAAAAAAGGTCAGATACTTATTTATGAAAGACAATAGAAATGAAGTTCCTGGAAAGAACCAAACCTCCCAAAAAAAAATCTGATTTTCTAACCGGTAAATTGAAAGTGAATCTTTCTCAACCTGAACACACAAAATCAACAAATGCAAAAGAATGCACAATGTAGGGATTGGTCGCTGGGGGGGTCTCCGCAGAATGAGCCTCACAAATAATTTAAAACGTACATGGAAACATGGAAGGAAAGAAAGAACAGGAGGCATAAGGATGAGAGACGAAGAGCTGCAAGAGAAGCTACAACCAAGATTTCAAAATCAGCAAATCTCAACTCGGCAAAAACTGTAGCAATCGTCCTTCTGATCAACTCACTCCATCTCCGTCTTTGCTGCAGACTCAGCATATCAGAGATGATGACGCAGCAAAAAAACCAAAAAGGTAAACAAACATGGTCGACCACATCCGCGTCTAAATAAACGCCTTACGTGCACATGGGCAACCGCCGCTGGGGCCGGACGTGAATGCGTTCGACGTCCTGGTGACGCACGCTGAGTCACAACGGCTACGTAAAGAAGCTCAGGCCGGGGCCGGTGAGTAAACGGCACTAGGAGGACGACCCAGTAATCGCCGGGCCCGACAGGCCCGGCGTGGGCTTGACGCGCCACGCCGGGCCTGTCTCTACTTTTGGTTTGACCACAGTTCACCAGGAATCCAAACCGTCGGCGAGCGGGCGAATCACAGCACGCTCACCGTTCCATTATCTCATACCGGAGCCGCTGACTCACCGGGCAGAGGAGGAACCTACCACAGAGTCTGGCGTGAGGGCGTCCCGGCCCGACCCAACCTGACTGGGAGGTATGGTGGACAATAGGATTAACCCTCTTTTTCTTTCTTTCTTTTTTTTCTGGGGTTCAGATCCCACACAGAGTCCTATAATATTCAGGTATCTGCTGCCACTAGTCCAGATTCTGATCGGATACTTGTACTCGGCTAAACATTGATTAAACATTTTCCTTCACCTCTGAAGGATAAAACGACAGAAATCTGGAGAACGCGCCGAGTCCAAGAAGCTGGCTGAACGACAGCTTGGCCCGGAGACGGCGCCAGGACTCTGGACTGGGCTCACGGCTCGTGGCTCGGTCAGCAATTTACTCACAACATCCCGCGTAGCTGGCAGATGTTTGCCCTCCACCCAGCACATTTCCAGACGAGCTGCCCTCTTCATCGAGGGGTTCGGCCGATCTCGTACAACTCCCCAAAGTTTCGACGATCAGGCTGATCAGGCCCAATCTGAGCCATGTGGACTTAGCCACTGCTGCTCCTCGTCCTCCTCCTCTTCTTCCTCCTCCTCCTTCTTCAGCCTCCTTCCTCAGCCTCCCGTGTAGCTGTTCTGCAGGTCCTCTTCCTCCTGTTAGGTCCGAGTCCCTCCCGGCATCGTGGTTTTCTCTGGGCTGCGAGGCATCGAGTCTGAGCGGGTTGACGGCAGCTCCCCGGGGGGAAGACGAAGGTTCTCCGCCACCTGGCGTCATGGACGCCTGCTGCTCTCCGGCCGGTCCTTTCTGTTGTGGCCACATCCTTTTGGGTCTCTGCTCCTTCCAACCCCACTTTTCTCAAAATAACCTCAGAGGCCAGGTTGTTCTCACTTGAAGCTTTTTCATGAAATGAAACACATCTTTTGTTTTTAATCTTTTTGCAGCTTAACCAGCTTAACCACATTCACTTGATTTATCCTCACTCAAGCTGCCAAATCTCCATATTAGCTTTAGGTTAGATTTTTAAACACAGTTTTGCCCTTCCTTCCCCATAAGATTTTCTTGCTCTGAGATTCTGACTTTCTGAGTTTCGCGTCTCAACCTCAAGGAAAGGTTTGGGGTTTTTTTTCTTTGAACCGGCTACTTCCAGGTGGCGAATACTTGTTCGTCTGCTCCAGTAAATGACGTCTCTCCGGCATTTGAGCTCTAAAAAATAAAGAAGTGCCAAACTTGATGTTAAGTAATAAACAGGCATTCAATTGCACAGCTGCAAAACGAAACTCTGTGTTGAAGAGAGTGAGAGGGAAGCAAAAGAGTATGACTGTGAGGGATGTTTTGAACATTTGACTGGTAAATCCTGCGTGTGAAAAACTCTTCTCCCGTTTAAAGAAGCATTACGTAGAACTCGCCGTCGGCCGACCGGTGCCGGTTGAGGCCGCGCAATGGGAAACTTCGGACGGTGTCCCGATCAACAGCTTTTGACAGTTGTCCTGAGCCAGCACATGGAAAGAATATTGAGTCAACGCCATCACACGCAAACCTTGAAAGAATGGGTGGGAAACGGTGGACAAGGAAGGATATTTTTAAAAAAATGCACAGCAAGGTTACCAGGTATTGAACCAATGAGTTTGAGGCAAAGGAAGGAAGGAAGGAGGATGCATGCATTTTTCTCACGTATATCTGAAGATGTGTCTCAAACTGTCTTTCTCAGCTTTATCAATCACAGAAAAGTATCTGTATGAATACTGCGGTTTCCTGCATTTCAGGAACATGCACATTCATGTCAAGAGGGAGCGTCTCAGTCGAAAATTCACACCCCAGACCGAAAAAACTGGGGGGGGGGTACAGCTTGGTGCTCCCTGCACAGGGTTGAACTGTTGGCCAGACCTGTGCTTTAGGTTGCAGTGTTGCAGCATTTTAACACGTGCCTGCAGGGATGTTGCAAATGAACGCGTTTTGCGAATTATCCGCTCGAAGTAAAACTGATCCGCCGACACCTTTATGCAGATTTAGAGAGAAAATTTGTCTTCATATCCGCTGTCTCTCTGCTTTTATGCTTTAATGGCATGACCACAGCTACTGACTGACTGTATTACTGACTGATATATTACTGATTACTGACCGTCCAGGGGTCCCTGGAAAAGAAGTGACTGTTGTCATCTCTTGTTGGGAAAAGCCGCGAGGCTCAGTCAAAAGCAGTGATGTCCTAAATTGTGTTTTATTTCATAACTGATTGTCTGTCAACCAAAATCTTATCTGGTAACCGATCGATCAGTTGATATTATAGCAGCACGGCATCCTGAGGCTCAAGCAGCAGCTCTGTCAGAGCGGCCACGCTGGAGGGCGGTCGAACATTTCATTAAAATGCAGGACGATCGGAGAAGAAAAGTGAAGCCGAACAGCAGAGTAGCAGCAGCCCAGGCTTATAGCTGTGTTTTTCTACAGAGCTGTAGTTTTGGGTAGATCTGTCCGGAGGAGGGTCCGTGTGGATCTGCCTCGTGTTGGGCAGGAGCCCGGCGCCTCGACCGACCGCCGGGGTTCAACCTGGGCGCTCCGGTTCTCTCGCCTCTTTCGGTCTCAGCGTCTTGCTCCTGTGTCGGAGCCCGTCGTCTCATTTCACGTTACCGTGCTGCCAAACCACGCTTTGCACGGTTAGTTAATCTATAGGCAACGGTTTGTCACCTGTTTCTGATAGCGGATCATTCGTTTCGAAACACTTCTATAAGAAAGAAAACACCAAAATTCCCCGGTTTCAGCTTCTTGGACGAGTGAAGCTCTGTGTTCCTCTGTGTAGGTGAACTGAATATTCTGGGTTTTGGGCTGTGGCTGCAGACGCATTTTACCTCCGTTTTTCCGACATTTCAAGACAAACAACCAAACGATTAAATCTAGAAAACAATAATCAGATGAATCAGTGGTGAACACAACAGTTAGCTGCAGCCCGGGGATGAATAATCGATGAAAATGCAAACCGGCCACATAAGTGGACTTTAATTATTGTCAAACCATGGAGGCAAAGTTTTATATTATTCTGTCCGCGTTGTATCTACTTCTCGGTTTCTACAGGAACCACAGGAAATTCAATGTCGTGCAGGTTTGGACAGATTCAGACTGTGAGCACAGTATGATGTCGGACAGCCCCCCGCCCACCCACACCCACCCCACCCACACACACACACACACACACACACACACACACACACACACACACACACACACACACACACACACACACACACAGACTCTGCTACCTCTGCAGCCCGAATGGAATAAGTCAGTCATGCGTGGTGATGACTGCATCAGCCTTGGTTCACTGATACCGTCCTAAATATAGCAGCCTCCTCATCGTGCAGGTGACACACAGGGAGACATACTGCTGCACCAGGTGACCCCCCCCCCGAGGGTATTGCCGAAGAGAGGTCAGAGGCAAAGACGTTCTGCATTTCCCGTCAGAGCAAACGGGCACAGAGGCTGAGAGAAACACTGACACAAGCACCGAGCGCCGGGACTCGGGCCTGTCGGCACGAAGGCCTGACCACGCGGAAAAAAGAAAAACGCAGCGCGCTTCCTGTCACGTCGGACAGACTGACGGACAGGCCGCTGACCTCACGCCGCCGGAGCATGTGACAGGACGGGGCCGGAGGACCGGCCTGTGTCAGGGACGGGCCCCGTCTAGGGGACTGCGTCGTTAAACCCAGGGTGACCCCCCCACTCCGCCGGCCCCCCAACCCCACTCTGGCCTCGGTGTTTCACAATGTGAGCGAGATGAAGCAGCTGAGAGGATGCAGGGGCTAAAGGGGGGGGGGGGTCAGAGCAGCAGAGAATAGCAGAGATGGCATGATGGAAATGAGTAGCACATGACAGGAGGCTGGAAGCGTCTCTCGCTCTCTCTGCTCCATTTGTCGTGTGTGTGTGTGTGTGTTTGCATGCTTGTGTGACGAAGGAATGTCGCCGGCCGTGATTGACACGTAGTGGCATATTTTACTCCGGGAAGGGGGGGCAGGGGGCAGCGGGCCCCAGGGGGGGGGTCTGGAGGCAGTTATGTGTTTTTTTCATAGCAGTGACCCTCTGGTTTTTTTAACCCCCTAGAACAGTACACTTCCTACTTTATTCCCCCTTTATTCAAGCGGGGGGCTTGGGCCAGAAACGTCCAGAGGCCGGATCCGGCCGGCGATCGAACGCCTTGCTCGGGGGCACCTCAGCGGCGGTAACCAGGCAGTGGCTGCTTGTTGAACTCCCTGGGTCCGATGGATCCTGCTGGTCCAGGGAGGATCGCAGCCCATCAAATGTCTGACTGTATTTCGGTAAAAGAGATGAAGATGGAGGTTTCTCCATCCAGGTTTCTGCAGCTGTGGCTCCTTGTGCCGACTCTTATTAAAACACTCAGAGTCCTTCACCCTGTCATTTTAATGCGGTTGTGGTTTTCTGATCATTCATCTTTATACTTGTTTCAGTAATCTATATTAATTATTTATCCAGTCTGCTACATGTTCTCAAATCCTCACTTCAGCTGCTCATAAAAAAAATCATAAATTCACACATCATTTCAGTTAAATGTGAGAATTTAGGATTTTTTTTCTTTGTTTTATTGATTTTCTCTCATATAGAAAAAATTGTATCTATCAGAACTAAATCAAACTCAGTCAGCATCGTGCTGATTGGTGCTTCGTGGTTACCAGCCTGTTTGCACCTGATTCGAAACACCAACTTTACTATTATCCACATCTTTAGGTGAAATCCTGCTTGTTCCTAATAGTTTACGTTACATTAAAAAAAAAATGTTTTTTTTGACAATAAATGAAACAACAATTCCAGGTGAAAAAATAAATCGAACAATCAAACAGCAAAAAACTTAGATTTACTAATCTTTTCATTTTCTAAGTTCTACCTTCATTTTTAAGGTTATTTTCGAGTTTAAACGAAGTCGCCAAAGACGCTTCCGTGCTGTTTCGCCCCCTTTTGTCTCGTCGCCGCTGCTGCAAACGCGACCTGTTACATGTGCGACTGCTGCCCCTTCCCCGTCCACCACAGTATGTAAAGCCCCTGGAAAAGCCCCTCGGCTTTACAGCAGGATATTTGGATTTAACGCAATACTCTGGGCTCCGGAGCCGGGAGAGCCCGAAGCCGCCCCCGGGCATCGCGTCCAAAATATAATAGATTGCAATTTAATTTTCCCACACGGATCCTAAAAGTCTTTTTGGCCGCGGCTGTCACTCTCATATTCCTCCCTCCAAAACAGTTGGGTTTTCACAAAAAGGGTTGAGGACGAGCGGCGGGCGGCTGTTTAGGTGTGTGTGTGTGTGTGTGTGTGTGTGTGTGTGTGTGTGTGTGTGTGTTTTCAGGCACCAACGTCGAACCCAGAGACTGATGAGCCTATGGACTCGCTCCTGCAGAGAGTGAAAGCTTCTCTGTGTGGGAGCATTGCTTTCTTGTCTCATGGTGCCCCCCCCCATCTCTTCCCCTTCCCCTTCCCCTCCACTCTCCCTTTTCTCTCCCGACGTACTAGCTTACAAAATGAGGAGTAAGTCCCTTTGTTTCAAGGGGTTTGGAATTAGTTTGTCTCCTAGCAACAGGCCTTACAATACAACATGGTTTTGTGCGAGACAGAGACACAGTGTGAGAATGATGTGTGTGTGTGTGTGTGTGTGTGTGTGTGTGTGTGCGTGCGTGCGTGCGTCCATGCACTAATCAGCTGAACACACTTTTTCCACTGTCTTACATGTTCGTTGGGTTTTACTCTCATGCAGAAACCTGTCGTCTCTCTCTCTCTCTCTCTCTCTCTCTCTCTCTCTCTCTCTCTTTCACTTCTTGTCTTCCTCCTTCCTCCAACACACACACACATTAACAGAAACAACACACACACACACACACACACACAGATACATTCTTCATTCACAGCGGACAGCACTTCCTCTCCGGGTTGACGTTACATAAGCGCTACAAAGCTGAATGGAAACTGGTGATAAGCTGGTGTTTTATCACGAGGACAGAGGCAGTGACCATGAGAGTCTGGGTGGGACAGGCTGTCTGTGGCTTTATAAATGGGGGGGGGGGGCATCTTCTAAACATCCCACCCCACCCCACCCACACAACCACTAAGGCCACCACCCACCCGGCCACCAGACACCGGGGAAAACCTGCCCCCCTGCGACACCGGGGGCTCGAAACTCGACCCTGGGACAGACGTGGGCTGGTGTCAGAACCAACCCCGCTCCGATCCGGCTCCGGGCTCGAGTTCGGTGCCGGACCCCGTGTGAGATCACTTCCTCCTTCCTCCCCTCAGATGCCCCCCCTCCCAGCAGCAGCAGCACCCTCGCTGGACAGGAACGGGTTAAGGTTGGAGCTGTGAAATCTGAGAAGCGACGGCGGAGGGAGAAGGAACGGGGAGAGTTATCTGGGGACCAAAGAAAAGAGGAAAACCCGGAGCGCTACCCTCTGCCCTCCTCATCCTCCTCCTCCTCCTCCTCTCTGACAGCTCTTTGCCCTTTTCCCGGTTGCACAGCCCCCCCCCCCCCCCCCCCCCCATTTTCTCTCTCTCTCTCTCTCGAGCAGCCTCTTCCTGTCTTGTGAAGCGTTTTCATGCACGGGGTTTTATGTGCAAACACCTGTGACAACAAGTGTTCGTTTGGCTTGTTGTTGTTGTTGTTGTTGTTTTGCAGGGGGTTGGAGGGGGGCTCTTTTTACAGTTACACCGCCCCGGACCGGTTTCTTTCCCCTCCTGGTGTTAAAGCTCAGCAGTAAGCGTTTCCCACTTCCTGTGCTAAGCTGAATCAGCCTCCAAGAATGTACGAGTACTGACTCACACTTCCTCCTGGATATGACAGAGCTTCCTCTCGTCCGCCAACTGATTTAGCCTTTTCTCTCTGCCCTCCCTCCCTCCACCCCTCCCCACCCCTCAGCCACCACCCGGCCTCCTTCCCTTCCACGGTCGAGGGTTTGAAATGCGACCCCGGAGAGGAAGAAGCGAGCGCCGGGCATCGGGCTTCGCGTGGATGTTTGCTCAGAAGGCGCTGGAGGCGTGGATAAGTCACTTGGCCTCAGTCATCAAGCATCTGAGTCATTTGAATTTAATTTGCCCCCCCGCTCTATATTTAGACGGTCCGGCCCGGCCTCATGATCATTCATGGGAGTGGAACAGATGGGCTGCTGTTGCGTCGCCGGGGCCGACGACAGCAGGTCCGCCGCTAACGTCTCTGGGGCAGGTGAACCGCAGTTCAGCTCCTTTAAAAAACAATTAACTGAGGGGGCCTCGGTGCAACCGGGAGGGGGGGGTATCGCCAGCAGATAAATCAAATCATACAGCTGTGAATTAACTGGTTGTGGGATTAAAGGGTCAGTCCCCCCCCCCCCCCCCGAAAAAAAATGGGGGACACATCCTTGGCCAGATCGATATTTAAAGGGCCCACAATTTTTTTGTCGGCCTCTACTGGCCCAGGCTGTGAATGGCAGTTTGAATATTGCCCCAGAAATGGGCCCCTACTCTGAGGACGGACTCATTAGATCATTAATGGAATAGATGATTGACAGAGAATTAATTGGCAGAATTGGTTTTCCCATAATAAATTTAAGACTGTGTTTGGACAAAACAGGCATCTTGAAGATATTTTTACTATTTTCTGTCCATTTTATCCACTGAAAAATCAGCAGGTAATTGTCAGATGTATTGATGATGAAATAATTTCAGCCTCACAGTTCTTCCATGTTGGAATTATGTACCTGGTTTTTCTGTTAAATACCTTATTTTATGCTCAGAAAAAAAGGAAGAAATCTGACGATGAACAAAAGAGCCTGAAATAAACTAGACCAGATTTTGACACAGTCCCTCTGCAAGATGCAGGACGGAGGGTCCATCACTGGATATTTTACTGCAGTGGTGCAGATTAATGACAAATTTGGGATTAATCAGGTTATGTAGACACGAATAATGTGGAGTAAATCGGTTTCCTGCGTTGTCCAGTCGCTTCTCCAGCCCTGTATCCATTTAAAGAAGAGGTTTAAAGAATTCAGCGGGGACATGTCTTTTCGGAAGCTGTTTGGCTGTCGGTCCTATTTATCCATGGAAAGAAAAACTGCTTCTCACACCAACTAGTTCTTCAGTAAATAAAGTGTGTGTGAAAAGTGAAAGTGTTGGTACTGAGATCTGCAGATTGTCGGGAGCGAAATGTTGGTTTTTTTTTGGTAATTTGTCTGAACCGACCCTTTACGTCGTTGCAGTGTAACAGGAGCTGTCGTTCGCTGTCGTTAGCTTCTGCAGCAGCAGTGTGTGTGTGTGTGTGTGTGTGTGTGCGTGTTGTCCATGTGCTTTACCCCTTGAAACTCAGGAGATGTCAGAAATTATTCGTGTTCGGAGAGTTTCATTTCAACACGTTCAGGTCAGAGCCGGCGAAGATTAGCGGTGTTTTTGCCAAAACAAGCCCCGGCAGAACCACACAGGGCGACAGCCGTGATAAATAGGGGGAAAAAATTATACTCCTCATTCAGTAAAATTCACATTTCACAAAACCAAGTCACCCCTTTAAACTTCAACTTCATTTTCCCCCATGTCGTTGTTTTAATTGTTCATTCTTAATTTTATAGACCTGTTGTTGCTTTTAACATGAATAAATTTCTATTTTCACATCGTGTTCACCGGTCGACGGGGCCGACGGTTCATTTCTATAATCTCGTTAATCCTTTGGCCCCTGTTGTCTGATTAGAAGCCGATTCAAGGCTCAGGAATGCGCAACGCAGAATTGTCTGCGTACGGCAACTGACGCGACACACATCTTCTCTGACATCTGCCAGGAGTCGGACCTGTGGCGGCGGCACGGATATGGCTCCGTTCCCTGTCCCGGATCCGCTCCTCTCGGCGGCGGCGGCCACTGATGCGGCGTCAGCACGAACTTGCCCGGTCGGCCCGTCACTCCGCTGCTCACTCCTCCTCTGCCAAGTCCTCGCCATCTTCCTCTCCATAACAAACTGGTTTTCTTTTCTTTTCTGTTTTTTTTTATTTTAGTTTGATGGAAAAAACGAATCAGATTCATATACAAATATCCTCATCAGGCAACAACACCATAAACATGCTCCGCTCTTTAATTCTTTCCTCTGTAAATCTACCTGGAAACAACAAATTAAAAGCAGCAGATCAGCGTTCTGGGGAAATGCACTTATTTTTAAAACCATATAAGAGCATACAGCCAGTGGCCGGTTAGCTTAGCTTAGCATAAGAACTTGAAACGGGGAAAACATCTGTCTGGTTCTGTTCAGGGCTATAAAATCCATCTACCAGACCTTCTGATGCTTGTGAATTAACTCTCTCTGTAGAAAGACTGATGAGTAAGAACAGCGTGTTGTGGTTTTATAAGAGTCCCATTTTTCACCTCCTGTAAAACCCCAACTTGTCATTTTACGGTTTGGTTTTGTTTTTTTAAAGGACCAAACCAACAGGATGTCAACAGGTCAATCGGTGAAGGAGGTTCTCTGCAGGTGTGTCTCGTTGCCCTCGGACAGAGCCCGGCTAACGGTTTCCCCCCGCTTCCAGTCTTTACGCTAAGCTACGCCGAAAGGCCGCCGGCTGCAGGCTCTCAGGCACGAGAGCGGTCGGCACCGAGGTTGGCGAGAAGGGAGATAATTTCCCGGACCGTTGAACCGGCTCTTTGAAGCAGGATTACACATTTTTGAAATGTACTGTAGAAAGGTTTTTAAAGTAGAGATGTTCTCCTTGTAAAAGGAGCAGAAACTCAACTGTTATACTATAAACTAACAGTGAAGAATCCCTTATCCGCTCTATCTCTCTGTGCAGCGACATGCAGGACACACAATAGGACCCTGACGCTTCCCTCTGCTGCCCCCCCCACCACCACTCCCGGGCCACTCCAGGGTGAAACGGACCTGGTTTTTCCTTTCCTTTTTTTCTCCGAGCACAGTGGAAAGTTTACCTTTTGACCAAGGTGTGCTGCCGTGCTGATTATGCAAACATCCCGCAGCCAGCAGGAGCCTGCCCCCCCGTATGCATGCATGCATTCACCTGACTCATACGTGACGTCATGCGTGACAGGTGCCTCTCCGTGGAAACGGCGGGAAGCCGGGGCGGGCGAAGGCGCCTGCGTGTTTGTGCGTGTGTGCGTGTTTACACACAACAGTCAATCGTTAGAAAGCGTAGCACGCATCAGGGGACCGGCGAGCGCTGGGAGGAGCCGGCGGTGTCGCGCCGTCATAACCAAGGAAAATGTTGCGCAACACCTGCGTCATCCCGCGCCGGGACAACGGCGGGTCGAAGGCGGGAGTCAGCCGGCCGACCTCCAAACAACATCTGTCGTGCAGAGCCGCGCGCCGGCGAAGAGCCGCGCCCCTTGCGCCGGCGCGGGGGCCGCCGGTCCAGGGCAGCCGGCTTAGTCAAGGCCCAGTGACTTACACTGCATTAGGAGGTGGAAAGCACCGTGCTGCCCAGCAGAGCCGGATAATCTGATGACTGTTAGAGGCACTTCAGATGACCAAATATTGTGGTATGTTTGTAGAGGGAAGTAACACAACCCCAAAATTCAGCTGGCTTTCCTGTATCTGCTTGTGCACACACAGAAACACACACGCAGACACACACACACACACACACTCGTCCTACTTAGAGAGAGACAATGATCAATTCTGTCCAGAGCGGTTGGAGTGAGAACAGTCCTTGTGTTCATTTTTCTCTCCTCCTCCTCCTCCTCCTCCTCCTCCTCCAGGTTCGGAGGTGAGTCACCCCCCCCGAGGAGATGATGCTCCCGGGCCCGGGTGGAAACAAGGCAGCAGTGCCCCCGACCCGGAGCTAAACCCGGTTCTGGTTCCTGGACAGATGAAATGATGAAATGATGAGATTATGTTATGTCAACAGAGTCTATAAAAAGAGCTCTCTCATTCACATCCGTTGGAGCCCCCCCCCCCCAGGCTGCCCAGGTAGCGGAGCACCTGTCAGGAAGAAAACCACTTTATGACTTAAAACAAACAGGACATCGCAAGCACCTGACCGTTGACTAATCACTTTTAAAGTTCATATGTTTCTTTTTTCAGTCTGGTCCTAAGTCATGTCGCCATTACTCATCACATCCGGGGCCGTTGATCTCTCCTCGACTTCCTTTCGCACCAGTTCCCATTTCCAAGCTCACGGTGCCAAAGAAAATAAAAAAGGACTAAACGGTGCCACAGCGGCCTGAGCCGACCACGAATTAGTGACTCGAAGCATCGAATGGTCCCCGCCAGACCGACCCCCCCCCCCATCGCTGATTGATGGTCGTCCGGCGAGTCGCAGTGACTCGAGGCGACTTGAACACAACACTGGGAAGAATTTAAAGCCTTTGGACGGCTGCCCAGAGAGCCACTTGGACCACCATTACAGAGACCTCTATTGAAATTCTGCCCACACAAGGGTAAATTCACAGCACACTCAGAGTTACGATAGCTGTGTGTGTGTGTGTGTGTGGGGGGGGGGGGGGGTAGTTACCCTGGGAGGTTGCAAAACGTTAACCTGGAGGGAAGAGGTTTGCTTTTTTTTTTTTTTTTCTTTGCGTGTGGATGTGGAGGACAGAGACACCAACACTTGTGGACACTGCCACCATGTGGCCCCCCCCTTCAAACCCATGAGAGCACCCTCATGCCCGGCGGCGGCGGCGGCGGCGAGCACAGTGGGGAGGCCCAGGTTTTATTTTTATCTATAATGATAAACAGTGTACGTTCACCGGTGGGGGTGAGGGTCCTTAAGAGTCAGGACCCCTCCTTGTTCCTCTTTCCTCGCTGAAGTTCGGAGGCACGTTTGGGGTCATCGTCCCGCCGAAGTATGGGCCCTCCCCCAGGCCGGTGTAATCAGAGGGCAGCAACGAGGTGGTGACTCTCCTCGGTCCCGACGCGGCCTCGGGGCAGGTCTCCGGCTCCGGGGCATCCGGAGCATCCGGAGCATCTGGCCCCGCCGCCGCTCGTCGTCCCGACACAGCCAACCGGGTCTGATGTATCTATCCTCCGATGGCGGTCCCGGTCACGCTCGGGACTCGGATCGAATCCCGGACTTCTGACACGCTCTCGGGTCTGATGCCATTTTTTTCCCAACATCACAGCGTTACATAGTAAGAGTGATCTGCTGGGAACCTGAGGCGCAGCCTTATTTATGACAGGTGTTGTGTTACCTGAATGAGCCTCTGACGAGTCGATGGGATCCACCTGAGTCTGGTCTGAACACATCCCTCAGTGGAAGAGATAAAACCCGAGGAAATCTGAACCTTTTATACAAAGAATCTAAGTTAACTGAATTTGAAATAGAGCAGAGTCTCGAATGTTTCTTCTTCATGTTATTTGACATAACTTGTTGTGTTTTTAGATGTTTCTGGATCCTCAAACTTTCCTGATCATTTCAAGGTTTTATCCAGGTCCAAGAAAATATTTTTTTTAATTTCTTTTTTCATTTTGTACCCATTGTAAATATAAAATATAAAATAACCTTCTAGATGGGCACTGCAGAGCTTTAACGGATTATAACCACATATCCTGGCGAAGCCTTTTGATAAAATGACTGTAAGAGAAATTTAATGAATTCGCAGAAAGGATTTGATTTATTTATGGACCGATGAACGACATCGAGTCAAACCAACAATAATCTCATCAAATGTTTACCGGCGTCAATCGTCAGCCTCATCGTTGTGTTTTTATTCAATATATCAAATATTCTGACATTTCTGCTCCTTCACTTTTGGTTCCACGATGAGCAGGATTATCTCGTCCTAGTATTAGGATTGGTGACTGGTAACCAGTGACTGGTAACAGGTGACTGGTAACTAGTAACTGGTGACTGCTAAGTCTTTTTACTGGGGTCAAACACAACCAACCACAACAGCTGAATAATCCCTCGTGCATTTTTAAACTATGACTCAGTGCCGAGCGTCGCACCCACTGATTCAACCTCAAGTTCCAATGGTTAAAAATTTATTACAGGATGAAACGTTTCCAAAAAAAATTGGAGCAGCCAGATAAGGGACTGGCGGTACTGTCCCATTTGTTTTCCAGAATGACAGATCCCCTTCATTTCCTGTGAAATTAATCAATGTTTCTGTGAGTTCTGCCTCTAAGACAGATGTCTGGGTCTCGGGGGGTAGAAGGGCAGGATCGGGTTAATGTGAGCTGCAGAGGTGTCTTCGTGCCCGACGGCTTCCCAGAGCAGAGGAGACGAGGAGGATTCATGTTTCGACTGGATCTGTTTGAAGTTTTTTTAAAAGAGGCAGCACCCTTTCATGAAATTATATAAAAAAAAACCTCAGATGATCCTATTGGTCCATTTTAACTATTAACTCTTAAGGAGCCGCAGGTTCGGTTGAACATTATCCCGACCGTTTTCTGATCCACGCTCCTTTTGTTTTCGTTTGTTTCCATACAGTGTGAAAATCAATCAGCAGATTATTGATGATGTCGCGTAATCGAATACTGGCGATGCAGTTTGACTCCACGTTGATTTAGATAATTTGCATTTCGATTTCTATACGATTTTTACTTGGAACTTTTATGGTCATCGTGCCATATTCCACAATTCAAGGAAGTTTCAAAGCTCTGCCGCTTCTTTTTTTATGTTGTACAAAAATGAATGAAAGTCAATGTCTGGAACAAGAGGAAAATAAATCCAAAATCTCTAAAACACAGTGGACCTGGCTTGCAAAGTGGGGTCTGTGGTAAATGGGCTGATACATGAAATGGTCCTTAAAGATTGGAAAAGAAAATACATTTTTTTTGTATCTTTCCACTAAATTTAGAGCAAAATTACTAAAAATCTCCATTAGATTTTGAGTTAAGTTGTGCCATACTTTTAACATTTTTTCCTTTTTTTTTTTTTACTGAAAGAAAAAGTAAAAACAACTAAACGGATGTGACTAATTTAATGATGTGGAAGGTGAAAATTCACGCACATAAAGTGAAAAAAAAACAACAACATTTGCTCGTGTTTTAAGTTTTAAAGGACAGAAGTTTGTCCTACAACAACAGTCCAGTCTCCACAGGAACCTGGGAACAGGTTGTTATTTTTCTACAGTCAGAAAGAAAAGAAAACCTAAAAATATGGCCAATGCTCTTGGGCTGAACCACATCTCAGAGGAAAATGTAAAATTCCTCTAAAACATTTTTATTAAATTGACCTTTTTTATAAGCAGGTCTGGTGAGGTACCCCCCCCCCCCCTTGGATAAGGTAACTCGACATATTGGCAGCGTGGAGCAGAAATTTACAGCAGCCACGTATGGCACAATAAAATCGGACCTGAGAGGCATGAAGGGGAGAAGCTTTCAGAAAAATTAAAACCCTTTTCATTCTTCATGGTAAGTGATGTGATATGTTTCTGGCACAAAGGAAATAAACCTCAGGTGAAGTTTGGTTTATTCCAGCTCAGGGAAAGAAAGCGCAAACGTGCAGTTTTACCGAGTTCAGGAGAAACTGGAGAAAATCCAGATGGATGAACTTTACGAAACGTTTCATGTTCCTGTAAAAAGCGTTGTACACTGGACTGTTTCTGGGTCTGTGGAGCAGTCCAACCTGGACCGGCACCACATGGACCGGCACCACATGGACCGCACATCAAAAACACTCCTGAAACGGCGGCGACCCTTCATAACGAATCGCTTCTTATTTTACACACACACACACGCCTCGGTGAGTGAGTGCACTGTGTGTGTGTGTGTGTGTGTGTGTGTGTGTGTGTGTGTGTGTGTTTAAAATCACAAGAAACTCATCAATTTAAGCCGACGCCTCCTGTGACTCACGGCTCCAGAACCTTGAGACTCATCCGGCAGGAATCCGGGGGACTTCTACCACGTGGAGGCCTCGGCGCTGCCTTGGCACGGGGAGGATGAACGAGGGTTTCTGGAGACATGAGTTATGTGTGTGTTTTTTGGGGGGGGGCTGTGAACTTTGTGCAGACCTGGCAGGGAGACGGCTGAGACTCCTGCGTCCCCTCCAGAGACCCAGGAGAACCGCCATGTGCATCCAGTCCAGTCCACCTGTTTATCAAGAACCGTGTCTCGTGTATTTTCTCCTGCCTCCTTCATTAAACGCTGATATTGTTGACGGTTTTTTTCTATTTTTGTTTTTTTTTGTCATCAGCAGAGGTGAAAATTAAAAACAAACATTTACTGGATTGCTCAACCCGGGTTTTTCCAGGTTTTTTTCAAGGTGTTTCCAGGCATTTCTGCTGCTATAAACCACCACTCCACCGCATTTCAGAGAATCATCCATTATCTGTTGCAAATTAAGTTTTAGAAAACAAATTATTTAAAAAAACAAATAAAGAAAATAAAATTATAATAAAAAATGATGTGTATATATATCTATCTATATATACACATATAGATAGATATATATATTAGATTAAACACAGGACTTTTATTTTCTTAAAATAACTCCACCTCAACCACCTGCTTTATCATGACACTGCTTCAACTACAATGCATGAATACTAATAATCTAGCAATATAATATGATGGTTCATATATCAAAACATTCACAAAGAAACTGGTTTGCATCAGTATCACATTTGATACTTTTACTTCATACGGAGGAGTATTTTGATGGCACGAGGTATTTTTACCGAGGTAAAGTAAAGTAGCTGATTACTTCTCCCTCCACTGATATAATGGAAATAACAGAGGACAGATATCAAATGGAAATTAAAATCTATTTGAAAGCTGCACTGAAAAAAAAGAATAAAACTGTGCAGAACGGTTCGCGACGACCGGTGCTGTCGTTTGTTCGGACGTGGGAAGTAATGGATTACTTTTACTCAAGCACCAGACGGTGGCTCTTTACCTCACGGTCTCGGTTTAAGGTGCATACTGCACCTTTTAGTCCACCACTGGATCGGAGGTGATTAAAAGTTCGGTGTTAGCGGCCCATTTTCACGTCTCCTGGTCTTCTGTTGTTTTTGACTCGGTCCTTCTCACCTTCCCTGGAGAACCAGAGGATCTCGACTCCACCGTTTCGTCCCTTCGCTGAAAAAGCCCCGAATGTTTTTGAGCCGTTTCTGATTCTGGTGTTTTTTCTTGTCTAATCAGGATTGAACCGTTTCACACCGGCTCCACAATAACTTCCACAGGAAATGACTCATTATTTTACTACTCACCGGTAGATTCGGGGGCTTTTTCGCAGCGGCTGCTTTTATGAATGGACCGTGTTCGCTGTTATTTATCGTTTTATTCCGTTTTGCCCGCTCACGTCCGTCCGTTGTCGTCTCGCGGGTTCGGTCCCGGGTCAAACCTTTACTCATCCGACCCGCTGAGCTCGCGCAGCCTCCTTCGGTCCCCGCGGGCCGCGGTCCGCACGCGACCCGGGGGCGACGCCGGTGAGTCGCCGGTGAGTCACGGCGCCGCGGCCCGCGCCCCGGTCCGCGGCCGCGTCCGGCCCGCGCCCCGGTCCGCGTCCGCCTCAGGCTGAGCCAGAAATGGTTTCTTCAGGGAGAAGAAACCAGAACTTCATTATTAAACAGTAAATAAATAGAAAATCAGGCAATAAAAGTCAATGAAGCAAAACCAAATAAAGTACAAATCTGAGGTGCAGTTTTTTTCTAGGCTCTTAAACGGTTGTGCATCAACGTGAATCACTGATTTTATATTATTCTAATGTCCAAGTGCTGCTGCTACAAAATGCACTGGAGTCAAAACCGAAAATTTCATGAGCTTATGATGCTTCGGTAGAATTTTTATTTGAGGATTTAACAGGGGAGAAAAAAAATTTACTAGAGGAATAGAAGGAAAGCAGTGGAGGGAGAGTTTAGAACAGCAGCTTGTGCAAAAGTAAGACGAGAAAAATCCAAACGCTGACGGAAAAGAACAAAAAGCAGCAGCAGAATGTTCCTACGGCGAGAAACGACCGAATAAATGGACTCCAGCAGTTCTCACTGACCCTGATCCTGCTTTGTGTCATTTTCTATTCATATTTCATATCGGTATCGCAGTTTTTATGCCTTTTTCCTAAAATGCATTAAATAGTTTTGGTGACTCTCTTTTCGAATTCCCTGCAGTCAGTGTGGAATTGATTAAAATAGGAAACTTTCTCTCTTTTTGTCCAGTGGACAAAAGTAATGACAATTGATCGATTTCAAGCATAAAACGGAGCCGAGCCCGTTAATTCCCATGGGGCCAATATTAAGATTATTATCATTTTAATATATGTGAGTTAAACGCAAACTGCAGCTTTGCCTGGTCCATTTGAATAAACCAACAACCCCTGAAGAATGAAATAATTCCCAGACAACCTGGAGGTTTTCAGGTGTTTGGCCCATCAGAAACCACGGTAACCGCTCAGGCTTCTCCTCGTCAGCTTTGGGGCCTTGGCGCTTTTTTTCTGCGCTCCTCTCGGACACATTCCTCACGAGCCCAGCACTTCCACAAATGACTATGATTTCCATTTCCGGCGTGAGTCACTCGGGTTTAAGAGTAAAAACAAACAGGAACGGAACAAATAGCTGAGTCACGAGTGACTAAGACATCTGGAATACACCTTCTGTGTTTAGGAGCAGCTTTGATCCTCTTTAGTAGGTTGTGTGTGTGTGTGTGTGTGTGTGTGTGTGTGTGTGTGTGTGTCATGGACTCATACTGTAAGTCTTTCATAACTACAGTGACATCTGCTGGCTCCAGCTCTGCCCGGCTCTCGTTTCTGTCTCAGCCAACAGAAGTTTCTCGCTCCACTTCCAGAGGCTTCGTCGGTTCCACATGAGGCTCGCGAGGAGTTTTTGTTTTTGTTGTTTTTGTATTTAATTGTTTTTTTTTCTCAGAGTCACACACCGACACCGAACATGCCGGTTCCCGGGTCACCGACACCGAAGCCAGACTTTTCCCGGTGAAACGGAAGACATCTTGTGTCCAGGAATTAAACTTCTGACTTGGAAGATATTTCCATGTTGGCGTATTTGGGATTTTCAAGTGAAGGGAGAAGGAGTAGATGTGATTTTAAACAGGTCTAAACAAGGTAATTGAACTTTTTTTTTCTGGAAAAAAACAGATCGGTTTTATGAATCATAAGGGAAAAACGTGAGCTTTAAATAATTTATCCTCCGAATAAAAACTTCCTTCCTCCTCCACCTCCTCCTCTGCTCCTCCTGAATGGCTCCTGCGTGAGGCTCTTCCTCTTCGTCTTCCTCACTCGATCTCTTACGTGAACCCTGGCACGGAAGATCTTTGGTGCCAATTCAACAGGAAAAGATCTTTTCCCTCTCACCTCTCTCTCTCTCTTTCTCTCCCGGAAATTTCTACTATTTTTCCTGCTTTTTCCTCTCTGGTTTTTTCCATCACTTCCACTTTCCGACGCTGTCAAATTCCCTTTCATCAATTTCTGATGTCACCGTCTCTGACCAATGATCTTTCCTCCCATTTTCCTTTAAGTGCCACTGAATTTCCATTGTTCCGTCTCTCAGACCTATTTCGTGCCAGTAAATAAAAAAAAATCACGACTGTAGGTTGAAAGTCGAATGACAACAGAAACCGGACCCGTCACCGGATGTTTTCCCACAGAAACTGAGACGTCTCACTAAAGGGCCATTAAATGTCCCTTCAAATGCATCTGTATCTCTAATGACGACTAAACCACGGCAGGATGTTTCTGTCGGCTCTCTTTCGGTCTCCACCGCCCCCGAGATCTTTGCCTCGGAGATGTTTGTTCACCTGTCGTCTGGTTCCTGGGCAGGTAGAGTGCAGCCGTGGAGACGCTATTTAAGGCAACAGTGAAATGAAAGAAGTAAATAAATACATGAATAAATACATAAACAGCATCTGTTCCCAGCACATCGGAGCGAACATCGATAATTCAGGCATATGCAAAATGCAACGGATCAGAACAGGTGATGGTGCCCAACTGTGTTTTAATGTGAGGAAATGACTGTGTCCCACACATGCCCCCCCCCCCCACCTAAAAAAAAAAAGCCTCAGCTTCCAGTCTGATATTTTCAAAATGTCAACCCCCTCCCCCTTCCTACTCTTCAAGTGAGTGGATAGATGGAAAAAACAGCCTGTCAGCACTGTCACCAAAAAGTGGGGAAAAAAGAAAACCACCGGAGACTGAAACAGGATTGTGAATCAATTAAAGTGGTTCTGAGCGGAGCGGTTGTCAGTCCACAGGTCCAAACGCTGCCACCCACGGTTCCGGTAATGGAGGAGCCGTCGAGCTCGCTGCCCGCAGCGCCCTCGGCGCCCACGCCGCCCACGCCGCCGAACGCCTCGACCCCACGCTCGTGAGTCACTCCGCTGCACAAACACAATGGGTGTCGACTGGCGAACAAAGCGCGTTTATGGGGAAAAGGTTCGGGTGAGCGACACCTCGCTCAAAGGCCCAGTCTCGTTTCACTGTTGTATATTATCATACGCTCATTATCCACAGGTTTCTCTCCAGGTTCAACTCAGAATATTATCAGTGGAACGGAGAGGGACTAACCAGCGCCGGGCTTTCATTTGCCTTGGTTTTGATTGGTGGACATCTCCAGGACAGGTTGTAATAATGGATGAAATGTGAAGTGGGGGGGCGGTCTGACGGATGAATTGCAGTGTTGGCGTTCACGTCGCTGTCCTCCCTCTCCTCTTCCTCACATCAAAGCGACTCTTCATCTGCTCGTCTACAGGCTGCTCAAACTTACAGGTTGTATTTTACTTCCGCAGGTTGAGACGCTAGATGCAGGTATTTTTAGGGGGGTTTGCCTTTATTCACTTCTTTTTTTACCCACTTCAGGGTGTCAGACGAACACCTGGTGACCTGAGAGTCTTTGGACTGTGACAGAAAAAAAACAAACAACTGCCTGACAACTCAGAAAGAACCAGGATCCGACTGTTTAGGTTTATTTTCAATATAAAAGATGATTCTGGTGATATTTTTTTTTTTAGTACTGTCAACAAATACAATGAAAAGAAAAACCAAACCAAAATTACCACTGCCTTAGTGTGTCTCTAGAACCTTTTTTGACTGGCCGCTGTCTGATGATGGACTGTGGATGTAAATCTTAAAAAATGTATCACAAATCTACAGTAAACTTTGTTTTTAGAATCAAAATAACTTCCTTAAAGAATTGGGCATTTTATTTGTTTCATCATTAAAACGGGAGAAACTTTTATTTTCGGGGATTGTTTCAGTCTGGTTTTCTACAGAGAATTTAGACAGTGTGTGTGTGCGTGCGTGTATGTGTGCACGCGTGTGTCTGACTTAGAATAAACTACAGTGTCCATGTTCATCCTAATGGCCACTGGTGCAATAGGTCAACGACGCCGAGGGATAAGTTATATCGGGCTTCGGCTGGTGTTTCTCAGTGGGAACATTTTATTGTTGGTTTAGATAAAACGCAGCCGAGTGAAATTCCCTATTCAAATATTAAACTCATAAATCACGGCTCTGTGGAATAGCTGCAAACAAACAAAGTGACAACCTGTGTTGGGAAAAATCGGAAAAACCCGCCGCCCGGTGTTGAAGAGGGTGGAGCGGCGTGACGGACGTGGGGCAGCGACTCAGACTCTGCTCCCGCTGGGCTGAGCGATGGGCAAGATGCATTAATGGATTAAATGGAAAACGCTCCGCACACATGTGGAGATAAATAATAATCATAATTACATTTCTCAAGGCCTTTTATAGCACTTCTCAGAACAAAGTCGCAGAGATGTTTAAAAGCATAAAGGTAAAACTAACACGGTAGCAGAGGGTTAAAGAGAAATAGAAAGTTATAATGGGGGGGGGGTCTCACCCTGCAACCAGGCCTGTAGGAGGAAAACAAGTCAGAAATACATGCAGGAGCCTCACTGAGCTGAGACTTTAAAACCAACTGTAAAAACATTTCTCAGCATCAACGAGGAACGAGATTCACCTCTTAGTGCCGCTCTTATTATTTCTATTATCATTGTCTTTTAGCTTGTTCTCCTCACCCTTTCTGTGGCATTTCATCCTTGTTCCGGTCCTTTTATTAACTTCTATTATTAACAGCTGCATTCTGTCCTTTCTCTCTTCACTTTATGCCTGTTCTTATTACCGTCAGCTCTTTATTGAAAAGCACTTTGAGCTGCAATTCCTGTACGAAAGGTGCCATATGAATAAAATTAACTATGATTATATATGTTATGGAACAAGAAGATATTCAAAATTTGAATTAAACAGAAATAAATGAATAAATAGATTTAAAAACAAGAAAGCTCAGTCGTTTGTTAAGTATAATCGGTCAACTGTGTTTAATTTTATTTCTGATTTTTATATAGATGGGTTTCATTAACTTTCCTGGTTATTGTCCCTGCTGTGACGAGCTGCCCTGAAGCAGGTTACACCAGGACACTGTTCAGAGGCATGAGCAGCGATTAGAGATCAATCAGCACAGCCAACACTTCGCCACCACGCTTCGGTACAGCGTGTCCCTTGATTGATGCTACGACTCTGAGCTTTTATTCAGTGTCGGCTCTCTTACAGGAAGGTGTGTGTGTATGTGTGTGTGTGTATGTGTGTGTGTGTGTGTGAGTCTCTCACACACACACACACACACACACTGAGGCTGAGCTGACAAACTCCATCAGCATCTCCTATGGACCGATAATAATCAAGCACTTCAGCATCCAGCAGGGATGTTTGTCACAGTCTCCTTTTTCCACTATTAACGTTAAACAGCTCTTAGCAATGTTTTCTATGTGAATCATACAGAATGTAAAGGAACTAGACGGTGCTGATAGAGATGTTAAAAAATAATCTTTGCACTTTGCGTGAAAAGCCAATAATAACCATACGGTTCTGGTGGCTCGCCCTGAAACGTCTTCACCGAATGCGTGTCTCAGCCGGACCGAAACCCAGTCGTTTGCAGTCTCTCGGTAATTTGTTGGATACGGGTGACACGTGAAACGATGCGGCATTAGCAAGACAGAAGGGGGAAAAACACGTCAACATCTGTAACGTGTGCACATCTGCCTTTTAATTTCATCTCATGGGCTGGCGCTCACAGGTTCCCTGTGCTTTCTGCTTTTGTTTTTTTTGTTTTTTTCCTTGAAACCTGAGAGGGTCAGGAGAAAGAAAAGAAAAAGAAAAAGCCTGCACATTGACTCCGAGCCACAGAGTTCATGCGAACAGACGACGCTTTGGTCTCAGCTGGGTTTTCTCACCGGGATCATTACCGCTCTGCGACGCGACTCGGATCAAACGGTGTCTTCCCCGAAAAACAATTTGCGGCTCGGGTGCGGCGTGTACGGCCGAGCGCATGTTCACGACATTAGGGCGACTGCTCTGCTTTGGTAATGAGCGGACCGAACCCCAAAATCAAGACCTTTATCTCAAAACCACGAACAGGAACCTGGTGGATCGTCAGGATTCATCCTCTGGGCACCGCGAACGTCGGCACGACGCTGTTTTTGAGGGAACTGATCCAATGCTGTTGCAATATCTGCGTCTGGACAAAAACCCAACATACTCCCTCCAGTGTTTTACATCAGAGCAGGGGGCTGGGGTCAAGTTACTGTGTAGATCAGTCAAAGGTATTCATTGGCCCGTTGTCTCATTTTCATCTGTTCATTCACGGAGTCAGGAAATCCTCTCTGTTCCTCTTTTTACAAACCGACCATTGTCGGAATTCCTCTTTTCTGTCTCTCCCTTTAAACCAGATCTTCTCTCTCAGGAGGCTGGAAAGTAAATCTAGTGCAGCGTGACCCAAAAACCGAGCCGGGCGCGGTTTAATTACCACACAATAACCCACGAGGGGCCGAGGGAAAAGATCAAATATCGTATTGATTATAGACAAACATCAGAAACGCTTTTGATTTCTCGCACCTACCTTGTTTCGGACTCGTTATTTTCCCCCTCTGCGCCCTCGTGGACTTCGTTCGGATAAAGGCGGCCCCCCTGCCGGAGCCGGTCAACTGGGCGCGTTGTGGGGACATTTAATGAGGCTTTATGTCTTTGTTATTTTGTGGGGGGTCTGGCTGTGGCCTGCAGCCCGGCGAGCGCCAAATGAGTCTTTTAGCTGCTCAGGGAAAAAACAAAACAAAACAAAACACACACACACACACACACACACACACACACACTCAAAACTCACACAATGCTTCCACGGAAAAGATAAGAAATCAGGCTTCTCTTTGAATCAAATGACTGAATCATCTGCACCTCCCTTCTTAATCTGTTGAACATTTGCGGACGTTGAATTTGAACAAACCATGTCGCCGTGTTGCAGCTATTATTTACTCCTTAACATGCTAATCAGGTGCAGAATCTTTAAAATTCTCAAGTGACCACTAAACACGTCTCTAACCGCATGGAAGACGTGTCCTTCGTCCGCTTGCCGCCATCTGGATTGTTCTCACACGCTCTGTCGCCCAGAGCAGTTCTTGCCTTTGCCGTTGGTCCGGATCCAACGCGTCAGCGCTTCGATTTTCTACAATTATTTATTTATTCAGTTTCTGGACACGTTCGAATACAAATTAGCATCATTTTGGGACCCGGATTTGAGCGTCTGAAGCCGTACTCTTGATTGATACATTTTGCCAAGATATCTGCGGTGTGGGGGAACAGCTTTCCCTGTCCTCCTGGTGATCCACTTGGCTGGGGGGGGGGGGGGTGTGTCTCCTGGCAGCCTGCCTCCGACGAGAGCGCCGGCCGGGATTGGACAAATGGCGGCCGTGGAGTTGCCAGTGCCTTGCAGTGTTCTTCACGCAGGATGGATGCAGATCTTTCATCTGCTATGATGATACTCATTAAGATGAGGAAAAAAAATCAAGGGTTAAAAGTTTGTTTTTGACCCAGTTGGTTGACGTAAATGTGGTTAGACCCAAATTCATCCTCCGGGAAACATGAACGTCTGCACAAGATTTCCCGACAATCCATCTAACGCTCGCTCGGCCCCTTAATAAAACTGTGTCCTTGGGCTTCAGTTTTGAAAAAGCTTCTCATTCCTGCTGCCTCAGTTAAGAAAACCGGGACAAATGTCCATTTCTAAAATGATCAACCATTGGAAAGAGGAAGCCACATTTTGGGAGAAAGAAGCCAGTACAAACATGTCATGTCCGAGCTTTATATTTTCAGAAATGACCTTCATCTTAAATGATCGATTCACATCTTTCACGTCTTAATAACAGTTATCACAAACCCACGATCCTTCCTCCTCTTCACATCAGCTGTGAGGGTATCGCTTTCTGCTTCCAGGGTATGAGGTGGAGAACTAGATCCCCCCCCACCACCACCACCCCAACCCCCCCTCCCTCTGTGAAACGATTCTTAAGTTCAGCCCGTATGAGGCCTCAGCCAGCGTAAGGATCCAGTTGGTTTCTCCGGTGTTTCCCTGCTGAGATACAACGGAGGGAAGCCAGTGGCACAGGAAGCGTTCCACCGATGAAGGAAGAGCAGATTCCCCTGAATAGCAGCAGATAAAGGACGCAAATGTCCCCTGGTCTGTCAAGAAAGTGAAAATGAAGAGAGTCTGAGGCTTCTACAACACGACCATGATCCAAAGCAGATCTCAGAATCCTTCTGGACCCCCCCCAGGATCCGAAACATCACTGAAAACCCGTGGGCGGATCCTAAACCTGCTGTGAGTCCAGGACGGACCAAAAACGTCTCCGAACCAGAACCTGATCCGCAGGAAGAGGCTGAAACTTTGACAGTCGGTGAAAGTAAAACTAATGAAGAGTTTAGAAGCTGCAATATCTGCCAGCATGGGGGTGGGGGGGCTGGGTTGGAGGACCAATCGTGTGTGTGTGTGTGTGTGGGGGGGGGGGGGGGGCTTAGCATAATCACAAATTAGTTTAATACTTTAAATTTTAAGTTGATGAAATAAACAGTTAACATACCATAAAATCTATTTTTTCTAATTCCCATTTGCTGCAGTGTCTGCATTTTCTACTCAAATCTCAAAAAATGTGGAATTTGTTTCTCCTACTTTTTAAATTTTGCATTTTATTACATTTTTTAAAAATCAGTTCGCTGTATGTCTGTCTTTAGATTATAATACCGCTGTTGTATTTGTATTCATGGGGATTATTTGAAATTTTTTCCTGTTTTAAAACTGATATGTTTCCACCTACTATAATATTCTCAGGACAAATACATAATGTACCAATAAAACAATGGCTGAATTTTACCTACATCAAAGATTAAAGTCAAAATAATAATAAGTACAACAGAGCTGCAGATGTAAATAAAGACAGTTTTTTTGTTTATTGACGCATAAAACATCCTTCAAACAATAAACCCATTTCAAGGTAAAGGTCTCTGTACAATGCTTACTAAGCAATTTTTATTTATATAGAAAACGTATGAGGGGCCGTGCTCAAAATCACAAGGCTCCTTCAAATTTAATGGCAGGTACTCTGGAAAAAAAATTACAGCATTCCATCAACAAATATTTTCAAGCAATAAATATGCATTTATAAATAGTGTAAATTTACATCAAAATTAAAAAAACAAAACAAATTAAATTTCACTCTTTTGTCTATGTGCAACCCTTTTTTTCTCCGTGACTTGGCTGTTGTTTGTCTACAAATTATTTCCTCTTAAAGTAACTGAAAATTCATCATAGTTCCAGCAAAACTAAATTTAACCTTTTCAACTGATGATAAAAAAACGGTGGGGGGAGAAATGTTGTGTCACTCAGCTTTTCACATTACAAAAACAGCTTTCATCTTCTTTTTCCAGACTGAGGAGGTGTCTAACATACCAAAGACAAGCTAGGAAGGGGAAGGGGAAGGGGAAGGGGAAGGGGGGGGCGGGGAGGCAAGAAGCTGTGGAGTCAACCCATAAACAGATTATTAAAAAAAAAAAAAAAAAAAAAGGAAAACAAAACTATCAAGTCAGTAGTCTCTGTGTGAGGATGTGGCCAGTTAAAATATGTACAAAACTTTATTTCATCATTTTCATTTGGGATTTATATGTGTGTGTGTTTTCTGTTGGAGTCCAGCTGGGCCAGCAGTAGAACAGTCTGGTCATGGTGACAGAGGGGGAGCTGCCGGGGGCGGGGGCGGCGGGGCTCTGGGCAGGTTGCATAGACACACAGCTTTCACGCAGCTGCCTTACGGGGATTAGCTACAGAGCACAGTTTGGAGGACTGCCGGCTTACTTCCTGAATATCAGAAAAAAAGAAAAGAAAAGAAAAGAAAAGAAGAAAAAATAAAAAAATAAAGGTTTTCCGGAGAGTTTCCGATTTTAAAGTCCGTTGTGGTTCCGACTGTCCTCAGAACGACAGAGTGTTACCATCAAGAGGAGGAAGGCAGGGGACTCGCCTGCGGAGAGAAAAAGGAAGAACACGCTGACAAAACCTCATCGAGCTTTCCCACCCGCTACCGGCGCTCTCCTTTCGGGTTAAACCGATCCAAACCCCGGTCCGAGCCGGACCCGGGTTTCCGATGGCTTCCGTGCCCGATACTTACGAGCGTGAACTGGTCGTAAACCTGCATGAGGTCCTCTATCTTGTACTGCTCTAGCACTACGAAGTTGTCCAGGTTAGCGCTCCCCCTACGGGCACAGTCCTGGCAGTGCACCACGTACGTCTTCCTGCTGTTGCTCTCGCTAGTGACGAACAGCAGGTCGAACACCTCCACCTGGATACAGGAGGCGGAGGGAAGAAGATGTCATACCCACACACCCACACACGACCGTGACGCAGCAGAGAGGATCCAGGTGGAGGTGTGGTCCGCCTGTCCTTACCTCACAGATGCTGCAGTAGTGCGCCGGCTCGTTCTGGGTCCTGCCGTGCCACACCAGCTCCTTCCCGGCAGCCAACAGCAGCTCTCGCTGCATCTGGCACTGCTTCAGGGTCCGTAGCAAACAATACCTGAGACACACACGCACAGGGGGAACACGTGCTGGGTGAGTTCAGGGTAACACGGGAAAAACCCCCCCAAAAAAACAAACCACACACAGAAATCTGTTTTTATAATTGAGGAGCATCGGCGAGTTCTCACTTGATCATCTCAAAGAGCCTGTGGTCCGACACTTTGATGTTCCTGGCCATGTTCCAGGAGAGGTGGATCATGGGAACGATGGATTTGACGCTCTGCAGTTTGTTCCACTCGTAACGCTCCACTGCCAGCTTGTACTGATGGGCTGAAGGGGGGAGAGGCATAAAAAATGAGAGAGACTCTTCACTTTTGTCTGTTTATCGGGGGAAACGTGTGCGTCCGTCCAGCTGAGGTCCGCCGAGCCCTCAGGCTCTTTTTCGGACTCATACAGCTGGACCCGGAGGTGCGGATGAGAATTTTTGCCAGAGGCTCCACGGTAACGAGCATCACCATGACTCCCCTCCCCGTCTCACCTGTGAGGGGCCCGACGTTCCAGGCGATGTTGTTGCACCAGCCGATCGCCTGGACCCAGTGAATGGTGCCTGTGTTGAGCCACACCAAGTCTCCGGGTCGCTGGATGAAGCGGTAGACAGGCACGTTGGTCTCATACAGGTCCTCCAGGTTGGGCCACCAAGAGCCCATCAGGAAGTTGATGTTGTTCCTGGAAAAAGTAAATAAATAAAAACAGATGTGGAAATCAGTGTGGGCTCTGGGGGGTTGAGGGAGAATCTTTTTCAAGCGATCAAGTTTTCCCGGTGACGCACTTTTCACAGAAGTCGTTGATGACGCCCCAGTACGGTTCAGGCACGGCGAACCACTCGCAGTCCCCGGGACCGATGTTGATGTTGACGGAGCAGAAGTTGTTGTTCTCTTGATGGCCTGACAAAGGACGGGGATGCGATTTAGGAACAGAGCGAGGAGAATTAAAAAAAACAAAACGACGAACTGCAGACGCCGGCGGGGCTCGGCGGTTTCATTGCTTACCTGGCGTCCTGCTCCCTGGCACCTTCATGTAGAGCTGCACCGTATTCATGCCCAGGATGGTGTGTCCGACGTGGCTGAGCAGGTTGCCGGCCGACACCACCCTGGCGAAGGCCGGCAGCTTGGCCAGCTCCTGCAGCTGCTGTTTCCACCTGGGAGAGGGAAAATGTAGTAGGTCAGTTTAAAAAAGTAAAGAGAAAAAAAAATTTTAAGAAGATGTGTAACGGTCGATTCAACCGGATAAATCTGAGACGTTTGCCAGCACGCTCACTTCTTTTCATCGGAGAGGTCGATGTTGGTGCCGAACTTGATGTGTTTGAAAGGCCCTTTCCGCCGCCGCATCACGCTAACAAGGCATGACAGTGCAACGTGGTTAGTGACAGAAACAAACACACACATAACAGTGGAATCTGAGGATGCAGCGAGGCAAAAGGAAAGTCACCTGTCTGAGGAACCAGCCTCTGCCTCCATCTCCTTCTTCTTCTCATTCTCCTCCTGTCGCAAAATTCACAAATAAATTCATTAAAAATGGAGAAAACCCTGGGAACAGTGCTTAGAATTAGCTATTAGTAATCATTAGATCGGTAAAATTAAGTTCTGACTTGTAATTGGAACTTGTTTAAGGGAAAATCCGGGTAATATTCATGTACAATTTAAGTGTCAGTCTGGAGGATTTTCATTTAAATAAATACTGTTAGTCACTATTTATGGCTGAATGATGTAACACTGTTGACTGAGTCTCTGGCCACTGATTATGAGTACTGTGGTATTTATACAGTTTTAAAAACGGGGGGTCTGTGTAGACGGTCCCGGAAAAAAATCCCATATTGAAGTTCTAATTTAAAAGGGGAAAAAAAAACAACCAAAAAAACCCATTTCCTGCTACTGCAGCTTCACATCAAAAGCACTTTGACCAGGGAAACATGAGAATAAATGCATTGAAATATTGCAGACAGGATGCACACCTCCACCTTCTCCAACCAGGTAAGCAGCTCCCGTCACTGTGTCCTGCTGTTAACAGGCTAAGGCCATATGCAGCAGAAAGTCAGGTCATGGCTGCTTAGGAAATGACTGAAAAAGGCCAATTAACGCCTGATGTCTTTATCAAAACAACAACTGCTTTTTCCCAGAATTCTGTGACCTTTTGCATTAAACCACATCTGCTGTTTCCATCAGAAACTACAGGTGTCGCCAGATCGACCAGAACCGAAACCCTCCAGACTGACGCTTAAATAAACACGGCCGTAACAGCTCTATCACTCCTTTATTACTTCATGTTGTACAATCAGATCTGATGAAATATCTAACAACATCAATGTGTTTTCATCAATGTTCATGTATTAAGTGTTTTCATTTAAATTCAACAAGAATCCAACTGAAAGACACATTGGTTCAGCTCAAGTTAATCGGGAGCTCATATCAGTCTTCCAGCCCCCAGTATTAATGTGTTTTTAGTGTGTGCGTGTGCGTCCAACCCCCCACTGACCCGTAGGGACTCCTGGAAGGACGAGGCCTGGTACTGGGCGTATTTAATGATGGTGGTGTGGGAGCGGCTGCTCTCGCAGCGCCACATCTTCCTGTTGCCGCTTGGGTCCCAGTTCTCGTCAGTGGGCTGAGCCAGCTGGGTCCGCACCTCCACCAGGTGGTCCGGGTTGGCCTCCACCAGCGTCTTGGTGGAGAATAGGCCCAGGTCTGTGTGTGTGTGTGTGTGTGGGGGGGGCAAGGAAACAAGTAGTTAGTGAAAAATAATGTGTTTACAGCAAATCATAACGCAGATCTTTTAGCTGAAGACCAATCCAACCAAAAGTTGGTATCAGAGTGAGGATGGGGGGGCAGGTGGGTGGGTTGGAGGCAGTTTTGTCTTAACACAACACAACACAACACAACACAACTTCTTAGAAATAGGCGGCGAACAGTCTCTCAGATTAGACTCTTTCATAACAGGGCAGCAGGTCACTGTGACAGAGGAGCAGATGTTTGGAAATTCTTGGCAAGTTCTCTCTCTGCTGCAGTAACAGTTTCCACTTGCAGGTGGTGCTGTTGTCATACATGTCAAATCCATCCAGAGACACACGCATGCACGCTCGCACGCGCACAGACACACACACACACACACTTTCCCATGATCACAGAGACACACCCACAGAGCCACGTGAGACCGGAGAGGACAGAAAACATCCAGTTGCCGCCATACACAGCTGCAGCAGCTGTGTCACGTAGAACTACAACAAAACAGCTAAATCAAAACTAATTGAGATGCGAGAAACAAAAAAAAAAAATCACGGGGCTGCAAAGTGGACGGAGCGTTTTTTTCAGCATCTTACCCAGTTTGAGTGCTCCAGCCAGTCCTCGGATGACGGTGACGGGGTTGGTGGGGTTTGTGCAGAACTGATGGAGGGGAGGGAAGAAGGCATCCCTCTTGTTTTCCAGCTGTATGTCAGAGAACGAGGACCGGCTTTAGACTTATAGGGAGAATCAGGACATTTAAGCAGATACTGTTGCTCTGACACGGCACAACCACAACACCATGAATAGTTGTCCTTCTACGGCGCATCGCGCCTGTACGCACATAAATACTGGGCGTCGGTGGGTTGAGCTTGTCCTTCGGCAGCGGGGGAGAGGGCGGGCGGGGGGGTCGCGGCGGGGGACACTTATCCAGGAGGATGCTGCTGGTGGACAGGCCGTTCTTCCCTAGGTTCCTGCAATCAAAGCGTGGGTATGAGGTGGAGGGGAGATCGGTCAGTTTATCAACTCTGTTAGAGTCAGACTGTCGCTGACGACGAACAACTGCACATGTATCAACACAGTGAGGTAAGAACACAAGCATCTACGGGGGGAAACTGCAGATCACGTTTTTCCACATATGAACCTCACCCTTTCCACAGAACAATGTTATTTATATCCACTGAAGCCAAACGAGCCTAACGACAAAAAATGTGATCAATTGTGTACATAAGTGCTCAAATTCTGGGAGAACAGATTCAGCACTTGGTTGAACTTTGAGATCAAAAGTTTTTTTTTTTTACTGAGCAGTGAAGTGGAATATTTAATCCAAAACTATGTAAATGAATCAATAATGCTATATATACCTAGTGCCCTCGGTGCAGGGTTTCTGTTTAAATTTCACTCATGTTAAAGCCAAACCGACCAAAGTATGAAAGATATCAATGGGAACAATTAGGGAGAATGAGGCCTGGAATTACTTAAAAAGTGCTTGAATTTTGTGAGTTATATCACATTTTTCAGCTCTTCTGAGCTCTTTATAACAATGATACCGAATAATATCATTAATAATGAACTACAACCTGGACCCAGGATAAGCAGCAGAGACTGGAAAGAAGGATCAACCGATTAATAATAACTTATTTATTTAAGTAAATTATAGGTAATATCATAGGTTTTCCAGACAGTTTTGGCTAAAATTGCATAAAAGAACATTTAAGAAGTAACATTACTGCAGACTAGGAAAAATATTTCAAACTTTGACTAAGATATTTAAGATTGTCTATGAACACCTTTAAAGGTCGTCTTCTGCAAAAACTGAAATCAGTGCTATTTAATTTAGACCAGCAGAAACCCTGCTGCACTCTGGGTAAGGTAGGTGGGCTGTTGACCTTTGAACCAGATACCCAGAGACATCGGAAGAATCTAGAAACCTGCCCGACGCCACTAGATCACGGAGGGAGCATGGTTTGTGGTTCTGAGCAATGAAAGAGCAGAGGACCGCGCTTCAGCTTGTGCAAACCAACAATGGAAAAGGAGACACACAGACACACAGAGACACACAGACACAAAACCGAAAATGTAACAATCAAATGTATGTCTGTCATCGGCTCAGGCCTCATGACGGCACAGTGAAAAGTAATTACGCAGTTCGGTGTCAACAACAGTTCGGTGACGATGGTGATGATGAGGAAAACAACCAGCATGCGGCGCAGGGTCAAAGTGTCCTGACATTTTCAAAAGGCGCCAAAAGAATCGAGACATTAATCACGTGCATAGGAGATCTCACGTCTAAATGCGTCTGCTGCTTCGTGGCTTCCACCCACCATGCTCTGTAACAGCTCCTGATTGGTTAACTTCCTTAGTTAAATTGTTTTTCTGTAATCTCTCAATGTTCCCCTTCCAGCCATGGCTACTAGTGGTTTTAAAACATCACATGGACAATCATTTTGTTGAGTTAGACTTTGGATTACATGAATAAAGTAAATGACTTTAAAAGAAAATGTTCCCCAATCAACTGATTCATCACATGATGTATTCATTCTTACTCAGTCTCTCTCCTCTCTATCAGACCCATGCGTATGCGTGTGCGTGCACACACACACACACACACACACACACACACACACACACACAAACAAAACACTTTAACTACGATAGCTGGTCTTGGCCTGACCCTGGGATAACAGCCGCCATGCGTCTCACCTGCACGCTTTGAGGACTTCGCTGGAGCTGGGGTAGATGGAAAACGAGGACCAGGGTGCAAGCCCGGCAGGGGCGTTGTGTCTGTGAGCTCCCCCAGAGGGCTCCACCTTCACCGGACTCTGGGAGTCCTCCAGCCCCTTCCCATTGACATGGGGCCCCTGGCTGTTGGTGTTGGACGGGCTGTTAAGGCAGGAGAGGCTGTTGGTGGCGTGAGGGTCCGCCGTGCGGGGAGACGGCGTAGCGGTGGCCGAGAGTGGCGAGGATGCCACTGAGTGCTCCGGTGTTGGCTTGGTGGCGCCGTGGAGACCCGGGTGGACGTTGTTGATTTTCTCTGAGGAAGGCCCACCGTGGTTACCGTGGTTATTGTTATCGTCATTACTGGTAGTATTGGCTTTTCCCTTTAGCAAGGCTGAGAGCTGAGGATTGTCTGAACTGAGCACGCCGGGGGCAGGGGAGCCGGGCCGAGATGGGCCGGCGGAGCTGTCCGTCGCCCGCGGCTGGACGTGATTAGTCAATCCCTGCGCGGGGGCGGTGCCGGGACTAAGGGCCGTCGCCGCAGAATGCCTGACGGCGGCCTCCTGACCCGAAGGCAACGTGGCAACTGCACCACTGCTGCCGTTGCTGCCCCCCGAAGGCGCGGTGTCTTTGGTGTGGACCCCTGAGGTAGTAGCGGAGTGGGGGGGCGAGGACAAGTGGTTGGGCGTGGACTGGGGAGAGGTGGGGGACAGAGAGGAGGCTGAGGAGGAGACAGTGCAGGGCCCAGAGGAATGTCCAACCTGATTCAGAATGCCAGAGGAAGAGAATGAGGTCTGAGGGGAGGAGGAGGAAGAGAAAGGGGGTTCTCCATTGGGACCCGCCAAATGTGAACCTGGACCTTTTTGAAGCCCCTGGACAGAGAGGACGACACGTTGAATTATACATGATACATTAAAAAGCATTACAAACATTTCAATTTTGAAAACGTGCAATAATGAATCATTTAAAAGAATAAATATGGCAGAAACATCAGTGTCATACACAAAACTTCAGAGGAACCGGCAGGTACCTGAGTGGTAGTGTTGCGTTGTTGGCTCCTCCATGTCTCGTCTGTGTGACTGGGACTACTGGTAGTGCTGCTGGTGCTGGGGTTACTGGCGGCTGTGCAGTTGTGAGGTAGAGAGTTCTGCTGCGGGTAAGGCACGTTTCCGTTGCTCGCGCCGCCACCTCCGCCCAGTCCCAGGGTGTGATTCTTGTCCAGGTGTCCCAGCAGCCCCGCCGCGGGACTCGAAGAGCATGATCCGTTGGCCGTGGGCTGGCCGGCGCATGGGGGCCGGGCGGCCGTGTGATTAAGGGGGGAGGTGCGGGACAGGCCCGCATGGTGGGGAGAGGGCTCAGCCAGAGGACCGTTGGGGAGGCTGCCGGGCCGCGGATGGCCGCCTGCTGCTGCCTGCTGCCTCAACTGGCACGGAGAGGCAGAAAGGTTAGAACTGATCAGCATTTCCGTATTACCACCTATGGACTCATCACTACAAGCAGGAGCTTTACATTACAGATAAGAAAAAAAAACAAACAAAAAAAACAAAACCCAAAAACTGTAGATTTCTATAATCAGTCTTGCTTGTTTTTACCTGCTGCTGATGTTGCTGCATTAGAGAGAACTGGTTCTCTAGCTGCTCCAGCATCTGCACCTGGGGGGGCTTGAGGTTCGCTCGGTTGGTCCGTAAGTGATCCAGGTGCTGCACGTTTCACAACATGCACATGATGCTGGTCATTATTGTCGTCGCATCATTGTCAGGTGCTTCAAAAATGGTTTCAGCTCAAAATGGTTTTTATGAATTAGCAGAGAACCAGACAAAAGGAAGTATAAAATGCCCCAAAAATAATTTTAAGAGAAAATATGGACTAATATCCGGCAGGTTGCTCCACTTCAAGTATTTTTACTATCAAACTTGGCTCCTGACATCAGAACTAACACCTTGAAGTGTTTCATTAACTCCAGTAGGAGGTAATTAAATTATCTGTCAACACTTTTGTTTTACATCGAGATGAAAATATATTTAGATGCGTTTCTGAGGAGGTTCAAATTATCATCGTAAAACTACAGAGGCTTCTCATGTAGGCACCTTTGCTACGTTACAACCTCCTAACACGCAGGTGTAAATCCAGCTTCAGGACTTTATAAAAAATGTACAAAACTAGGAAAGTTTCTGTGCTTAACGCGATTTTCCAAGGATCATTAATGTTACACATACAATTAAAAAATCCAGACTTGAGGCGTTGTCCTACCTGAAGCTTCTGCGGTGTTAGGTACCAGCTGGGGATCTGCTGTTGATTGGTGCTGTTTGGCCACGAGTCTGCGACACTCTATGAAGGAGGCATGGGAAGAGGAAAAATTCTGTACAGCTGCTTCCCTTTTTATACCATCCAGCAGAAACGTAACATCTATGTTCCTTGACGGTACCTTAGCCGGGCTGGCAGTGCGTTTCCTCTTGGCAGGGCTGGCCTGCGGGTCTGTGTGATTCATGGCGGACTGGCCTCCCTCCCCCTTGCAGGCCTAGAAATCCAGCACAGGGACACGGTTTGTGGCTGATGACTAACAATCACTGACATAAGCCTCTTCAGGTGAACTACACAGACACTAAATGAGCCCTGATGTAATGTTTCAAAAACAAATGAAAACAGCAATAAATTCGAACTCTTCCACACAGGGACACTGGAAGATCCCCTCTGAGCCATATTTACATGCAAAACATCTGGAGCATTTAAATATTACAAGTATGACAATACTCTGATTAAAATGTGGCTGCTCTGTCATCGCCTTAATCTAAATGAGAGAGGCTGATTAAGGTCATAATCAGAGTATTCATACTGTGAGTAAGATGCAAAATGATGCAAGCCTAGCAGTATTAGTGGAGGTTCGTTGGACGTGCATGCTCCCTTTCCACTGTTGTCAGCTTTCCCCAAAACATCTAGAAACATTTAATACATCCACACCCAGAACTTTAATATATGAGCAAGTGAAAAAAGAAAAAACTAAATTCTGTTTTTCTAGGGGGGGCACTCCCATTTTGTGTTTGGAGATAACAGAGGTCAAGCAGGTGCTAGCGATGGAAATGATGTCACCGTTGATGACAAAACTACAAGAAAAAAAGATTAGATGAGAGAAATGAGGAGGACTGAATAAAACTGATGTGTTGATGGGAGTGAGGTTGGGGGGGGGCAGCCTTCAGACTTAATGTGCGCAGCTGAGATTTGTCTCATTGTTCAAAGAAGGATTTGACAAAATCACTTACACCACTTTTAAAATAAAACTTTATATACATGAGCATAACATGCAAGATGCAAACAAATAAATAAATAAATAAATAAATAAATAAAATAAAATAAAATAAAATAAAATAAAATAAAATAAAATAAAATAAAATAAAATAGAGAACCATGCACCGATATGACTTCATACAGTGTGTATCCATTCAGCATGCATGTGCGGCCTCGCAGCCTGCCAAGTACATTGCAGTGACTCCATAAGACCTATGCCCCTTTGCATTAAGGATACGAGTTGCGGGACAGGATTGTTTAATAATCTTAACACGTGTCCTGCGACACAGAGTGGCGCTACGAGGGTCCACCACAGTAATTACATTACTGCAACACGGGCCTCACTCCAATTCCCTCAGACTCTCTCCGGTTTTATGTTTTGGCGTCGAAACCAGATTTTTGGAAGCATCTGTATTGTCAGATGTGGATAAAACATCTTTAAGTATTAGAGTGAGGATTCAGCTTTTAATCTCCCTCTTGAATTCATTGTTCACATTTATTTATTTTTTTAAGAAGCTGGACTCTCTTGTACGAGCCGGATCTCACCTGCTGCGCCTGTGCAGTGTTCAAGGCCCCCTGCCTGGATGTGAGCTCAGCGGGAATGGGCAGGCTCCACGCCTCCTCAATACTAGGAAGCATTTTACTCTTATTCTGCAGACTACCTGGCTGTAGGTTACACAACTGAGCCTAGGAAAAATTGCGTAAGACACAAACTTTAGTGCTTAGCTTCGCTGTGACAGGAAAGGCACTACACAAAGCCGGTGGCGTTTCAGGTAACCATATACAGAATATAGCAGAAATGTTCAATGCAATGAAGGTATGCTTTTACAGTTACAAGTGAGAAAAAAATGTATCTAAAAAAACATCAATATGAATCATTATTCATATCTCAGTGGTCAGAAAATCAAAATGACACAGCACAATCTGCGTTTTGAAAAAAGCCGATTGCTTTGGGCAATGCTTGGCAATAAACACAGCACTTCAAATATACACACACCAAAGTACTGCACAACATCTAACAAAGAGGGTCGGGCCGGCGGGCACCGCACAGCCGGGCGCCGGGCCTACCTGCAGCAGCTTGATGCGCTGTGTGAGCGCGGCGGTGTTGAGGCAGGCCCTGCTGCGCGTGGCGTTGATGTAGCACTTGATGGCGTCGTGCGGCTGGCCGCAGGACTCGTAGAGGGTGCCCAGGTCCATCCAGGCGGCGGCGTGGCTGTGGTCCAGCTGAACGGCGCAGATGTAGGCCTGCAGCGCGTCCATAGGCTGGTTCTGCTGCTGGTAGAGCACCCTGGGGTGGAGGCAGAGAGGGAGGGGGTGATTCTCTTGCCATCCTCCGGGATTTAGGTCCTTATGTCTCTGAGCCTTTCCAACTCTCAGCTACTCCCAGAGGACATAACCCACCACTTATACATCCATCTAGAGACCCCACCCCCCACCCCTGAGCAGACGAGCAGTCACGCCAGATTTCCCTCCCCCAGAATCATGCAGATGTTTGGCCTCTCTGTGTTCGTGACCTTCGTGGCTCCTCTGAATTTACCACCACTAGTTGTGTTCTGCTCTTACCCTATGGAGCACCAGGTGTCAGCACTGGCCTCTGACTTATCGATGGACTGGCGGTAGGAGATGAAGGCATCCTGCACCTTCCCGATACTGGAGTAGCACCTGAGAAGAAAAAGGGAGAGGGAAGGAGTTAAAGGAGGAGGGTTAAAACATCAGCTCCCAGGGGGGGTGTAAAATGCAATGTAGTTCAAGCAGAGCTAATAAACTTTTGTTGCATTGAAATTAACTCCCACTTTTGCCAACAAGTTTATTCATCCATCAGCCTGATGGCCTTGCATTCACTTACGTCTACAACCCCTCTGACATCACAGTGGGACCTTTTACAGAGAACCCAATGACCTGAAATGTCCCTTGTCAAGCTAATTTGATTAAACGCTTACAACAGTATCATCCTGATGAGCAACTGTCGCCCACATCACACCAGGCAGTGACAACTGCACTTTTTTTTTTAAAGCATCTGAACCATTTAGTTGTGTTACTATACAGTATGAAAGAAAAATGGCCACCCCAAACGTTGCCAAATAATGCAAGCAAATTAAATCGAGTGAACTTGGATGACCCTGACAAATTAGTCAAATTAAAATTGATGCAGCCTTGCTGCACTTAAACGGCACTCACAGGCCGGCACTGTAATAATTAACTGGAGTTTTGTAAAAGGAGGCAGTTTAAATTAAATATGCTTTATGGTGGACAAGCCAGCTCACGCGCAACAACAAATGATACGATCGACAGACCACTTTTATCCGGTTCCACTTGGGAACAAGCCTTTACGGATACAAAACAACAACAGGTGCTAATGGAGGCTGTTTATCTGCTGTAACTACAAGGTTGGCACCAGAACTACACACCTTGGAATAATGAGAGAATGTTCCAAAGTTGGAATAACAGGTGTTTCCCCATGTTCTTACCCAACCTGCAGACCAAAATGCAAGCGGCAAACTCTGTTTAGTTGAATGGTGAAGGTGGGTTGTCTGTGCAGCTCACTGGAAAATGGGTCATCCATGTGCATCAGCGCATTCAGGCTCAAGTGTAGAAGGGTTATGACACAACCACGCTAACCCGTTCCACATAGACACCGTTTTTACTGCGCAGGATGTAGCCATGCCAAGCTAACACCTAAAGCGACAGCATGGACCTCGTGGGAGGGGGTGGTGGGGGGGCCGTATGCCTATCCGCTCCAATGCCTGTGTGCATTCAGCCCCAGCAAGGGCAAAAACCTCAAGCAGCGGAACAGGAACCGGAGCATTTGGTGTGGATCACGTGCCCCCACCGGGCCTATGGAGCATTAATCACTAGCAACTTTACTCAACCGAGAAAAAAAAAAAAGCTCATGCCACTCCTCAGATTATTATCATAGCCCAACGGCAGACGGCTTCTAGGTTAAACAATCAGTCTAATCAGGACTCACAGAATGACCCGGTCTAGCCCCATCAAACACGCAAACACACAGGCCCTTGTTTGCCTTACCTGCCCAGAAAGTACCAGGACTGGCCGGAGTTCGGGTCTGCTTCTAAAGACTTCTGCAGACACTGGATGGCATAGCTGTCCTTGGTGCCCTTGTCCCCGAGCTGCTCCACCGTGTGATGCATCCAGCCTGGAAGGGGCGGGGCAAAAAAAAAAAAAAAAAAAAAGGATCGGGGGTGAGTCTTCGAGGTTCGGCTCAATCACTTTTCAACGAGTCCGGCTGGCCTTTGCTCTCCCTCCTGTGGTGGAGCTGAACTGCACCAGGCGAATTCGGGCACCCGAATCCGAAGGGACAAAGCACGTGGCCCAACGATAAGATCCCGTCTGATGTGCAAATGGACCGGACTCGTAAACCAAACAAATGGCTTGTCCTCCCAAACCTCTCGAACGAAAGAGGGAGGAAGAAAAGAGGCAGACAAAAGAGGATGGGCAGGGGGGGGGTCCCTTCACACACACACTTTACAAACAACTCCTCCCTGCTCTCTAACCACCCACACACACACACACACACACACACACGCACACACGCACACACGCGCACACACGCACACACCGGGGCTGTGATGGGGCAATTTGCAACTGATAAACAATCTCTCAGGAAGACGGTCGCTGGCAATCAGGCCTTCCCACTTCTCCTGTACACCTGTGGCAAGCCACACAGGTAACCATGACAACCCCGGTGGGGTAGACTGGGAATGGTTTTTACAACTGGGTGAGCGGGTTGGGGGGGGGCTGTCTACACTGTGGGGCGGAAGAAAATGGAAATCTGTCTCTCTGCATTTGCAGTGTGAAAATGTGTTAATGTTGCATTCAGGGTGAATCTTGGTTGTGTTACTGAAGGTGCAGCCGAAGCTTAAATATTAAAACCCTCACAAAAAGAAAACCACCTTTTTTACAAATGCATTTCTTATTTTCTCAAAACTTATTTAAAGGCTCTCTACAACATCTAGAAAAATCATCATCTGATAAACCAACAAAATGCAGGATAGATATCATGATACCAAGATACCATGAGGAAAATCAAATCAAATTTCACCTCACAATAATACAGTGTTTATATGCTGTTTCACTTGTTTGCCATGGAAATACTGAATCCTAGACCCTTGGCCGCTCAAGTGCACTTTACTGTTCTGTAAAAATCATCTTGATTAATACTTTTGCAGTGGGTGTCATATAATCACACTCTGATGTAAGCTTTGGAGGGGAAAGGAAAAAAAAAAAAAAAAATCAAGAATGCTTATAGTATTTTATCTAAAAGGCAGCAGGATACTTAAAGAAATATGAAGTCTTTTCATTACCGAGACCACATAATCGCCTAGAGTGCGTAAAGAGGGACGGCAAAGAGCCTGGAAAACGCCGGTTGCGTTCCACTGTTCCACTGCTACACAGCTACTACTGTTATTACAGCCTTCCATAGTCTCAAGTCTATTGAAGAAGTCTAGCAAACTAAAAATTTTTGCTGTTCAATAGGATTTCTTTTTTAGCAAAATTATGAAGTTAGTGTGGGCCTGTTGGATTTTTTTCCAATTAATTTCAGAAATCTGTGCCTGTATTAACATAGGATTAATACATAAATGTAAATGAAGGTTAATCTGTGAGGTCATGTCACATTTACATAAACGCGAGCAGTTCTTGGCTTTTTCTCTCGGCACTTGGCATGGTGTCGCTTGCCACCATGACTGACTGTCATTACCGTTTCGTATACAGACACCCGTCCAGGTGGCGTGATGCATCATCCATCGCACGAGCCGACCCTGCAGCTCTGTACCCGACCGGTGACCCTCCGGGTCCAGATTTTACCAACCCGAAGCAAAATGATTCCTTCTCACGGCTCCATTAAACTTATGTAGACGTTGCAGTGTTATTTAGTAGTGCTATTTAAACTGAATAACACAATACAGTTTGATTTGATAGACAAAACGGTCTCTGACCCACATTATCAGCACAATCATTTGTGTATTTTTTTTTTTCTAAAAACAACAGTAAAACTTAATCAACATGTTTGTGATGTGAATTTAAGGTCTAGTCATTCCAATGTGAAACTAGTGAATGTTTCTGTAGTTTTAGGACAGTTTTCTGAATTAATTCTAATCCCCACCAATACACCCACACATGATATTTCTGCACGTGCTCGCATGCACCATGTGAGGGAGAAGGGAAACAAAAGGAAACAATACTCCGATGTCACACACACTCTCAGACACAATATTTAAAAAAAAATAGGTAAAAAAAAGCCCCCCCCCCAAAAAACCCCCAAACATAATGCATAGTGTCCCAAACAGTGCAGAAGTATTGTGCATGGACACTCAACTGCCACACGAAGTAGTTCATGAAACAGAATGTCCACAACTTTCAGCCAGAGTAATCTGTTACTGTTCACAAGTGGAGAGGAGAGAGTAATAGATTACATGAGCAGGGGACACTCACCAAGTTGTTGCAGTGTGGTCGCCTTCACCTGTGCAGGAATATTTTCCGTCTGCAACAGACTTTCATAAGCCTCTTTCGCCGCTCTGTATTTCTTCTACAGGCAGAATGAGAGAAGGAGAGGAAGAGGGAGAGAGAGACGGAGAGGTTGTTTAAGCCAGACGGGGTGGGTTGGGTTGGGGGGGGGCAGTGTGTTTTATGGTTTTATCTGGACAGACACAAAGAGCCCAAAGACCTCCTCACACTCGTAATGACCAGCCAGACGAACACACACACACACCCACACACACGGGGGAGGGTCAGTGTGGAAGAGACACAGACAGACTCACACGTCCTGGGTGCTGTGTGTGTGTGTCTGCAGCATGTGTGTGTGTGTGTATGTGTGTGTGTGTGTGTGTGTGTGTGTGTGTGTGTGTGTGTGTCCATCGCAGCGCATGCTTTGTATTTTTGGGGAAACCTGAGCTACCTGGTCCGAGTAAAACCCATTGTTTATTTTAACTTCGTGACCTTGTTGACCTTGAGTATGAACTGGTGTGTAGAGGTGTGTGTATGTGTGTTTGTGTGTGTGTGTGCGTGCGTGCGTGTGCGTGTGTGTTTGTGCGCACACCAGTTCAGATTCAATGTTCTCTTATCAGCTCAAACATCTTCTTGAAGGGAAACCAACCCCCATCTCTACAGACCTAGAAGCTCCAAATGTCCAAAAGTGTGTTTTGGCGCGTGCACACAAGCACACACGCACGGTGTCTGGTCCTGGACTTCCTGTCTGTGAAGCCACCTCAGGTTAAACACTGACACTTGGGGCACATAAATGACAGAGAGGCTCTCAGTGCTTCCTTCCTGCCTGGACTAATGATTGTCATCAGGCCAGACCAAAGCCTGACAACAAACAAACACACACACACACACACACACACACACAGGACAGAATATCTGATACATCTCAACATCCCCTTTGACCCCAGTGATCGATCAGTCTGAGGCAGCTGGCTCAAAGGAAGAAAGTAAAGACTCATGTAAACTGTTAAAAATTCTACCGTTGCAGAATATGCTCGCGTTTCACGCTTCAGGTTCAGACCAGAGTTTAGACTGGAATGTTCCCGGATGTCACACTCAAATCGATAAAAGGAAATAACAGACAAGGCCGTGGGTCTGCTCTTTGCTTGTATCCTGGCTCTTTTTGGTGCAATATTCAAACCACGGTCGCAGCAAAACCGAGCAGGAAACTGTGTATAAACAGTCATTCGGTTTAAGTTTATTTGTGGTCAGCGAACTGAGTAACAACAGACTGACAGCTTTCACCGTCTGACGCAGAATCATGGAGATAAAAACAGACGCCGCAGTATTGTTGCTGTGGTTATCTGTCGTCATATGCACCGCACTCTTCGCCTTATAGTTGCTTTTTTTTTTTTTTTTTTTTTTTTAAAGCAACCACGTACGTTTCCTGATCATAATCAATGGCCGCTTTGGCAGCAAGTGACAAATACAGGAGGATGGCAAATGCAGAACCGTTGCGTAAAGAGTCGTAAGTCACCACACGGAATCAGTAATGTAAGTTATGCAGCGATGTCCATCTGAACGTTGCTGGTATTAAGCAGCATTAGCCACCGACACGCTGCCGACGCGGCAGCGGCGCTGTGACGACAGTTCAAACCCAGCAGGCAGAAGTAGAAACATCACCCGAGCACTTTAACATCAGAGCCAGAGCAAACATGCCGGCGACTCAGTGTGTGAGAGGGAGGGAGGGAGGGAGGGAGAGGGAGAGGGAGGGAGAGGGAGAGAGAGACACCTCTGTGGTCACAGCTCAAACTATTCCCGCTGGTGAGCAGTATAGCCTTGCTAACAAAAGCCATTTTGTTTGTGACATAAAAAAACTTGGGACCACCAGCCCATTCGCAGGCTGAGAACAGGACAATTCTTCCTTTGTGCGCAATTAAAATTTTTACATTAGCTCAACCAAAGTAAACACATCAGTTTGTTACAACGGCTCCCACGTCCTCTTACTAAAGGGTTAAAGCAGAAAACCACACACCCGTAGATAACATTAAACTGTTGTGAATGACCCTGACATTCATTTACCACAGAATCACAGTGCACTAGGAACATGAATGGAATAAAGACCAACCAGAACTAAAGGCAAATTCCGCATCCAATCCAGTCTGTATTTGAATTATGCTAAACTCTTTTTGATATCAGTCTGATTTATGACGTTACCGTTACATAAAATTAATAAAATCCAGGCAGACGTGGCCGTGTTTGTGCCGCGCTGCCACAAGAAGCCAAGAAAAAGCAGCGACCCAGTTTGATACACTGCGGTCAAAATGGGACCAGCTGCTTACTGCTTGGTCAGTGGGGAGGAAGAGAGTGTGTGTGCGTGTGTGTGTGCGCGCGTGCACGTGTGTGCATACACCACCGGTCAAAAGTTTTAGGACGCCCCCATTTTTCCAGTCTATATTAAATATTTAAGCAGCTCTTCTTTCATTTAACAACCTTAAAAAGGTCAGAGGTCAAAGGCCTAAGGTTAAAAAAAAAGTTTTGGTCCGGAAAACAGAAAAAAAAAAAAAATTTAAAAAAATTTTTTTTTTTTTTTTTTTTTTTGCAAAAAAGAGGGAAGGAAAGCCTTGAAAGTGGATGTTCAGTTTTTACACAGGTTCTGGACTTTAGCTGCCTGTGGACAAACCCTCAAGTGAACAGTGCTGCTGCTACTGCTGCTCAACAACACAGGACAGGAGAGGAGGAAGAAAACTGAAACCGAATCAGGCAGGAGAGCAGAAAAAAAAAAAAGGAGGGAGGGGAACCGTCGGTCTGAGCTCCGTCCCTCCAACAACGTCATGACCGGACCAGACCCTGACCCCCATGAAGGAAAAAGAGGCGCAGTCTCTCGGACGGACCCCATGATGGTGGACCGGCACAGTCTCTAGACCCGGACCCCATGATGGTAGACCGGCACAGTCTCCAGACCCGGACCCCATGATGGAAGACTGGCACAGTCTCCAGACCAGACACCATGACGGAAGACCGGCACAGTCTCTAGACCTGGACCCCATGATGGTGGACCGGCACAGTCTCTAGACCCGGACCCCATGATGGTGGACCGGCGCAGTCTCTAGACCCGGACCCCATGATGGTGGACCGGCACAGTCTCTAGACCCGGACCCCATGATGGAAGACCGGCACAGTCTCCAGACCAGACACCATGACGGAAGACCGGCACAGTCTCTAGACCTGGACCCCATGATGGTGGACCAGCACAGTCTCTAGACCCGGACCCCATGATAGAAGACTGGCACAGTCTCCAGACCCGGACCCCATGATGGAAGACTGGCACAGTCTCCAGACCTGAACCACATGGAGCTGGTCTGGGATGAAGTGGACAGAAGGTGAAAGGAAAGTTCAATTGCAGCACATTCGTTGGGACCAACTTTCTCAACGTTTCTTTCCCATCATAGAAAGAAGATCAGGAATGTGTTTGGCTGCAGGATGAGTCAGAAATTGTGATAAAATTTAGGATTTAAGATTCAATGATTCCATTTTTCATTTATTTTGAATGAGACATTTCACTGGGACATTACACGATGTAAATTCCAGTTACAACTGGAAAAACAGAGGCATTCTCAAATCTTTGACCGGTAGTGTGTGTCAGGACAAGATGAATTAGTGCTTAGGGATTTCACATTTAACCACAGGGGCTTCAGATTTTTAAAGATACCATGAGAACTAACAAAACAACACCCATTGGCTTAAAAGCACTGGAAGCAAAAAAAAAAAAAAAAAAAAAGTTTTCAAGATAAAATGGAAACAATGCAGCATGATTAGGAAAAATAAAACTTGCCTTAAGCTCCAGAAAAAGTCTATGAATCTGAAGGATGAACAGCTAAAGTCACAGCATTAAACTGATCTAATTACTGGAGCAGAAACTGTAACAGACTCCTTCTTACCTGGATCTCATACAGGTGAGCAATGTGAAACTGAACTGTGGGGGGAGAAAAAAAAGCAGAGGAGAGAAACATTAGGCTTTACCTATTAAAAAAAATCATCATACACCCCGGCCCTGTGTGTGTGTGTGTGTGTGTGTGTGTGTGTGTGTGTGTGTGTGTGTGTGTGTGTGTGTGTACAGACTGCAAACAGTATTGAACAAAGATGGGGAGGGGGAGCGGGACAGTTTCCACGGCATGTACATGTAATCTGAGTGTGTATGAGAGTGAGTGAATGTGCAATGTGCTAGCAAGCACTTCCAGCCCCCCCTTTTCTCTCTCCTTGTGCTGTCTCCTAGGCAACGCCAGTCTTGGGCAGAGTCAGCAGGGAAATGGCAGCAGAGAGGAAAATCCGCTCTGTAGAAATATTCCTTTGCCCTTTCGATATGTGCCTTCCTGCCTCGAGCCTGTGCATCAAATCTAATACTGTGGTACCGAGCACCATCACCAGCGTATGGCTGGTTTCCATGTGCCCCCCCCAGTTAATTATAGCAATACCGCTACTTACTTTCAGCTTTGGACAAAGTGCAGAGATTGGAGTCGATCAAAGCCAGCTGAAAATGCTGCAAAAGGGAAAAAAGGAAGCTCTTTATTATACATGGAAATACATATTAAAAAAAGAAAAGAAAAAAACAGAAAAAACACACATTTATGGGTCTGAATATTCATTTTACTAATATAGAAAGTAATTCACAGGGTGAAAATAAGCATAATTTAATTCCTTCTTGTAATGACGGGTCTCAGAACATGCTTATGAGTCGATATAAAAAACAAGGCAGAGACTCTGATTCTCATCCAGCTGATCTGCTGGAGATCAACAATGAGCCATGAATGAACCCTGGTGACCGTAACATGAGTGGACACCGATAGCCGGAGGGGGGGCAATAGATATTGTTGTCTGTGGATCACTCAGAGTAATCCCACGTTCCCGCCCTCCTCCCCCTGTCCAACCGGAAGAAAAGCACCCAAAGTGAGACACCAATTGCCAGCGTTTCACAGCAGCGTCCTCTCCCATCGTGTGATCTGGAAGACGGCGTTACCGAGTGAGGCAGACGTCTGCAGAGACTCAGCCCGGCTGCCAAGGCGTGGCACACTACTAACCAATATCTCCACATCCAGGGGGGTCACTCAATTCATGGATGAGACCACGAGGACATCACACAGCTACAGAGACAGAGCTCTTGGGGGGGGGGGGTCTCTTCTCCCCTTAGGGCCCCCATGCAGCCTTATTAATCATATGCAACCATTTTTTGACCTAAGGCTTTACACTATAGTGCATGTCACACATCAGCACATGAGAGGCGCCTGAGCTGAGCAACATGGAATAGATTCACCTTGGCTGGAATCTATTCCATGTTGCCTGATCCTGTAAAAAGGGATACTCCAGCACCTATAGGTGGCTTCAAGGTGACAGGTGCTGTTGTGGTTGCCGAGCTGTGTCGCGGCCCAAATGCTCTCAGTCGCAGGTCCACGCATTTGAAAAGCCGCCACTACAGCGTTTTCTTATTTGGGTCAGTAGGAACAACCTCGCGGCTCCTGAGAGCCTCTTGGAACCGGGAGCCGTCCGCGAGGAATCTAGCACTCAGGCGTGGAACAGACTGTACCGCCGGTGTAGCCACACTCCACCAGTCACACCAAAGTGGATTTCTTGGGAGGAAAAAAAAACAAAAAACAAAAACCCCCCAAATAACAAACATAAATGCTGTAACCTTTACATCTAGCTGTAAAGGCAAATATCCAGCTATCTGCAATCTAGGCAGTGGCCACGCATGCACACAGTCAATGTCAGGCAGATAAAAATCGGGAGCCGTCCAGCTGGAGCTTTCTTTGCATGCTTTCGCCCAAAGCCAGCGGAGCCTCACACACCGACACGTGCACGCACACGCACAGACACACACAGACACAGAGGACCACTCTTAGAATAAACTCCCCCTTTTTAGCAGCAGCGATTTGGAGCCACAGAACATCAGACACACTCATCACGGCCAGATGTCTTTATGTCAGAGAATGCACTCAAACACACACACACACACACACTCACACACACACACACACACACACACACACACACACACACACACACACAAGCGTTACCTAGATTGCCGGCAGATCACACTCCTCCTGGACCCCCGCTGCATCCTCCTGTAGATCTCTCCCTCTGTCTCCTCTCTCCTTACCTTCCTTCTCTTTCACACTTGCTCTACCACCAGGCAGATAATGCAGCAGGATTGTCAGCTTGGCATTCCACCTCCCTCCCCATCCCTCGCCTTCCTCTCTCTCTCTCTCTCTGCTATCTTTCTCTCTCACTCATCCACCCCCCCTTCCCCCTCTTCTATCCTGGTGTCACTGATTACTATTCAGCAGACGGCTGCAGTGGAAAGTGCAGAGAGATGACACACAATACCTCAAAGCTGGAACAGGCAGCCCCCCCCGACACACACACCCTTCTCTCTATCTCCCCTCCTTTCTCAGTTCAAAGCTCTTCTCTATGGCTACACAGACATCCAGCTCATCACCTTACTCATACACAGTGCATGAACACACTCTTGCAATCTCATTTCCCCCTCTCTCATTGGCTGATTTAGTAGTCTCTAATGGAATTGAGTTAGTGGGAGTCTGTGTCTTCAGAAGGGGGGGGGTTAAGAAAACAAGTTGAAGGCAGTTATGAGCAAAATTGCAGTGGGTGGCTCCTAAAATAGGTTACAATGCATTTCCCAGACATGGAGGCATCTCTCTCTTCACCCTCAATGTTTTCCTCTATCTGATGTTGTCCGAGGGAAAAAGAGGATGGAAGGATGGATGGAGGGATGGATGAGTGCTATGAAACATGCATCTTTTATAAAAACCCCATCTCCTCGTTCTTTTCCTCCCCCCAGCATTTGTCTAACAATTTCCTGTCTGTCCCTTTCCATTTCCCTTCTCTCTTTTCTCTCCTTCTCCTACCTTTATTCAATCTCTGCTCATCTGCACGTGCGCCCACCCCTCCCCGTAGATAACTGGGGCAGTAGTGTGTGTGTGTGTGTGAGATGTGAGAGTTTCTGTCAGAGTTTGTGTTTGTGTGTGTGTGTGTGTGTGTGTGTTGCTGGCAGTGAGCCAGGACTAGGGAGGGGTGCCTCCTAGACAGAGTGAGGACGTGCAGCTTGTGCAGCCTACTTAGCTCAATACCGTAGCAACCACAACCATCAATCACACATATGCACATAGTGCATCATCTCACAGATGCTCCTCGGTCTTGAATGTATTGCAAAAGTATAGAAAATACAGTGAATGCTTGCAATCAACACCACATCTGAGGAACTTATAACATTCAGCTGCCGGCTCAAACTGTGCCAGAGGCACTGATTCAACCTTTCATATGTAGCAATGATAATAATAATAATGAATAATTAACAGTGATAATAATAAAAAAATCTGATGTACTCACTCTAAGGAAATAAGAATTACAGTATAACTGGAATTATTCCATTCACAACAACGCCTGTAAGTTTAAATGTAAATCGATTCCGTGCAAGGCCCCATATTATGCTAATGCATTAAAACATGTAACACGAATGCCTGTGACAGAACGTCTGGAGTGGGACAAAGCCTGGGATCAGACAGCGGTCCGTCCCTGAGGGGGACCAGGACCCTCAGAACAATGGATCCATAGGCTCCAGTCAGGGAGCCCTCCGTTACTGTCTGGACCGCCGTGGCTACGCAGGTGTTGGGAAATAGTAGACGGGGGTTTTTAGCTCAGACAGACAGGACAGATGATCCACCAGCCTTTTGTTAATCCCAGAACTAGGACGGATAGAGTCCGGTCGGGCAGGAGGAAGGCTCCGATGACTGCACGTCGGCCTTACAACAGACGGGCATGAATGGTAATTGGTTCTGCTCCGTTAATGGCACAACAGGTTTAGATCTTGTAAAACTGGGTTTGCGTTAGGACTGCAACCGGAGATTATTATCACTACTGATTGATGGGGCAAATATTTTCTCAGTGATCGATGAATCGTTGTGTTTACAAAATGTCCCTATACAGCAAAAGTGATGCCTTCAAATGTCTGACCAGCAGTTCACAACCCAAAGATTTTCAGCTTTACCATCATATAAAACTGAATTAATGAAAAATAAAACATCCCCTTCTTCAAATTTATGAAGCTGAAATCAGCAAAAGTTTGGGGGTTTGGCTTAAAAATAATAATATAAGATGATTATTTGAAAATCATAAATAGCTGCCAATCTATTGATCAGCTAATTGATTAATCTAGTAGTTGCTGCAGCTCTATGCAAAAATCTATTGATCAGCTAATTGATTAATCTAGTAGTTGCTGCAGCTCTATTACTTTATAACAAGTGTGATTATTTTAAAATTATACATTTAAAAAAAAAATTTAATCCAAGCATTTACTATAATATTCTCTGATTTAAATGCCTCCTGACCATTTCCATCTAAATTCTAAAAGTTTGATTTTTTTGTCCTATATCGAGGATCAAAAGTGCTGCCAGTAAATCCCATTTTAAATCAACTGTGGCCAGTTTCCAGTTCCAGTTAATAAGTTAATAGAACTCAGCATCAGGTCCTGTGTGACCTGACCGTGACCTGAACCAAAACAAACAGTGAGATGCCAAAATTTAAAAAAGAAAAAAAAGAAAAAAAGGGGGGGGGGGGGTTCCCGTGAAGATTTACCTTTAAGCTTGACTCATAGTCTGTGTTGACTTTAAACATGAGTCCCAGCCTCAGATGAATCTCTTTAGCTCTGGTAGTGAAACTCTGAAGAAATTTATGATGAGGAATTAAAATGTATAACATCCTAAATAGCATATGAGTTCTTGATTATAGCCAAAAATGTGTTTTGCGAGGGCTCATCGACCTTGACCTTTGACCCTCAAAATCTATTCAGTGCATCCTTGAGTTGGAGTGAAACATGCAAAGGAATCTGAAGGAATTCCCTCAATGTGTTCCTGAGATGTGTAAAAATGTGTACTGAGAGCTCTGAATACATTTAATAAAAGGGTGTTAAATATACATTATCATAATTAGCATGTGAGTTGTTGAAATATGGCCAAAAACGTGTTTTGTGAGGTCTCAGTGACCTTGACCTTTGACCACCAAATTCTAATCAGTTCGCCCCTGAGTCCGAGTGAAACCTTCGTGCTAAATTCACAGGAATTCCCTCCAGGTGTTCAGGCGTATGCGTGGAGATGATGATAAGCCTGAGCCTGAGCAGACGGCTTCAGGTGCATTACCCCCCCGTCCTCCGGGCTGGAGCGCAGCCAGACTAATTTGCATGTAGCTTGTGAAATGTGAGGCCGACACGATCAGATTTGTTATCAGGCTAACAGAGATGCATGTAAGTGGCCGGGCACACGCAAATATGTACCAAATTACACATGGAATTTATTCACACGCAAGACCTTTGAGGTGACAAGTGTAAATGTGGCCCTCTGGTACTTCCATGCAGTATTTAGTCTTAGAGATTAGAGGCGGTGATACCGTAACTCCATCCCACCCGTGTTTATTTCCAGTAGGCCGAACAGCCTACTGGAAATAGGGGTGCAATGCAGCTTCTATCGCCAGGACAGCGATTTAAAATTACGTCCTATAAATTCCACCTCCACGTCGCACTCTGAGCGCTTTGACTGGGGAAATCTGCTGTGGATACAAACTGAGTAAAGGGGTCTGACAGCGCGGCTCTTTACATCCCCAGAAAAGTTATGAGCATGAGGTTCAATTTCCTCACTGTTTGCTGTTAAATATAGACATTAACATGTGCAGACTATTGCCTGGGGAACATAATCCTTTAATCCAATTCTGACATCTGATCATTAGCCTTTGCACTTATACCAGTTATTTAAAAGTATTCTGTCTGTGTGATAGATGTATCTCAATATGCAAATTAGGTGGGCGGAGCTTGTAGACTCAGGGTCTTGTTGCTTTAGGTCTAAGAGAATCCACTTTTCCTTTCCCTACATGGATAAAAGTATCGATCTGATACCATTGCACTCTCTTCCCCAGGTTTATAATCTATTTAACTCCCCAGAGCTCAGTGGAAATGGTTTTATAAAAGGTAGCATGAACCAGGGCTACCTTAAAAATCGAGCTGTCGACCCACCGTGACCGAACAAATGTAACCGTACATGTAACTGGAAAACTGCAAGGAGCGGCAACGCACAGTTTTACAGTGACACTAACTGAGAAGATTTATTTAACGTTGATCAGTCGGATCGTGGTCGATGACCCAACAAGGTCATAAAGCATCAATAAAGGGAGATGAAGAAACACGGTTAAGATGGGGCCTGTTTGCTTGACAGACACATGGCTGACGCTGCACTCTCTCTACTTGGGCTAACGTTAGCCTACCAGCCTGAGCGGACAATCGCTGCACGGCACCAAATCCCCAAGGTCCTGATTCGGATCCTTTAAGATGATAAGCTGTTAACAACACTGCGATGTGCTTAAAAGATTCACCATCCTGGTCCCTGATGACCAGCTGTCGTTTGGGGATCATAGAGACCCCCCCCCCCCCAAGAGGCTGGGTGGGGGGAAACACGGGGCAGGAGTTGTAGAACATCATAAAAATATTAGATAAAATAAATAGAAATGGACAGACCAAGCTCTTTATGGTGTCACATGGAAACAAACTGATTTTTTGTAAGGCAACACACATTTTTAGGGGGACTAAATTCAAAGAACTATTATTTAAAACCTTATCCAATAAATTTGATTATTTGTGAGCATTTTCCTAACATAGAAGGCAGATAGACAGATGCGGTCTCTGTAATCATATTGTGGAAAATGCTAGAGTTTAGTCAGTGTTTACATGTGACACTATTTGGGCTGATTTTAAGTTGGATCTTAAAATATATCCTGATGAGGTGGAACTATGATTTGTTATTAATATTCAATAATCCAACTTTCCTCAGCGATGAACAATGTGTTATTTTGCTTATTTTTAGCGAAAATTTTACAATGATAGAATAAAATTCTTAAAGTTACCATCTTCTATTTAAATTTAAACAAGCATATCTACTCCTTTATTTTCAAACAATATCACATTAAACTATTTCATATTATAATTGATTAAGTGTACCTATCGTATTGATTCACAAAATCAATTGTTCAAAAAAGTTAAAAGTAAAAGCTAAAACAAAATCAGAAGCATGGTCACGTTGTTTTCCTATGTCACTTCCTGTGTGTGTGTGTGTGTGTGTGTGTGTGTGTTTTCCTGACAGAGCATAGTTTGGAGACCAGACAGACTCGATGGGGATTCCTCATGTAATCTGTGACCCACTGTCACTCATCAGTCATGTAGTGTGTGTGTGTGTGTGTGTGTGTGTGTGTGTGTGTGTGTTTGTGAAAACCACAAGATTCCTGATTACGAGACAATAAGTCAGGACTGAACTGAAATCTGATGATTTCTAAAGTCATGTAGCGTGTCCGTGGCGTAACCGTCACCACCGCATGGCTTTTTCACGGGTTTCTCCTTCTCCAATAAAACCATTGTTGGCTCATAATAAACGACACAGTCATTAGCAAACAGAGAGCATAATACCCAGCCTTGAGCCCGGAGCTTGGTCAGCTACAGGAACGAGCACTGACTGGCTCCAGCTGGCTGAGCGCGTGGCTGACAGTAGTCATTTATGTACCGCAAAATAAAGTCATCAAATTTTTTCACCTCTCGCAGCTTGTTAAACAGTTAATAAAGTATGTTGTAGCCTAATTTTAAATCGTGACTCTTGCGACGCCGTGATTGTCGTTTTGGCCAAAGACTGAATTCCTCCTTAATTTGTGGAAATAAATGATCCGTTGTCTGTAAACTATCCGGTTGATGACCCCTGTTGATGGTGCCTGTGTCGTCTACAAGAGCTGCTGGATGCTGAAAGACTTCCGTCACCTTAGCAATAAATTCTCTTGTCTTTTAACGTTCTTAAAAAAAAAAAAAAAGAAAGAGAAGCTGGTCAACAGAGACGAGAGCATATTAAAACAAAAACAAGAAAAACAAACGCCAATTTCCAAGTGAACTCACTCACTGTGTAGCTATGACAACAATGGCAACTGCATGTCAGCATGAAGCCCTTCTCTCTCCTGTATGAAACGGCAGAGCACTGGGCTCACTGCTGACTGGGTGCCCCCCGCCCCCCCGCCCCAGAGAGAGAGAGAGAGAGAGAGAGAGAGAGAGAGAGAGAGAGAGAGAGAGAGAGAGAGAGAGAGAGCCCACTGAACTCGTTGCCCCCTTTGCCTCCTCCTCATTTATCTGGTCCCTCCCTCCAGCCCTCCTCCCTCCCTGGCAGTGTCCAAACCGAAAGCTTGGAGAGAACTGCTCTTCCACAGAATAGGCTGTGACACACAGCGTAGGGCTGAGTCCAGCGATGAAGAGCTCCTCTCTGCTATCGAGGAGGTAATCAGACGGGAAAAAAACCCCCAAAAACTCCACATTTCTCTGAATAAGCCACATAACACAATTTGGCTCTGCTATCCAGGAGCCATTTGGAGCACTATTTCAGATTTTATAGCATAAAAGATTCAAATTCGCTCTATAATGACATTTGCATGATGTTTGTAACCCTAATACCTTGTCGGGCGAAGCTGGTTTTGGCTGGATTCCGTAATGGCGGCAGGACAAACGGGCAAGACAGACCGGACAGTTGGGGCCCAGCGTCTCACTAAGCGATCGCCACTTTAGTACTGTGAACTAACATTCACCATTTGACAGCTCAGCATTCCTCCAGGCCTTGGGCTCGGGGGTGACGTAATCCATCCTCGAGAGCCCGGTATGACTCTCTCCCTTCCCCCCGCTGTCACATTCCCCGGGCCTCAGAGATGGGGGGGCTTACAAACTTGGCAGGGCAGCAGCGCTGGACTCCATCGGGGCTGTGGATGAGGGTGGAGGGGCGGCAGACGGCAAAATGGAAAAGACAGGCCGACGCTGGCCAGCGGAGGCTGAGGGAGGCATCACCACATGGGGGTAAAGTGGCATCGGGTCAGAACCAGTGCGGTGGGAACTGCCTGATACACCTGCCACTGTAGGGGCAAACTGTTTAACTGACAATTGAGGCAGTTGGTTGAACTAACGGCTCAGTGCTGCGCAACCCCAATGCTGTATAACTGAATTCGAGCCTCACCAAAGGTGTGATTATCGGCTCTTATCCGTGTCAGATGGGTAATGGCTTACACCCATAAACACAAAATGACAAGGAGTCAACTAGTAAACAAAGAAAATCCACAGCTGCGGTGCAAAGATCCAACCCAAGTAGATATATTGAGTAGCTGCTGCTTTTTTTTTTTTTTTTTTTTTTTTTTTTTTTAAACAGGGGCCTACTGGTATTTTATTATCAGTGGCTGTAGAGTATGACTGTATCAAGGTAGAGGCCTGAAAAGATGAAACTTCAGTTTTAAGCAAGAATATCTGTAAACCCGGTAGACTGGTGAAGCTTAAAACAAGCCGACTGTAGCTGTGACAAGTAGAAGGAAGAAAAAAAAAAAGCCGTTAATGAATCTGTCGACGGCAGCGATGCTCCTCTCCCTATGGGAGGGAGGGACAGGGCTCATTATACACGGCAATGTCCCAGACCGGCCTCTAAATCTGAATGATTAAAAGCACACATTTTACCGCACAGTCCCCTTGAGGAAGCGAGCCGCACCGGGTCATGGGCCCACCAGGCCCCTACTAAGGAGGCCGGGGTGACCTGGACAATGTCAGAGGACACCTGACGCATCCCGACCAAAAAAACAAACAAAATAAACAAAACACAAACACCTGGATGCTTCCTGACAAATTCTTCCCTTCTTCCGACTATTCCATAAAAAAACATATTGAGATTCCAGTCGTGCTGCTGTCGGGGATTCGGTGCCTCGGTAGCTTACTAGAGCAGAATATCATGCTCATCGGGCACAAAGGTAGCAGGCAAAGACAGATAAGGCCAGGCCAGCTGTTGTAGCTCGACATATTGGAAAACTGTCCTTCCTGTCCCCCACAACTCTGGCAACAGGGCTCAACTGAGGACACTTCAGCTCTGCCCTTATCACAACATGATAATTAAAGCCACACAAAACATGTCTCCCTGCTGCAGTTTTTTTGTGAACAATTCTCCCACAGTGGATGTCGGAGACCCCTCCCTACTTCGCACATCAACACCCCCCCATTCCACTCCAACGTGGACCACCGCAAATGCATACATTTTCAAGCAGCAGGAAACACAGGAAGAGACTGCGTGTATACTGACAAGGCATAAACAGATTGAAACAGACGTGTTTGCCAAAAAGTGGATTTTTTTGAAGAAGAAGAGGGAATAAAGCTTTGTTTAACCGCCACGTTTCCAAATGGACAATAACAGTCACGATCAACAGAAAACAACTGACGCCATCATGCACGCAATGAAAAAGATTGTTTTTAGAAATCACTTACCACTGAAATGCGTTGTAATGGAAGTAAACCATGCCAAGGCCGTATAAAAAGGCAGCATTCTGGGGGGAAAAAGAGGTGTTAAAATTATTACAAACAGAAATGTAGAAGTTCTTCAGTCCATTAAAAACGATTCCCTCCTGAGAACTGGGTAAGAAGCTGAGCGCCAGCAGTTATAAGCCTGATGGTGTATAAGTATTTCTAAATACTCTATGTTCATAATGTAAAATGAAGAAAAAAACCTCTGTACCAATTAAGGGTTTTACCAATTTATTTATCCATTGATTTCTAGTTTTTTTTGTTGTTTTTCTTTTGGGGGGGGGGGTTGCAAGAAACTGTTTTCTAGTAGAAGAAGCAGTTCAAATGACACACCCTGCCATTTCCATGCTAGTTAACTGATTTAGGATTTTAACTTTGTTTTTTCTTTCTGTCTTTATCTCTACATATACATCACAGAGGAAATTGTTGTCCCCAGTGCGATGAGGCGATGAGGATGGGCAGAATATCCAAGACGGGCATTGGTACAGATGTTAATATCATAACATATGGAAAAAGACATATGAGAATGATCCACTGGCCATGCATTAAATAACATTATGCCCTGCTGACAGGACCTAAAATCAATAGGACTCTTGCTGCCCTCTTTCAAATCACATTTTATAAATACACTTTAGATAAAAATAAGACATTTTAATTGGGCACAATTTTGATCAAAAAATACCAACAATCAGTCGCTCAATCACTCAGTCTCTCATATGCAAGTGATGTAGCCAGCTCTGAATGTGCATCAGACACATCTCAAACAAGTTTTCTTTTATTTCAGTCAAGTTTACAAACAAGTAATAGGGATAATCAATCATGAGAAAAGATTAGAGTGAGCAGTGCTGCAACGAGGTCCAGCCAATGAGTGGCATCGACTCACTGGACAAAAATCAATGCGTTTCCATCATTAACACGCTGACACATTTTTCTCTGACCTAGAAGTTTTCTTCCCCTGTTAGAGGACAAACCACGGCGCCGGCCAATGAAAGCCCTGCTCCCGGGCTCCAAACTCAGGCTCTTTACACAACCGCCGCTACCACGGAACGTCTTCCCTGCGCCATCGACCGGCACCGGGCAGGACCTCGCACCCTCACTTCACCGTGGAGATCTGTAATACCGCCTGGCCCAGAGCTGTCAGACCCGATCACCGTCGAGCCCTCGGCACCTCCGCTTAATGGGCACTGCAAACAGAGAAACATCAAGCCGAGCGGGCCCCATTCATCCACGCTGACAGCATGAGGACGGGCTGGACGCCATCGGATCACAGCTGATTGGACAATTTAACTCCAGGCCATGAGCAGGAACTGTGGGCAATCTAAATCGAGGCAAATACGTCTGGAAATAGTATGAAAATACCGTTCATCCAAGGTATAATATCACGTCCTCATAAAAAAAATCCTGTGCAGATAAGCTTGTTGAAATGTTGAAAGTGCTATACAATTAGCTACATTAGGCTGGAGCAATGTCACGATCCAAGCTGGCCAGGGCCAAACAAGGTCAACGGCTAAACGGCCTGATCTACTGATACCAATGTATCAACTGATAGCTTCGTAGCGAGTTTAAGCTCATTTTTTTTAGCCATTCAGCAAACAGATTTACTGTTTTATTTCAATCTCACCCTCTCATAGTGCTCGAAAAAAACTTGCCATAAACCACCCTATCAGCACCAAACACGGTGAAGAATTTAGCAGCTAAAGAGCCGGATTTTTTACTCAGAAGGCGGTGGAGACCAAAACCAGAGCTCAAAGAGAGGGAGTAGCGGACTTAGGTTCATCAGGTGGAGACCAGATTCTGATGAATCATCATGTTGCTCTGTTACTGCCAGACATGTAAAAATGAGCGACTAATGCCAATACATTCACCAAAATTGCCTTAAAAGGTGATGATATATGTCGATAGTGTGGTCACAACTGGTTTCTATTGCCCGATGTGGCAGGTTTTCACTCGTTAAAAATTCACTGGAACGTCATGCTGGGGGTGTGAAGAGGAAGTCAGGTGCACAACAAGAGGCCCATACAGATTGTGAAATAGCAACTTTGCATGTCAAACTGTGCAAAAATGGGTCAAATTAATTTTGTGGTAATCTGTCAGACTGTGCAATGAAAGAATCGTAGCATTAAAATGTAAATTGATATTTTTTACAAACAGACACAAGCAGAGACGTCATTAACTTGCGTCACTGCCTTCAAAAACTCAAATAAAAAAAATATCTCCAAAGACAACAAGAGGAAGAGAAGGTGAAGCTGGTCACAGGCAGGAAAAAGAGGGCAACAGCAAATGCCAGATTCAGCAACATGAGTCTAGGGAATATAGGTTGGGGTTTTTTGGGTTTTTTTTTAGCGGCGATACTGTCAATTCTCTCGGTGTATTCTGTGGCATTTCATCTTGTATCCTGATTGGTGTGATTTGAAAATAAAGGTGGTAGCTACAGTCAGATAGCGGAATTAAATTCTACATTGGCTGTCGATGGGACGTGTGTCACAGTTAAGATCGCTGCTTTGGATCGAGGACCAAAGGCTTCTAACTGTTTCCCTTCTGACAGCCAAAAACTCCTACAGGAACCCATACAGGATATATCTTCTAGATGCAAATCAGTCCAGATGCAGGACTCTCAACTCTCACCGGAAACATTTGATATCTTCCCCTCTCAAATCAGTTAAGTAACATTTCTGAGTGAAATAACATTTAACCAAACAAGTTAGTATGAAATAATGTTGTTTGCTTTCATGTTTGATCATTGCCCCCCCCTTGTATCCGCCCCCACTCTGCCTCTGATTGGCTCTGACCCTGACATTCTCTCGTTGAATGCGTAGTGTGTATGTGTCACACTCATGCCCTGTACTCCTCCTCAAGCAACATGACAACCTTTTTCACCAGGAAAAAAGGCTGCTGTGCCCGTTACACCTGCCCCCAGCCCCTGAAAGGCCCAGCCCAGACCCAATATAACCCTGCCACCTGTCTCCCCTATCCCTGCTAAGATGACTAATCCTGACTCAACATTTTTGGTAGTGATAGTCGTTTGACTCGGAGCCAAAGCCAGAGAAGAAAAAAAACTTAAATATCACATGGTCACGAGTATTCAGACCCTTTACTTTGAAGTACCTCCAACGGCCATTACAGCCTTGAGTCTTCGTGGGTTTAGTCTGACTCACCACATGTAGACTGTGGGTATAACCCTGCCACTGGCCGCCTGTCTCACCCATCATTCTCCTCCCCTTCCGCTACCTGCCATCTACCATTTTCAAAACCCCCTTCGCTGTGGGAAACAACCACCACCAACCCCTGAGCTGGCAGCCTACACACTGGTTAGTGCAAAGTTTCGATAAAGATGTTCACATTTTTGGGATCTGTGCCTCAACACAACCCAGTTCTCTGAGCTCTGCGGGTAGTTTCCTACAAACTCATGGCTTGGTTTTTTACCAGGATGTGTGTTGTCAGCTGTGAGAACACATATAAACGGATGTGTGCCTTTCCGATCAGTAGAATTTATCACAGGTGGACTACAATCAACGAGTAGTAACATCTCAAAGATGATCAAGAGAAATCAGAGACACCTGAGCAGCATTTCAAGAAGAGGGTGTTTTCAACCTTTTGATATTTCAGTTTTACCTTTTTAACTCACTTTCCCTCAGTCATGATGGGGTACTTAGTGTTGCTTAATTAGGGATTAAATGAATTTAAATGATTTTAGCGTAAAGCTGCAACATCAGGTCCAAATACTTTCTGAATTCACTGCGTCTGCATGTGCTAAAGAACCTAAATGAAGACTTGGGCACACCATTGTAGCCAATAAAAAGAGATGGTCTGGAGCCCTGTCTTCATTGTTTGGCTCCATGAATCAGCATGTTGTATTTTAAATCAAAACAAGCATAATTTTATAGTGCCAAGTTTCAGTTTTAGCATGTCTGAGGATGACCACATTCTCATCGGGTGAAAACAGAATTAAAAAAGTCTACAAGTCCATCAAAGGCCCAGTTTTAGGCCAATGCAGCAGAAAGGTGATCTGTAACATTTACTGTTTAAATGTGCCAACAGTGTCGTGATTGGCCTTTTGAGTCACATGAGCACATACCATTTGAGTGTGTGTTTCCTTGCTGAGGACCAGACTTAAAGCAAAAGCTCCCTGAAAAAAAAAAAAAAAAAAAAAAAAAAGATGATCTGAGGATGGCTGTAGCTCAGGCCTGACAGAGATTTATCAGGGAGGACGCCAAGTTTTGATTGTTGGCTTCGGTTATTGTTTTTGTGGGACAACTGAGAGACTATGTATAAAAAGAAATGTGTTATTGTTCCGGCATGTTCTGACTGTTCTGTTGTATGCTGCAATGGTCTGTGTTCAAATGAGGACCATGTGGGCCCAACAACAGAAAACACGAACAACAGTTTACAAGGTCGGAAAGAACAGATGGTTCCCGGCAAACAGTTCCTTTAAAAGTGCTACAAAACAAGATTCAACACTGGATGTGCTACATGTACGTAATGCTGAGCGAACTCACCTTCCAGTAGTCCAACTGTAAACTGAAGTACCTCTGGTATGCAGATAATGCTGTGGAAACGGAGAGGTGAACAGAAGAATGTGATACAGAAAGAGAGCGAGACACACACACACACAGGAGCGGAGGGTTAGTGGCAATTTTAATAGCTGGAGATATTCAATTCAGCTGCACTGTAACACTTTCCAGCAGGAACGTTTTTCATGACAAGCACAAAACATCTAATCAAGAGTAACGCTCCGTCAGCAGGTTTTAGCGGGATCAACCAAGGCGACGAGTATAGAAAATCAAATCAACAGCGGCGCACATCAAATGGCTCCTCACGAAAACCAGCCATCGGTTGACCCGGAGGCAAAGGTCTGGGGGGAACAGGCAGCCGGGGGCAGATTTACAGGATCCACCAGCCGAGACCCTCACCTTTTTGATAGTCTTCCAGCAGGAGGTTGAAGTGGCCCAGCTGACAGAAAATGTCCGGATCCACTTTCCCTTCTGCTTTCAGGATGAGGGCATCGTAGCAGCTGACAGCCTAGACGTGGGAGCAATGACAGTGAGGAGTTAGGAGTGGAGCGGTCGGTGTATCCTGTGCAAAAATCACAGTCATAAAAGGCCATTATGATTACACCTTGACCTTGATGCTGGGGCAAGCAGTTTGGGTTTATTAGACTTTTAGACGCCGCTGACTTATGTCCCACCGAGGGAGTGTGTGTTCCAGGCCTTCCAGGGCTGTTTTGCATGGTACCAGCTGTACGCCCAAATATGGTCCTCGTCAGTCAGTATTTAAACAACGGCTAAACAAATGAGTCTTGATAGCTCACACTGCCGCCACCAAAGAGGAATGATTAGGGAGTATGAGATTGTGTGTGTGTGTGTGTGTGTGCGTGCGTGCGTGCGTGCGTGGGGGGGATCTGTGCAACAAAACAATTATGTTGGACGCAACATGTCATTATGGAGAAAAAACAAATTAATAAGAAGTGGTAACTTTGTGTTTACTAGAGCATCACTTTAAACATATCCTTATCTTGTTGAGCTTTGAAGTCACAAAAATAAAATGGATACCAACGATAATCTTTTAAAAACAATGCAGCAATGAATTTGTCATAAGACTGAAAGGCTAAAGCATAGGACTGGGTGAAATGAAACTGCTGTTCCGCGACTTACAGAACCAGGTCTAGCACAGTCCTCCATGTTTTTACATTACATTATAACAAGGTTCATTCTGAAGTCACCCAGACCTTTACATCTGTATATACCATTAATACCATCAAGAATGTCATGTTTGTGTTAGTGACTGCGTAGGTGATGCGTTCAGGTATTATGTATTACGAAAGAAGATACCGATCCCTCTCATGCATGGAACGTGCGGCGTTGCCACGTTCTGTTGTCCAGTTACAGGTTTCAGTGATAACAAGAACTGTGACTCTGTCTTGCAGGAGCAGAAAATGTAGAATAGGCCTCACATATACTTCTTGTTTTAAGCAGCTTCTGCTCCCTCTGAGTCACATCACGCTCTTGTCTAGGCACTGTTCAAGTAACCCACAGTGAGCCTGCTCACAGTTGGATAGTGGGGATTTAATTTATTTACTGGTCTAATGATCACCATAGCTCCTGAGCGTACAAAAAACATTGGGTAAGCTTCATGGAAGATGGGGCCTAATTTACACACACACACACACACACACATTTAATAAAAGGTTGTGTATACAACTTAAAAATATGTGACAAAGGTCTAATAAAACAATCACCCTGCACCATTCATTACTGGAAAACGAGCTATGTTGAAAGTTGGAACATACTGAAATTAATACATCAAATTAATATTGATTCTGTTCATCTTCATTTAAAAGAATGAGTTTTTGAACTACAGCCTTGGTGTTACATTTATAGATGTGTTAGTGTAGTGAGACTGTTGCTGCTGCTATGAAAAGTCTGCTCAAAGAATCCAAACCAGTTTACATTGTGATTAAACCCGACCAACTTAACCTGCCTGACCCTTCTCGAGGGTGAGCAGCTATGCCCACGTTCACCAAAAGGAGCCACCCGCCAACACGCCATTTCTACAGGTCGACGCCAAACACATTCATGTAGAAATCCCGCGTTATTCCGCACATTTTAGCCCTGCCAGCGTAATGCCGAGCCACTCGTCTACCCAATGAATTTGTGCAACAGAGGTTAGCTAAGGCCCAGCAGAGCACCCTGCGGAGACGGTGTGATTCAGCAGAGAAAACAATATGTTCCCACATGCATTTTCCCAAACGTGGAAACTAACACTGGAATGGTAGGAAAATGAATACCCCCCCCCTTTGTATCAGTTTGAAACAGTGCTAATGCTCAACTAATACTGTCCCTTCCCCCACATTTTAACATGGTAGAGTCCAGAGAGAGGATGTGAGGGGGAAACATGGCACCAGAGAAGGTTTGTTCCTCCACAGAACCCCAAGTGTTTACTGTGACACTTATACAAGAGAGATCTCACCATCAGACCTCATAGGGTTAATGTTACGATGGGAATGGGCCTCTCTGGCTGGACGGATACTTAGGGGAGCACGAAGGGCAGCGGCGACAAAACAAACAAACACTGAATAAATAAATAAATAAAGGAACAATGGCACGGAGCGGGCGCACGGCTGGGCCCGGTGTGAGCGCAGACTCCGCTCCCGGCTAACCCTCCGGCAGAAGCCCGGCGGCCACATGTCGACGACGCGGATCGAACACGGGCAGCGCAGCGGTGGCAACGCGGGGGACGTGAGCGCGGTTGCTGTGTCCCCGCCGGGCACCGTGCGGTCGTTTCACCGGGGGCCCCTGACTTCACGGCTTAACCAGTCACCTTTGTTCAACATAAAAACAACGCTGAACGCCATCGTCGCGATAAACCCCCCCGCCAACGGTCATTAGCCTAGCCGCCGCTACTTAGCTAGCAGAAACCGTTCGCTGGGTATTTTCCCCCTACTTCCCACCCCCGCCATCTTGGGGACAAGTCAAGCAGCCATTATTATTATTATTATTATTATCATCATTATTATTACTAATGCAACCCTGAACTACCCCCCCCCCGACAATGTCAGCCAAGTGCCGTAATGGCTGCATGTGCTAGCGGAGACGGGGCAAGAAAAAACCCCGCTGGACAGTTAGCGGCTACATGCTAGCAGGAGCGAGCTGACGCACAACCCAGACTCCGGCCGCCGCCACTCGCCGACGGGACGGACGCTTCGAGCGGGACCCCCGCGTTTATTTATTTATTTACTCAACGCCTCTCTCCAGAGACAAAGCGCGTTTCGCCGCCTGTCTCCCGGCGCTCGCCGCTGCGCCTCGGCCGTCACACGGACCGGGTGGCGAGGTGTCGGACGTGCTAATCTTGCCCCGGAGTCCCGTGTAGTTCACGACGGGCTGCGCGGCGAACGCAACGAGAAAGTAACGGCGGCTGGAACGTGTTAACCAGACGCCCGCTCCTCCTCACGGGCCACGGCGCTGGTAGATGAGATATCTATGCATATGCAACCGAAACCCTCTGTTTAAACAGCGGTGACCGGCGCTATCACTTAGCACGGCACCATTTCTCCAAACTACCGATGACACCACCGGTTTCTGTTGTTTTTCTAGCAGGGTGGAGATTCGTATCGTCCCGGGGCTCAGCGCCGCGTCCGCTACTTCAGGCGCGTTCGGTGCCGGTGTCCGGTGTATTAACCGAACCAGGAAGGAGGCGCGGTGTCGCCTTATCGGTGCTTGGTGCTGCTAACGTCGCTTTGTTTTTTAAGCGATAATCGCGTCCTCAGCTGAAGCTGCTTTTCTTTTCTTGTCTTTACACACACACACACACACACGCACACACACACACAGTCAGCCGCTCGTTCAGCCTCAAAGTTGGTGGGAAACCGGGGGCTTGTGTATGTCGCGGCCGCCGCACGGCAGGAGGCGTCGGGACCCGCGCCGCCGGTTCCAGGTGGGATCTGCACTAATGAGGAGATAACGGGGAGAGGCGACCGGGATCCCGGACCGTGGCATACCTTTAACAGCAAGGCCTTCGTTCTGGCGCCATCTTCTTGAAGCCTATGAAATCCAAACAGTGAACTGCAAGTAGAGGACAGACAACACACACACACACACACACACACACACAGGCGGTTCCGTATTACTTGGGGGGCATTTCACATTTTGTTGTTTCAAAACTGCGCGAAGGAAAAATACCAGAAATTTCAGAAAAAGGAGGGCGGGTGCGACCGTCCGCGCCGCGGCTCGTCTGACCTGTCAATTCCGGCCAGGCTCTCTTTCTCTTGCGCTGTTAGCTTCGGAAAGTCCTCTTCGATTTCAGTCGCTTTTCCCGACGCCATTTTCTCCTCGTCATTACCAGCAACGCCGAGACTCCGGGCAGCGGCGGAGGCAGCGGCGGTGAGCGACACTCCGCACGATTTCATGGGAGAAGGAACGGGAAGATCAGCGGCACCGAGCAACTCCGGCGAAACGCAATAACAACCAAAGTGTTGCACAGCTATCCAGGACTAAAACGGGGCGTAGCGTAATTCTTGCCAAATCCTCAAGGAAATGATCCCTTCAAATTACCTTCCACACTCCTCATTGTTCATCAAAACACAGCGTGTATTCCAGCGCCAATTTGTGCATGAAGTTGATGTAATGTTGGGATTTAGGAGTGAGTGTTATTTGATAATATCGCAAACTTCCCCAACCATCGGTTCAAAGTTGTTGTAATTGTGTCACAGAGGCAAACGCACGCCGCCACCGTCGGCACGCCCTCCGGCCGCCTCGACCAATCAGCGGCCGACGCCCGCGGTCACATGACCGTCTCCGGTCGATGTGTTGCGCGCACGCGGACGAACGCGCGCACGCACACATCAAACGGGCCTCCGAGGCCCGCCCCGAGCCCTGCGATTGGCCCCTCACGCTGTATTATGATTACGTAACGGGGTTTCAGGGCAGCCTATTGGACGAAGCAGCTGTCACTTTTCTCTATGGGGGGCGGCTGTCAAGGATGTTTGTTGCAACGTTGCACGAATACGGTACTTTTTAAAAGATAGATGGATGGAAAGATGTTATTATCAGACCGATCGGAAATGTCTAAAGGATCCCACTTATAAGAACAGTAGGGAAGACACTTCAAAAAGAGACGAAACCGAGGCAACTTAAAAAGCCATACATGATAAACAATAAACTAGAAGTATGCAAAGCAATAATCCAGAGGACTGTATTCTGACATTAATTGATTTTCCGGACCCGTCAGCGCCACAGTAACCGTACATTTGTTGGCAGCCAATCTGCAGGTTTTAGTGTCAGTGGTCTGTTATGCTCAGGTGTCTGACTTTATGAGCTCTTATGGTAAATTTACTATTTTGTGAAGATAATCCTTTCACTGCTGGAACTTGAATTTAATTTGTCGTTTTGCGTTGAAAAGTAAATGATTGTCAAAAAAAAAATTCTGGTATGATGGAAGGGTACCCTCTATCTATTGGTCGAGAATGATTTTTTCCAACATGGAATTCACAACATCACTTTCTTGATTGGGATACGTGGCCGTTGGGGATGTTTCTTGACCTCACATAATTTCTTTTTAACAAAAATGAGAAGCTTAATTATAATTGTTGCATTTAATTGAAATGAACCTGAGAGTTCACCAAACAGAGTTTGTACTATTTCCCTGTATTTTCAACAGTGAAGTTGAATTACCCGGGTAATTAGAAAAAAAAATCAGCTATCAAACTCCTCTGTGGCTACACTGAAAAATTCTTTTCATTATATCTTGCTTTTGTCCAGTTATCAGCAACTAGAAAAATAAAGCACCAGACAATAAAATTGCCCAGACATCCACCGTACATCCAACACATTGTACCGTATGTTAGATGGGAAGGTAAGCAGACAACAGAACGTTAGTGATTCTATCAGGAGGAAAATCTCTCGTAATTTATCAGCAACGTTATTTTTTTAAGTTTACTAATTTTTTTTCAACTACGTCAGAATTCATTTTACAAATGTGATAAAGCTGCTCCTGACTCACAGGTAGAACCACCCACCTGAGTTTAGGTATAATTTTATGGTCAGTTTCAATAATCATTTCCTACTTAGTTGCAATTATTGCTACTATAAATAAGTTACCTTTTTGTTTTGTTGTTGATTGAAATTCATCAATTGGTAATAGATTTGCTTGTTATTATTAATATATAGCATATGTTCATATATAATAATAGTAATTACTATAATTACACTGTTTCTTTTCTTAGCCCCGTAACACTGAAACACTGAAACATCCATTGTAAGTAAAAATATAAAACTAAGCAGGCTGTGAACTCTATACTACACATGGACGTGCTTTTGTTTCTCATGTATTGTCCACGAATCACCTCTGGTGTGTTTATAAAGGAACTTTTTACATTACAATATTTTATCCTGGACTCTTACACTTAGTATGTGTGATAGAAGAGTTTCAGCTAAAATGAAAGGAAAGGTGTACAAAACTGTGGTGAGACCAGCGATGCTGTTTGGTCTAGAGACAGTGCCACTGAGGAAAAGACAGGAGGCAGAGCTGGAGGTAGCAGAGATGAAGATGTTGAGGTTCTCTCTGGGAGTGACCAGGATGGATAGGATCAGGAATGAGTACATCAGAGGGACAGCACATGTTAGAGGTTTTGGAGATAAAGTCAGAGAGGCCAGACTGAGATGGTTTGGACATGTCCTGAGAAGAGATAGTGAATATATTGGTAGAAGGATACTGAGTTTTGAACTGCCAGGCAGGAGGCCTAGAGGAAGACCAAAGAGGAGGTTTATGGATGTAGTGAAAGTGGACATGAAGGTAGTTGGTGTGAGTGAAGAGGACGCAGACGACAGGGTTAGATGGAGGACACTGATTCGCTGTGGCGACCCCTAAAGGGAAAAGCCGAAAGAAAAAGAAGAAGACTCTTACACTTAGTATTTTCAGCCTACTTGCTTGTACATAATTTTGTGGGTTTTCCATGTCTCTATCAGCCAAACATTCCAATTACACAGACACTGACCTGACAATAGTCTTTAAGTATCTCCACTTATTAATAACATATAGAAACACTAGCTATTATCATAGTACTGGTGAATTATATGTTCACGTGTGCTCTTCCTGATCCTTGTTCTTGGAACTATATGTAAATACACTGAAAGCCACTAGAAGGTATTATTATTACTACCACTGTTATTATTATTATATAAGACATTACAACCTGCTCGTGTGCCGCTTTCTCTTTTACTGTGACCGTTGAAATTATGCAAATGACGCCGGACGTGCAGGCAGCTGAGGACAGACCGGCCGACTCCAAAATGGCGAACCGCAAAAAGGGTGAGCAGGCCTATCAAACTAATTACATCTCTGTCTTAGCCTGGTTTTCGCCAAGCATGGATTGCACACAAGACGTGTGTTTTTTAACCCTTAACCGACATTGCCGTAGCATTAAAAGTCCCTCTCTGCTCCCGCTGAAAACCCCCGATGTCCTCAGACGTAGCGTTAGGTGCTAACTTTTCAACTGTCGTCTAGCCTCACTTGTCCGATCATGCTAACTTTAGTTCCGGGCCTAAGAACTTTACTAAGTCCCGATCGAAGCCAGCAGCGGAGCTAGCGTTGGCTAACCTGAAACCGCTGTGGTGCAGGTATTGGGGCTGATTCAGTGTATCGCTAAGTTAGACCTTCACGTTTAAAATGTGTGAAGTTTCTACCAGTTGTTGCACTGTGACGGATAAACCCAATGTGGTCGCGTTGCCTTTTAGGCAGCCCGTGCTGCAGGGCATCATTTCGGCGCGGTTGCAGGCTAAGTGTTTTTTGTCTTTCTATTTGTTTTTCCATGCATGCCCAGAAGTGGAAGAGGAGCTTTACGACAAGGTCGTGGACCTGACGGAGTACGCCAAGCGCCAGCGATGGTGGAACCGTCTTTTCGGGAAAAACTCCGGGCCAGTGGCGGAGAAATACTCCGTGGCCACTCAGATAGCCATAGGGGGAGTGAGTGGATGGTAAATATCCCCCTTGAAATGCGTTATGATGCCTTCATGTGCCCCTCGTTAACCATTCCACCTGGTTTTCTCCTGATAAATATCGTGTACATAACATAAAACCTTCGGGATGGCTCAGAAATAGTCCAGTGCTGAACATCATAGGTAGACCTCAGGCCATGGATTGTATTCTGGTTAGTCTGTCTTTCCTCTTGTCCCTCGTCTCTCTTCTCTATGGCTCCTGGACCTCTACTGTCTGAATGGGGGGGGGGGGGGCCTGGAAGGATACGCATTTTACCCCTGCATTTTGCTGATTCTTAAATGCACAAAGGCAAATCTCCTTTTGCGAACAATTATTAAAACAGATTCCATGGTCTCTCCCCTTAAATTCTAGAATTGCGCCATTTGGTATCATAAAGGACACTGTCTCTGTTAAACTTTATGTGTTGGGCTATTCACTGCCATGCAAACCTTTAAGTGGCCATCTCAACCGTGGTTGAAGCTATTATTCATGTTAGATTAACCTCCAAGCTGTGTGTCCCGCTCATTCTAGGTGTGCAGGATATCTCTTCCAGAAGGTTGGAAAAGTCGCAGCCACAGCTGTAGGGGGAGGTCTTCTGCTGTTGCAGGTATTCTTGCATAACTAGGCCTTAAAATGAATAAAAGATATTTGTTGAATCTGCCTTTCATCTCTTTTTTTTGTTACTTTTATTTCCCTGACTCTTTTCTCCAGATAGCAAACAACAGTGGCTATATCCAAGTGGACTGGAAGAGAGTAGAGAAGGATGTCAACAAAGCTAAGAAGCAGTTAAAGAAAGGCACCAATCAAGCAGCTCCAGAGTTAAACACGTTGGTCGAGAAGGTGAGACCTCAACGATAACAAGTATTGCTTTATTTTTGATCGCCCCATATATGGAGGACAATTAAAACTTAATCACAGGTGTGTAAGAATATGTTTTCATGCAAAATTAATTGAACTGTTTTAAGTTCATCTCATTAGGTGGTTAAACGTCCTCAAACAAATTATAAGTAATGGTATTATTTGCAGTGACCTTCTCACAAACACTAGTCTTACAGCCTCACAGTACTTATTTTCCATTCACCTTGAAGTTTTATATCTTTTAAACAATCTGTAGCAACATAACAAGGAAGCAGGCGCATCTTTTACTCTTCCTTGCCCTTGAAAATTTTGTCCGGCATGGAACTGATACATGTTTTCTGTCTCTTTCAGTCCACGGAGTTTGTGAAGAAGAACATTGTTGTCACAAGTGGTTTCATCGGAGGGTTCCTGCTTGGCCTTGCATCTTAGGGCCTGCCAAAATAAGAGGCGTCTGTACTTCTTTAATGTCATGACGAACTGTAGGGGGAAAAAAGTATAAATCATTGCTGGATGGTTTTGAAGTGTTTTGACAGCAGGCAGCCTATTTCAGATTAGCTTGTAGCTATGGGTCTCTACATAAGCTGCACATCATTTTGTCTACTTTCAGCACTGTACCTCCATGTAACTAGTCGATATGGATGTGGGACATGTTGGTTAGATCACTCCACCTTCCAGGCCAAGTACTGATGCCCATCGAGCAAAATTAATTGAAAATAATGTCAAGGTTATCAGAATGTCGCCGTTTTTTAAATTTATTTATTTTTACCAGACTGGGCATTGTACCAGAGTGAGAAATTATGCACTGTCATCGTGCGCAATGAGGACAAGCACAGTGCAGCCAAGTATGTGTAGATTTACATGCACCTTCATGCGGCAGATGGTGCCCATAGGAATCTGTTTTTCGGCTCCAGACTTTATAATCAATCATCTCCAGGGTTAAAACTTGAATTTTATTCTCGAGTGCTGATGGATATGAGATTGTTATGCCTTTTGAGAGGAGCTACATGTTTGATGGGTTATGTTAGCCTCCCCACACATCTCTTTTTTTAATGTGTTTTGTTTAGCCATCTATTTATGCTTTGTGTACTCAAGGCTGTGGTTTGTCTACTGTATACGTTTGAAGAATGAATAAAAAGAATCTGTTGAATTGTTTCATATTTATTTTATGACAAAATAGTTACAAAAGTAACTCAAGGATACGTAAGTATTTGGACAGTGACATCGTTTTTGAATAACTTTGCCTCTACACCAACACATTGGAAATGTAGCCTTCAGCTTTAATTAAAGGGGTTTAACAAAAATATCACAATCCTTTAGGCATTATTCAAATTTGATACATAGTCCCTCATTTTCAGAGGCTCAAAAGGAATTGGACAAACCAACACAATTACAAATATAAGGAGTATTTCCAATACTTGGATGAAAATCCTTTGCAGTCAATGACTGTCCTAGGTCTGGAACTCCTCGTGCTGAGTTTCCTCCCTTGCGAAGCTTTGCTTGCTTGTGGGTCTTTCTAGCCTCAGTTTTGTCTTCAGTAAGTGAAAAATATGTTCAATAGGTGACTGACTTGGCCATTGAAAAATATTAAATGCAATTCTTTTTATGAATGTACCAGATTGTTGTCTACTCCTAAAGTTTCTGTGTCTGTCTGACAAGTCAGTTTGTTTTGGTTTTTTTTCAGCCTAATGATGCCTCCTTCATTTGAATTGAAGCCTCTTTGGAAAACATTTTAAAAGTTGTCATGAATAGCTGCCAAATGCAAAATCAACACTTGGAATCAGCTCCAAACCTCTCATCTGCTTCACTGTCATGAAGTAAGAACAGGCCACACCTGGACCCGAAACTGATCACATGTCAATTGTCAAAATACCTTTTAGCCTCTGAAAATGTACGTATGTGTAAACATGGCTGTTATTCCTAATTTAAAGTGTTGAACATTTGTATACACCTAAAAAGAATATTTTTTAAAATTTATATATAAATTTTTTTGCCGCATTTTGAACAGTACTAGTATACTGTTCACATTTTGAATATACGTTTTGAAAAAATCAGAGCATTTTCTTAATATAATAATAATTGTCACATTTATAATAATAATAATAATCAGAAATATTTTTGAGCCAAAGTTACATTTGCTAAGCTGATCTGATATTTGCTCGTCGTCGTCGACAGTTCACCGCTTCCTGCAGTAGGAGCCGTTGCTAAGAGACGACCTCAAACAAAATGCTTCCTTAGCAACCGATAACAGGTCGCTGAAAACTTACTGCAGCTGATTGTACAAGGGAGAAAATCGACCTGCTTCAAAACACACACACTCAATGGCTCTACCGTTTCTCTCCGGGAATATTCCCAATAAACAAGTAAGTTTGCTGTATTTGATGTATTTCACGTAAATGTTTAGCTTAGGTCGGCGCGGCCAATGCCGGAGAGGCAGAGCTAATGCTACGTAGGCTAACATCCCGGAGCAGGTACAGGTGGAAGGGACCGAGACTCCCCGTTAGTAAACAGTTAACTCTATCCAACTGTGTTCACGGGCACAGGACAGCGGTTAAATGAGGGAAACAGTGGTTTGGCTACGAGTAGTTGGGAATGTAAAATCCAAAATGTTATTTGCACTTAAATGTGTGTTTCTTGCCCTGTACTATGCGAATCCACTTTGTTTTTGACAACCGGCAGCAGTAAATAATTTTATATATATATATAAATATAAAACATTTATTTTTCCAAATTTCCATAACAGAAAACTGTAACTGCGGAGAGGTGTAGCATGCCACAGAAAGCCCATTTTTACAGCGTGGTTTTAGAGCTGCTTTCTTCCCTCTGTGCTTCAGGTGGGGAAGGAAAGATTCCACAAGTCCCAACATTTCGACTATTCCAACGGAGTCCCTATGCTGGCGGGGCCTGAGAAGCCAGGCGTCGGAGGAGAGCCTCTAGTCGGCCAGAAGAATAAACCAACGTATTCTGTCTACCCCAAAGGACAAGGCAGTGATTTACCGGCATGGGTGGCCTTCGACAAACAGGTGAAGCGTCTTGAAATGGCTCGCTCTCTTTTTAACAGTTGTATGGAGCACTGGTCATATGGAATGGACTTTGGTATCTAATTTAAACAAATTCAAGCTAACATTTAGCAGTGGCTTGAAGAATTTATATGTTACATTCAGGTGCAGCTAATGTATGGTATTGCTAATTACGTCTCTTAGTAAATTCTGACACTTCTAATGGTTGTAATCTATTGTTTTACTTTTTAAAAGCATTTTACCAACCCAACCCTTGCACTGTCATTTATACGTTGTCTGCACATCACTGATCAAAAAAATCATGACAAGCCAATAATCAGCTAAACGGAACTAAATTTATCTAAAAAGTCATAATTTGATGAAGCTCATTCCCAAAATGCCACTTTGTCCCTCCAGGTTCTGTGTTTTGACGCATACTTTCAGGAGGCTGTTCCTGAGTCACGGGATGAGATGTACAGGGTCAGAAAGTGTAACATATACTTCTACCTCGAAGATGATACCATACAGGTGGTGGAGCCACGGTGCAAGAACAGTGGCATCCCTCAAGGTGAGAGAGGAGGATTTATCTATTTGTGATATCACAGGAAACGTCCTGTCAATGTTCCTCAAATGAAAATGTTTTATTTTTCACGTGTTCTTCTTCTGCATTCAATATACCAATTGGATAAATGATCTGTTACCTAAAGTAAACAGACAATACACTTCACTGAGATATGATGAGCATTCTAACACCCGTCACCTACCATTGCTGTGTCATTCTCTGTGGCAGGAACATTTATTTGCCGCCACCGCATCCCTCTGCCTCCCCCAAATGACGACCAATTCTACAACATTTTCCATTTCAACATCAACCAACAGATGGTGCTGTACTCTCGCACATTCACTGTGACCAGCTGTGACTCCTTTACAAGGAACTTTCTCACAAAACTCGGGGTGCGGCTAAACGACCCTGCTACTGTGCCCAGTGACCCCTACAGCAGCCTCCGGGAACGGGTCAGCATCAATTTTTTAGCAGTCAGATTTTTGTTTTCATTAGGCGTTCTTATTAAAATAACATTGCAGAATCAAGTATGACATAAAAAAGAATAGTAAGGCAAAAGCCATTATAATTGATTAAAAAAACATCATATGTGGAATGAGAAGTCTCACTTCTTTTCTGATCTAGGTAAAACTAACAAACACTTTCAGTAAACTCTTTCAGGTCTTTCAGGTAATCTTATTTTTTAAAATAAGTAACAATGTAGTCAATAGAACATCAATAATAATAACACATTCCCTTCACTATAAATGAGTCTATATTTTTCAGATAGTTGAGTGACAACTTATATTTATAATTTATATACAACATTATGAAAGAGTTGTTGATCCTCAACTTATTATGTATTTTTTTATTTTATTCTGATCTAGTAATCAATGTCCAATTAATCTTTTCAGCACTGTGGCCCTGTTGATGGTACTGATGCCTAATTATAAAAACACAGATACCTAGCCTTGAAGAAAATAAAAGGCAAAACAGAATATTCAAAGCTTCTTATGCATGTGTATTATGGCATTTATTCATTCTTCCTATTTCACATGGTCCCTCATCCAGGCTGAGAAAAGTATGAAGCCACTCCGGCCATACGAGAGGCGTGACACACTGAGGCAGTTCCTGGACTATGACCGCAAGGTCCTGCGCTTCTTCTGCTTCTGGGACGACGCAGAGAGAATGTTCGGGGAACCGCGGGAGCTCACGCTGAACTACTTCCTGGCCGATGACACCATAGAGATCCGGGAAGTTATCTCCCCAAACACTGGGAGAGATACCGCACCCAAATTCCTGCGCCGCTGTAAACTACCTAAGGTGAGGCAACACAATGGGAGCTGTTCAGAAAGTTTGTCATAGTATCTTGGCCATTGGACCAGGGAGAGGAGGGCTTATAAATTTTTCTTGTAAAGAAGTGGAAGGAATAAAAAACAGATCAAAAGCAGATCCTGGAGGGTATGTAAATCCTGGATACTTTAGAATTCAAGACAGGAAAAGTCAGAAAATCAAATTCTCAGGGGTGGTGAGGAGCATTTAGGGAGTACATGAATGTGTTTCACAGCTTTTCTCATACATTTAGTGCATTGAGTTTTTTGTCTGGTAGCACGTTTTACATTTATAGATGGTAATTCCAAACCTTGCAGTGCCTTCCACCGTCCCTCCCTTCACTGAGATCTCATTCAGTCTGACAGGACCGCTGCAGCATCCAGTCTCCCTCAAGCGTTTTGGCTTTCTCCTCCAGTTACTGACTGAAGCCTAATTCATCTTGAAAGAAAGCCAAGCCTCAATCATGGGTGCGTGCGTGCGTGTGTGCACGCATGTGTGTGTATGTGTGAGTGTGTGTATGTATGTGTGTGTGTGTGTTTTCAGTCTGGTAATTTTGTTTGTTCTGATGCCTTTTGTTAAATGTCAGTCCTAAAGGTTGACCAGAGTCCACCATCCAATGGGAAATCACCACGTCCTTAATGACCAATCACTTATTTACTCTGTCTCTTTATTCTGTTAGTATGTCTCCCTCCATCTCTCTCTCTTTCTCTGTCTCTCTCTTGCCCTCTCTCTCTTTCCCCTTTTTTTCCTTTACCTACCTTTGGGTGTTCGTTATTTCTCTGCAGCAGGCTCTGGCCCAAATGAAGCAGCCCGGACAGAACACGGACCGCACAGTGCTCAATGTGTTTGCCTCCGCAAGTCAGGGAAAGTGCTACATGCTGGACAGACTCAAAGTACGTCCTGTCTCAGCCAAGCTCACCCTACAAACATGACAATAAGTGAAATAGAAATTAAAATCAAATGTTATTCAAGGAGTCAAAAAGAGAGAGAGACTGTGGTGTAACCTGGATGCTAGAGTATGGCCAGAAAGCCTGAAACAAGCTGTTAGCTATGGCAAAACAAGTATAGGGGCACCCCTGTCTATTTAAGGTAAAACTTAGCAGCAAATCCACTTCAGTTAATGTTCATCTAAATGCCACTACATACATTGATATATTAGTCAACAGTGAGTTTCCAACTGTGTGACAGCGGATTTTGAAGACCCATTCCTGTTTTGGCCAATTGTGCACAAAACCAGGAATGCATAAATTAATGGTTTTGTGAGTCTGGCGTGGAAGAATTTGACTTTTCTGCATAGAGCCCTGACCCCAACCCCATCCAACACCTGTGGGATGAACTGAAACTGGAACTGACCACGAGCCAGGCTTCAGAGTCCAACTTCACTAATGCTTTTGTGGCTCAATGGGAGTAAATCCCTGCAAAAAAGTTTCCAAAATCTTGGTGGCTTCCTGACCGGAGGATGATATAGAAACATATTAATACTCGCATAGGCATATAATGTTTTGGTGTCCACATAGTTTTGGCCATATGGCGCATTAAGGGAATTTGTAGCCGAACACCATTTTGACTGAAACTAAACAGTCACAAGTGTGAACTCAGGAAGTTGATTAACAGCAGTGCAATGTAAATGTAGCTAAATGTACAATTACAGTACATTCACAGAGGCTAAATTCAAAAAGTTTGACAAGCACAAAGTCTCAGATTTGTCTTTAACTCATCTCATCCTCCCTTTTTCCTTCTCTCTCTCTCCTGCAGACAGGAGCTTTCCATGAGGAGTTTTATAAGGACTGTGATCTGACTATAGGTGGGGAGGTGAATGTGTTTGGCAGAAAAGTCCTCATCGCCGACTGTGATGACTTCACCAAAGACTACTACCGCTCCAAATACGGCATAGGTAATCAGTACATGTGTGTTGTTAATTATTTATTATTTATTTGAGTTATAATAAATGTAGGGGTACCGTGTTTTCAGACAGAATATGCAGGTTTAAAACATGAATTTAAAAGAGCACATTTCATGTTTTGAAGACTAAATCATTAGAAAAAGTATAGACTTATTTAAAGCAAAGTGATTTCAAAAGTGTTTCATCTGTGCAAAACAATTTATTTTATGGAACAAAGTAAATTAAATGATGTCTATATTCAGAACAGCTTTTCCTTTTCCAGCAGCACTTTGACATTTTACTTGGTCACTCATTTGATTGGTTTTAATCCTCAAATATCCATTGCTAATCCCTGCAGTTTATTAATTTGAACACTTGGGGGCAGTAAGAGCAAGCATCAGCAAGAGCTGTTAAATTCCACCAAAACCGATTCCTGAGACAAATGGTACCTTTGTTCAGAGGATGAGGTATTTTTATCTAGAAATGTTCTGATTTTTTTTTATTTTTTTTTTTTTTACAAAAATGGACTGAGCTCTATCACTGGCCTGTCTAATATTCTGGTTCTCTCAGTCCATCCTCGGTCGATGGATATTAGAACCAAAACCAGGTTATGCGCCACTGTCTTCCTGACATAAGATACTCAGGCCCTCCAGCACTGGTGTTTCTCCATGCCTCCACAGTTAAAGGCACTCGAGACCACAAGAGGCACAGCGCTCCCCAACAGGAGAAACTCAAGCTGTTCGTGGATGTGCCTGCCAACCTGGGCAGGTTCTGGGGCTGCAGCATTAGTCACAGCGGTAAACCAGGCGGAGCCCCTGGTGACAAGCCACTGTGATGGAGGGTCCTGTCTGACTCTGAGCGGTCAGAGGTCGTCTTGGGGTTACTGTCAGACCTGGGTTCTGTGCTCATGCATTGGATGGATTACCTGCTGCCCTCTGATCATTTCAGCTCTCCTCCTGGGTTTCTTTCTTCTTTTAAGTGTTTTGTCTTTTCATTCTCCCGCTTCCTCTCAGAGGACTTCACCCCAGTGCAGTACAAAGCTCCCACAGCCCCTAAGCCCCTGAGGCTTGTGCCCCCCTACAATGGCTTTGGCTCAGAGGAGGACTCGCTAAGCTCCTGCCAAGGCCTGCTGCCCAAGCCCCCGCGGAAAGATTTACGCAAATTTATAGAGAAAGACAGGTCGGATGAGTTGTAGTTGCAATCACACAATCACATTTAAATTACAAACTGAAATGTTTGCATCTGTGTTTGTTAGTTATAGACCCCAACTCTGCTGTGTGCATGTCCTTCTAGATGTGGCCTAGAGAGTAATGTGCTGAATTTCCAAGCCAAGATGGTGACCAGCGATCAAGTTGACAAAGAGAGGGTGTTCATCATCTCCTTCTACCTCTGTGATGACTCCATCAGTGTGTTTGAACACCCACAGAGGAACTCAGGTAAAAAAAAAAAAAAAAAAAAAAAAAAGTTTGGACTCCAGCTGCCCCGGGGCTGCTCTCTGGACATGAGATGCAAATCTATGACTCTCATGATAAACATTAGGTTTGTCAGATTCAGTCTCCTTTTCCAGAGTCTTTTCAGAACAGATGAAGCAGATGACATTGAAGCAGATGACTTTTTCAGGGATGGAGAAATTCCCATCAATGTAAATCAATATTTGACTGCGTTTTTTTTTAAATAGTGCACAATGAATAGTATGTCATGGGTTCAGGGACTTCTTGGTATGGCTCCAAAATGAGATATCCAACCATTTAAAATTATTTAAAGCAAAACAATATGAGTAGAATTTAAATTCAGTCTGGATTTAAATTTAATTTAAGTTAGAAAATATTGGCAATATGATATAAAATAAATACTGCTTTTAAAATATAGAACATGGACCAAGTTACATGTCAGTAGAAAAATTCATAAAGTTACAAAAGGATAAAGGTGAAAGGAAGAATCACCTACACTTTCATCCTTCCCTCTCCCACACCAGGTGTGATTGGTGGCAAGTTTCTGGAGCGTGGTCGTGTGAAGAAGCCAGGCCAGGAGCTGTTTAAAAGCGAGCTGTCAGAGTACTTTAAAGCCCAGGATCTGTACGTGGGAGCCACCCTCTGCCTCAACAATAAGAACTTCCAGCTTCTGGATGCTGATGAATACACCTTCAGTTACATGGAGCAACATGCTGAAGAGGTGGGGTGGGAAATGAAGAAGGAATGTTTGTTTCCTACACCCTTCTAAGGTTTATTTACACAGCTGTTAGCTGTATGTTGCTATGACGCAGTCGTTGTTTCCTTTGGTTTTACTTAATGTTACAGGTAATTAAAGCCTGTTTGTGCATGATTGTCTAAAGTTCCCCAGAGCCAACGTGGGCAACATCCTCAGCAAACTACGCTCCATTACGGAGGAGAAGCAGAGTGAGACCAGGAATTTTCTGAATCTCAGTGACCCCAGCAACACTGGCTTCATCCCCTATGAGTCCTTCAGGTACAGTAATGTAACAAAAATAAGTATTGTTTGATCTGTCCAGTAATATGCACTGAAGTGGAAGATAAGAATCTACTCAGGTGGAAGTAAACTCTTAAATTTAAGTTCATCTGATACAAATGTAAGCTCTGGTCATACATGGTAATTCTTGATAACAATATAATGGGGCTTATCAATTATACATGTGTATAACCAGGAAGAATGAGTCAAATAGGGAGCAGGAAGCTTAGATAGTGATGAAATGATATCAGGGAAGTTTTATCCAGTTCTCAGGACATAAATATTACAAGAGGAAGTAACAAAAGGAAGCAAAGAGAAATTTTATACCAACTGCATTCTAAGTTATGAATGTGAGATGTGGATAACTTATGTCTGTCAGTATCTGTGTGTGTGCATGGCAGGGGGCTGCTGATGGGTCTGGACTGCAGACTGTCGGAGCATGAGGTGCTGGTGCTGGGCCGACATTTCTCAGAGCGAGAACAGCCTGAAGTGGACGTGGGCCTGATGCTGGCCGTGGCCCAGGACCTCCTCAGAAAGAAGCACTTTGAAGAGGTCCCTGGCATGGCCAGAGCCTTCGCATATCAGGACCGCCGCAAGTAGGCCACACACACACACACGCAGATGTTAGCTTAAAACAATTTACTGTTGCAACAGAGACACACGGAAACACACACAGGCAGATAGCGTCACAACAAGACATCAATCGTGCAGCCAGCGGCCACATATCTCAGAGCAACGATTAGTTCCAGTGGTGTGAGAGTGGAGCATTGGAACCAGATGAACCCCAAAGACCTGTATGGCATATAGCTCTGCAGGCAAGAGGACACACTTAGTCTGCCTCTGTCTTTCTTCATATCTGTTACCTCCCTCCTCTTCTGTGAATGAAATCACCTATTTAATGCACGTAAACCACATCTAACTGCCCACTCACATGTAGTAGGCCTTTAAAATGCTTTGGGTGAGCTGAAATGCATGGTCAACAGTGCCACAAGGTCGAGCTGACATGTCTGTTTATTATGGCTGTGTTGACACCCTCAGTTAGCATCAGATTATTCATCAGCATCCCTGTAATGAAGATGGCATGACAGGAATGACCCTCTGGACCGTCTGGCATTCCTGAAAACAACTGTGGTCTTAGAGGACAAGGATCCCCTGTTTCACACATACACATTGTCTTCATACAAGTTCAGTTTGAGACATTTTTCTATAAATAACATGGCTCTAAGAGTGGTAGCGTTTTAAAATAAAAACCAAGGGCAGCTCATGCTGCTGATGGCATATTTTTCCTCATTTTATGTTTTTAACTTGTCAGCACTGACTAATGATGAGAACCTGCTCAGTGTTTCACATGAAGTTGTAAAAATATCCTCAAGCATGGATTATTCTCACTTAAGAGTCTTTTCTAGCCTCTGAGGAGCATGTATGTTTTCTTTGAGCTCTAATTTTATGCTGGACACCTCCGTCTCCACTTTTCCTCTTGTCTCCAGAACTGGCCGTCTCTCCACCAAAGAGTCAAGGACCATCTGTAAGGCCTTCCGACTTCCCCTGCCTGAGAGTCTGCTCACAGGTCTGCTCAGCAAGTAAGAGCCCAATAATCACTGCGCAATTCAGAATAGAACAGTTCAAGGTTCCTGTGCATTTTCAGAATGGGTTTGAATGATTCATTTTCACTTTATTGTAAATTATAGCCTAATTCTTTGCCCGGAAAATTTTCTTGGCATGGTTTAAAAAAAACTCTGAATCAGCATTTGGACTAAAAACCACGACAAAATAAGCTTTGGAAAGAAAACAGATTCATGTAAATCGAGTGGGAGCTGTTGTCAGGGGTTTAAAAATAGCATGTACCTGTTTCTAATTTTGGCGCATGTCTGCTGGAGGTTTGCAGATGGGGACGAGATCGACTACCATGCCTTCTTGGCTGGCATCAACTGGCTGGAGCGCCCTGCTCCCCCAGTAATGCCTCAGGACACCTTAAAGGTAGGAGACAGGGACAGATGTGATACTTATAAAACAAAATGTTTCAGAAATTTTTAGAGGAGAGTGAAGTACAGAGAGTGATTTCATAGTGTGTGCGCAGATTTTTAAATAGTTGTAACTGAAAATCAATCCTCATTTTACCCCTACGAACGATGACTCAGTGGATCAGTGAGCCAAAAGCAGAATGAAATGAGTGGAAAGGAACGGTCAAACAGACAGGACGACCATTTTCTGTGCACAGGAAATGACTTGAGAGAGAGAAACACACACACATCTTTGTTTTAATATGTTTGTGGGAACATAATTCATTCGCCTAGCCCCTTATCCTAACCTTAACCATCACAACTAAATGCTGAACCCCAACCTGAACCCTAAAACCAGGTCTGAACCCTCAAACACCCATTTAAACTTTGGTCCAGTATTTTGGTCCCCTTAAAGCTCTCAGACCCCACAAGAATAGTGTGATCCTGGTTTTCAGAGCCCACAAACGTAGGACCCCCCCCCCACACACACACACACACACACACAAACAAAAACATATACACACATATAGGAAAACAAAACCGAAGGAAGTAGCTCCTTTGTTCTTCTCTCTTGCATTAGTACATTTCCTATGTAGTGCTGATTTAACATGCCCCACCACAGCCAAATCTAAGCAGAAACAGGTGAGCAGGAGAGATATGCACCATGGCACAACAACAAAGGGAGGCTTGCATGGACTGAGACCGGACTGAATCGGTGTGTGTGTGCTGGGTGTGTGAGAGTGTGTATGCCAACACAGTGCTTATTTAACTCTCCGTTTTCCTCTGTCACGGTTTCCAGCTCCTCTTTGCCTCGCCAGGTTCTAAGCCCAAACTAGTCGCTCAGTCTCTGCTCAGCTACTCTGCCCTCCTTAAAAAGCTCCAAGGTAAAAGACTGAAATTGGCCTCAGGGCTGGCGTCTTTGAAGGTGTCACAAGTTCTGGGTCTCATAGTGAGAACACAACAGGAGTGTCATATTGACTGACCCAGTTTGACTGACCTCTTCTTGGATGCCTTGTTTTTTACTATGTGGTTTAGAATTGCCAATATTCTTATTACCTCTGTTATTTTCTTTGCTTCTTTCTTTTCCTTATACTTAACAATCTTGGGACCAATCCCTTCTTCCTGCTTTGAAGAAACAGCTAAATTACATTTGGTATCTAGTGTTAAAAAGGAGTTATTTTTTTATCTGTCTGTCAGTGTCAGTGTAATGGAGGTTAAAGTTGTAAAACTTAAACAAGGCAGTATTATATACATAGCACTTTTTATACACACTGAAAGTTTTATGTGCTTTTTCTAAAGTATATAAAAACGAGTAATACAAATAAAGGCATATTAAAGGACTGGTGTATCAAAGAGAAACAATAACAAAGTTGAAATATTACAAAGAGGGCAACAAATAGTAAAGCCAAAGTGGAGTCTAAAGTTATCAAATATTGCCAACATTGAAGAAATTTATTTATTTTAATGTTGCCAGAGTTGCGTTGTGACTTGTGTATTCCTGTTGTCTCTAGTGCTATGTGAATGCGAGGTCTGACGCCAGCGGGGCGGCAGCGAAAAACATCAACTACTCTGCTCTTCTGGGGAACGTATTCAGCCTTCCCTCCGACAACGGTGACCCAACAACCGTCATCTCAACATAGACACATGGTGGGAGGTGAAGCAATTACACCTCACACACAGACGCACACGCAACTTGTTCCGCAATTAAAGAACGTGGCACATCAGCAAACCAGGATGTGTGTTTTCTTTGTGTGTCATGATGGAGGGGGTGGGATGAGTGTGCATAATCTGATAGTTGGTTTTCTTGTAATTTGGCAGTAATTGTCTGGTCAAATGTAACACAGATGCTTTTTTAATGTGTTTGTGCGTTAGTCTGCTTGTGTGTTTCTTAGTTTTTGGCGGAAATCCCTCTGAGATTCCATAGAAGACACGTGGCTTCAAAGCAAAGCTATGTTTCAGGTCTGGCCTGGCCTGCGCTCGCACACATCATGATTAAAGGGCATTGCACTGTTTCCTCCAGGGCTCCTCTCGGTTGATGGGGGGGGGGTTACCCACGGGATGAAGGATGTGGGCTTTATGTTGACTGTGCACTGGCTACACCTACCAACAAGGCAGGGGCCATCAACATTGTCAGTCGGGGCTGTCATGAGTCCAAAAGCCAGGAAGTGTATCCAGGCTACAAAGTCCTTATATGTTTATCATCAGTGGACAAACAGAATGGAGTCATTTTATTGTCCTTTGTGCTTTCTATTATCACTCTTCAGCACCTGTTTGAGACTCAAAGCAGCATTATTGGCTTATTGTTGGTGATAGTTATGGGACTTAATCTCTTATGTTAAAAGGGTGAAAACATACAGAGGAGAATGTTGGTACAGTTTGGAGGAGTGAGCTCTACAGAGGTTTAATTTACAAGGAACCTCAGGCTCGTCCTGTGTTCGGCTGTCTGTGTGTGGCAGCATTAAAACTATAAAAAGACACAGGTTGTTCAGGTTGAGGCGCCACTGTAATCGGAGCCTGCGTAGCAAATTCTAGTAGGGGGATAAGTCAAACATTAGGTAATCAACCACCCAGTCCCCTCCATGCAACCAGGACACACACACACACACACACACCGGAACACACATCGTGCACACACCCTCTCCTGCCTCGCCCCCTTCACGCTGAGCACAGAAACAGTGCATTACATCAGCCCGGCATTATCAGGCCTATCAGGCCCTCTGTCTACTTTCACACATACTAAAATATTAGCTTCCTCAGTCACCTACCACCAAAACACAAAGGCTGACGTCGGTGTGGTCGGCAGTGGCCGGGAGCTTCCCCAGCACATACTTGGCCTTTTTTTCGCCCTCTGAAGCATGATGTGAAAAAAGGGAGGATGAGGAGGGTGGGACCGCGACTCCCCAACTCCCTTCCACGTCCACCGCTCCTTCTCCTCCTGCCAGTCTCTGTCTCTCTGCCTCCACAAATCCCATTTTCTGCCCAGCCATGCTCAGTGGCACAGCAACAGTGAGCTGAGTGAGTTTCATCCTCATCACTGGTCATCTAATGTACAGAACATCCGTTAGCATTAGACTGGTGGTTTTATATGAAGTGTTAATAAAGGATAAGGCTGATATTAGTCTGTGTTTTTATCATTGTCAATAAATGTTATGAAAATACCAAAACCAAGAGTTTTTTAGGCTGTAGATAGACAGACAGACATATGGATAGACAGATAGACAGGCAGATAAATAGATATATAGATAGTTAGATAGGAAGATGAATAGATAGATAGGTGGGCGGGCGGGCAGGCAGACATATGGATAGACAGACAGACAGACAGAAATACAGATATATGGATAGACAGATAGACAGGCAAATAGATAGATAGGCAGGCAGACAGACAGACCAACAGAGAGAGAAGATAGATAGATATTTTCGTTAGGACGTGCACAGAACAGAGTGTTAAGAATAAATAATAAAAAAAAGCGGTTGAAGATTTAGGACCAGTCTCTTTATGACCTTCATAATGTGAGAGGTTAGTGCTGCTGGCCTGTAGTTGTTCGGGTCTGTTCATAGTTATTGTACAACAATGGATGCCTATGAGATGGAGAAATAACATATAGAATATCAGGCTTGGGAATATGACCAGTCAGTTGTTTGTTTTGGTCTTTTCGTGGGATTTTCTGGCAGCATGAGTCTCACCAGGCTTCTATTTTAATATAATTTGGTTTATTGAATATAAGACCGTGAGGTTGAGTAGCTCATACCTTGTAACTCTGAGATTCCTGCTTCAATTCTAACCAGGGGATATTTTTTTTAAGTCAAATATGCCATAAAAATATGCAACATTTTTGATGTGGTTTCATAAATTTCCATGATAGTTTTATTGATTTTATTGGATTTACCGAAGAGGTCGTTGGCTATTTGAGAAAATAATTTGTCAAACCTAAACTGGTGAATTTACTAACAACTGGAGTTCGAACTTTGCCCTAAACAAGGGATAAAACTCTCATGAATCACCCTCCCTGATGACATCTCCCCTCAGCACACGATGTTGCGTCGATAGGGTTTGTCTCCCTGTCTCCGCTCAGTGCAAGCAGAACCTGGAGGCTGGTTGCAAGGAATCCGCTCCTCTTGTTTTCTCCTCGTTCCACTTTACTGCCGCTCTGCTCAGGGGCCGCTGCACTGTAAAAACTGATATACAGGAAGGTCATAAATGTCTCGGGGGTTAAGAGGATCCGAGTGTGTTTCTGCACATGCAAGGTACGCGCCAGCGCACTTGTGCATGTGCGCATGTGAATGTGCGTGATGGGCCTAATGCAAGTCTGATGCAGTCGTAACTAATCTATGAAGTCTAAACAGATATCTGAGAACAGAGGGGAAAAGTTTCTGTTTACTGGCTGCGTGCCTTCTCCTTTCTCCTGACAACAAATCCTGAACCTGGAAGCACACACACACACAAACACACACACACATCACAGAGCACCTGCGTTCAGGTGTTGTTTTTCTCAGAACTGTTCCCCCAGAGCAGCAAATCTTGGCCCTACAGTTCACTCTGAATAAGCTCCTAGTAATTGATATCACGGCGCATGTCTCATGTTTTAATTTTGGTTGCTTCATCTGATCTTTGTACAATTTAGACCCTTGATGGGGGGATGTTTTTTAATAAGTACGTTCTGTGCATTTCCACATTCAAAACTAAAAAGGTTTACGTATAAATTATCCTTACTAAGAGTCTACAGCTATGCTAGCAGCTTTGTGAAGCAGTGCTTTTAGCTAAATGCTAACATCAGCATGTTGATATGCTCACAAGCATAATGCTACAAATGCTGATGTTTAGCATTAGCACTATAATATAGTATAACGTCAATACCATATAATGCTAGCCATGTTCTTTATCTTAGTTTTGCACGTTAGCATGTTAACATTTGAGGCTGTTCAGTTCTGTTGTCTATTAGACAAACTGAAATTTTGACCTGAGGATGATGCTAAGGAAAGTCAAGGGATCACCAGAGTCATTAGGACACATCCTCTTGGAACTATGAATGTCCTTACAAAATTTTAGGGCAATCCATCCAACAGTTGTGAAGTATAGTCCTAGTGGCACGACCAGGGCAAAGTCAGACCTCGCACTCACAAAAGTGAGTGTGGTTCATCCTCTGAGAACCGTGAATGTCTCTGCAAAATTTATATGACATTTCAACTGATAGTTGCTGAGATATTTTACAGATTGTCCCTTTGACATTACAATTAGAAAACAAACTTTCAAACAAAGCCATCAGTGTTGGCACAAATTCTTTATTGGAGTCCACCTACAGCTGCCGCTGGCCCCTTATCAGAAAACAGTCACTTAACGCTGGAGGCCGCCGCTGGCATGGGAGGCAGCTGTGGCAGAGACCGAGCAGCCGACTAAGTCTTCCCTGTCCGGGCCAGACGCGAGGCCTCTCTGTACCGGCGCATCTGCAGAGATGAAGGGAGTTTAAGCGGACTGTTTTTGGCTGCTCTCCCTCATTCCAGTGATTCCTCAGTGCCTATGGGCATTGGCACAGCAAGGGGGGTGGAGGGGGAGAGGGCTAAGGCTTAGACCCCACTTTACAGGGTCAGCCGCTGCCCCAGGTGCACATGGGGAAACACTTAGCTCTCTCATTGTTCCATATCTCTCTCCGTCCCTGTCTCAGGATTTTGCACTTTCTCTCTTTTATCCCTTTCTGTCTGCACACCCCCCCCCCAATCCGGGCCTGCTGTTCTCATTCCTCATGCAATATCATGCACATGTCTGTGTGTATTTGTGTGTAAATGAGTGTTAAGATCATTAACCGCACATTGGTCTGAACTCACTGTGTCCTCATCAGCGTCGGAGAAGTGCAGTGTCGCTTTGATTCCTGTATTAGACATTCACAGCCCTTGTACTGGCTAACATTGCTTCCCCCCGAACTCCAAAAACCAGACCTGGTACACTCATCACACATTGGTTGTCTTTGGCAGCCACGGCGGCGTTGCTTTACCTGCTTGGAGAAAAGAGAAAGTTATTCTACACCGGCTGTAAATTACAACCGTGGGACTATTTTTGTTAGACCTTCGGCTCCCGGCAGAGACTATTTTTGAGGCAAACATGCCTGTTTTTCTGTTACGCACCGGACCACATAAATCTCGCAAAATTATAGCCCCATTCCGTTTTTTTCGTGTAGCTTAAAATAAGGCTGGGAATCAATCTTGCAAACGAAGGTTGAAAATGTCTTTGTGCCTTTTCACTGATAATACGAACCGGCTCGAGTTAGGCTTTTGCTGCACTGAGGGAAAGAGCAGAGGGCTTTAGTGGAAAACTGAAACACAGAGAGGTATTTAACTCATTTAACTCTTCAAGTAGGGGACCAGGTTTTACTATTGTACCAGCCCACATTCTTGTTGCCGGTGTTGGGACACCATGCCCCACAGGCCTGCGAGCGTGTGACCCTGCCCCGCTAATCCCGTTCTGATGAAGGGAGATGACTCATGTCACATCAGGTCCAATCACATCTCAGTCCGCCGGCACTCTTGGGGACAGCCATACCGGACTGCCTACGGCCGAGGTGGGAGTTGACGCCGTCACGTCATGCTCTCAGTGGTCACTGGCTTACACGCAACCTGAACCTGCTGCCCGATCACCAGCATGAACAGCCAGGGGGTAAGGTCCAGAATGCTGACTGGGCAGTGACACATCACTAACACGGACTAGTATCCGGCCTGAGTTTCAGATAAAACGCTGCAGGGAATAGAAGAGTTTATCATAATCTTAAAAAGCAAGTTGCCTGTCAACAGCTGTCACAGAGAAACAACATTATTCTTGCTTTTTACAACTATCCATTTGCCGACTGCCGCTACAGAAAGTGAAACCATTTTTACAAGTTGTCAGAAAGCTACGTCTGTGGCGGTATGTCATCCCAGCGTATCCCCTCCTTTTTGCTCAATATGTCTCCCGTCTTCAGGTTTTTATTTTTTGTTTTTTTTTGCTCCTGCTCTCTCACCCCTGCTCACCCCACCCCTCTTCCCTCCGCATATGGGATTCTCATTTGGCTTTCGCCGAACATTTTCTTAATGCGATATTATGATACATTATCTGAAGCCATTTACTCCCTGTCACCACCTCTCATGTGGACACAAGCTGAGCGAGCCAAGGAGAGGCGGTCAGACTCTGTCCAGGTGAGTTATGACCATTTAATTTGACACTGCTCGCAGCAGTGATCCTTTACAATGCCTGAGAGTGTAATCAAAATACAGTCGGTGCTTACGTGGGTCTCCTGCTCTCGTTCTCTCGTTCTCTCTCTCTCTAGGAGCCTGTTGGTGGTGTATAGGTTTTCACCCTCTCCTGCTGCTGGCTGTAAATCGCCTCTGTCGAAGGTGTGTGTGTGTTGTGTGTGTGTGTGTGTGTGTGTGTTTGGTGTGTGTGTATGTGGGTGTGTGCGTGAGGGAACAGAAGGTGAGAAATTTGGGGGTCAGCCGAGGTCTTTCAGGTAATTGTGCTTCTTAAACTTTTGACCCACTAAGACCTACTTAGTGTGGTGCAGCTTGCTCCCCTTATTTCCCCCGAGAGCTTCTACTGCATACCACGACTTGTGTGTGTGTGTGTGTGTGCGTGTGCGTGTGCGTGTGCGTGTGTTGTAGCACAATGAGTGTCTGAACATATGTTGTCAGCCTCACACTGCTCATGTTATTCTTTTTCACCTATTTTGGCATGGTTTATTGTTATTCTTCCCTTTTCTTATTTAATCATGAAAAATTCATCAGTTTGTCATGCTCCACCCTCCACCTAACCTGCTCTGCTCCTCTGTCTCTGTGTGAAACATGTTGAAAGTATTCATCCTCAGTACATAGGCACCAGATGATCTGACTTGTTTTTCCACACCTCAAATTACAGGATTGTGCCTTTTGCCCACGAGTGTCACTTTTTTGATACCCCGCTGCTCATTGTTGTAAATTAAAACAGCCAAACTGTAAAAGAGATGAGAAGCAAAGCCACTGATGTAATATACCGCAACAATTTGGCAGCAGTTTACGTGCAAAGCCTCCAGGAAGGTACGACAGGGGTAACGCTCACCCCCCACCCTGCCCTGCCCCAACTATTAGGTCTCCATTCATCATAGTTTGTCCCCTTTATATCGTCAGAGTGTCTGTCCTCATGTTTAACCATCTGGGAATGATGGATGAGGCTGTTACAGTTTGGATCTACTCTGTGCTGTTGTTTTCATCATTTTCAAACATACAGGCTCCACAGCATCATGTAATTGTTTACAGATGAAGATAAATAAGCGAGAGTGAAATATCCACCAGGTGACTCATGCTAACAACTGACCCACGGGGTCCTGTACAATTTTGAATCCTAAATGATTAATGCAGTGCTTTTTTTAAAGGTTTTTTAAATTACTATTATTATTATTATGACATATTTAACATTTATATAAATTTGCCTGCAGGTGCAGGATTTCCCAGCATCCTTAATCAAGAGAAGATCGCCACGGTGAGTTATTCTACGTCCCATTTAACTTCTCTCCTTCTCTGCACTTCCTCCCCCCTCACCCAGCCCCACCTGCGCACCCCCACCCTACATGTCACGGTAGGAGAAAGCGTGTGAAGAGGAAGGCCGTGGGGGCCAGTTGTTTTTAAATAAACTAAATCTGCTAACAGTTTTATAACCCTGACCTCGTAAAACTGCCTGCAGCTTTTGGTCCGCTCTCCTGATGGGGCAAGTGGAGCCGTCCGGGGCTGGAATTCCCATTTGCCGCTGTGGAGCGTGTTGGTGCGTCAGCTGGTGATAGTGTGTGAGAGAGAGAGAGGGAGAGAGAGGGAGAGAAAGGGAGTATGATATACGATTGCTGTGTCACGATCCACATGTGACAGCAGTCCTCACAGACTGAGCATCCAGGCTGCTCCCCTCTTTCTGGTGACACCCCCCCCCCACTCAAGGAAAAGCGAAAGAGAGGTTGTGGCTGTGGGACAGAGAGGAGAGAGGGAGAGCTGGAGGAGGTGAGAGAGACAGTGAGACAGAGGGAGGAGAGAATAGCGCTCAGACAATCAGTGTGTGTGAGAGAGGTAGAAAGAGGAGGAGAGAGGAGCTGGCAGGGAAACAATAGTTGAACAACAAATCCAGTGTTGTGTGCAGGATCTCAGCACTGTCTCTGGATACCTCTGCTGTCTCTCTGCTGCCGGGCGCTGAAGGTAAGTCCATCGGTGTTGGTGTCAAACCTCGGGCTCAGCACACCTACTAATCCGGGGGGAACCCTGTCCTCCTCTATTTATATCCAATACGCTAAAGATATATTCTATCAAAACCTGTAGTTACTTCCTGACAACCTGTAAAAGATGATATCATTCTTATACAGATGCGAGATAATATGATGCATGTTCGTATTGCAGTTATGTGTTTTTACATACAGTGGCTGTACATGCAGGCTACATGACCACAGTCTCACAGAGTTCGAGTCTAACGTCTCCTCGCTTTTTTCCTCATCCCCAGGCTCAGGTGCGCATTCCTCTTTTATTGCAGGTATTTTGTGCGCTGCACAAGTCCAGGAAGCATGAATGGTTGCGATTAGGACGTAGTGTGACATGATGTGTAATCGGAGGAAACATGTTTGTGTTGGCGCGGGTGGATACGCTAATCAGGCACTGACAGTGAGGCTGGAACGATAATGGAACTCACGGAGCTAGTAGGGAGCGTGAGGATAATGTGATGTGTGCGCTGTGAATAACTTTGTGTATGCATGGATATGTGTTTTACAGATGCATGCGTTTATGTCCATAAGTGTCTGATTGACTTGGCCTGTTCCGCTGAGCCCCGAGGCTGCCGGCTCATGCTAGAAGATGATGACAGATATACTGTAATAGACTCTGTGGTAGGTAGGTGGAGGAGGAGGAGGAGGAGGAGGAGGAGGAGGAGGAGGAGGAGACGAGCTACCAATTCCATCTAACAGAGAAGGAGAGGCATGTGTGCGACAATAAGAGAGGGAGAAGGTGTTTAAATGAAAAATGAAGTGACAAAAGATGAGGATAATGAGCAGGGGGAAGAGGAAGGAGCCCAAATAAGAGGAAAACCATCTGAGAGAGAGACGGGAACAGTGAACCCTTCAGAGGAAAGGCAGCGCCAGAGAAGGACACACAATAAATAGGAGAAACAGAATGAAACTGAGATGTGTGTGTGTGTGTGTGTGTGTGGGGGGGGGTGAGAGCAACAGTCAGATACGAGGAAAAAGGAGAGAAAAGAGACCGAGACTGTGTGATGCAAACATCCCTCCAGTGACACCAGATGAGAAACAGTTTGCACAGTAAGAGAGGGTCTGCGTTTTTGTTTTTTTTTCCTATGAGTCTGCATCCTCGCCTCGAGCTAAAAAAGAAAAAAAATCACCCCTGAACTGTTTGGAGAAGAGAAACGGACGAGGACGAGGACGGGGACGGGGACGTGGAGCAGGAGGTGTGTTTGAAACGTCGCACATTCGGTCAGGTGCAGATAGACAGCAGCGATCTGGCAGAGCGGTGCACGGCCGGTTTTGTGTCTGAGCTCTCAAGTTTCATATTCACACACACACACACACACACACACAGGGGCCCATTGTGAGTGTATTTATTTGGACGGTGTTGAAGCCCTGATAGGCAGTTCACAGTGTCTCACCGCTGCAGGAATGTGCTTCTGACAAATGGATGCTGTGCGTGAACCGCAGGCCACCAAGAGGACCCTTAATGCCGCCCCGCCAGACGAGCATGTGACAGATCTCGACCGCCCCGAAAAGATCGGTCCAACGCGATAAAACAAACACGCCTACGACTCCTCTGCTCGCTCTTTTCCGACGCCGCCCTAGGCTCGGCGCTGAATGGAGGATTGATCTAGTTTCATGGGCTGCTTTTAGCCCAAGGCTCGCCACCTTCCCGGTTGGTTTTTTCCTCGCTCTCTGACGAGGATGAGGGGAACAGAGGAGGTGGATTTAGGATTTGAGGTGCATGTGAGTATGGTGACCCAGCAAGGTTAGGGGTTCTGGTCTCAAACCAACTTTAACCACAGGCTCTGAGAGACTATGGCGCACTAAACAACACCCAGAGAGAAGCAGGAATCTGAGAGTATTCATACATATGTGTCCTCTGTGTCTTCCACAGCTTCTGCGAAGCCAAGATTGTAAAGCTAACACGAGCTTAGCTCCAGTTCACATGGCCGCCTGTCACCGGCTGTACACTGCTCTCAAATACACACTGTTTGTCTTATCTTTACTGGGGGGATATATTTAGTGAGGAGCTTAGCTTTTAGGAGGTTGGCGCGTGGTGAGGGGAAGAAAGGGTGAGTGTGTGTGTGTGTGTGTGTGTGTGTGTGTGTGTGTGTGACAGAGAGAGAGAGAGGGAGGAAGAGTAAGTTTGTGTGTGCATTTTGGGAGCTGGCGTCAGTAGACAGTGAAAGAGCTTGGCACTCTGCATGCCAAACTCTGTGTGTGTGTGTGTGTGTGTGTGTGTGTGTGTGTGTGTGTGTGTGTGTGTGTTCGTGCATATACTGAATGTGTGTGTGGCTGGAGGACAGGTCTGTGGGACCGTACCCACCCCCCACCCCCGCTGCTCGCTCCAGTCAGGAATCTGCCCTTTAGTTTATTAAAAGCTGGTGAAACAATGGAGGGAGGTGAGGTCGAGGAGGAGTGGGGGCGGCGAATAGAAAATGATGACGTAAACTCTGGGCACGGTGCAGTAGGGGAGCAAATCAGGGAGCAGCGTGATGATGTCGCTGGAAAGGAGACGAGCGCGGGATAAATATAGGACGAGATATTCATGACGGCTCAAAAAATTACACCCCTCCCCCACTCTACCTGTCATTCCTCTCTAACCCCCCCGGACATCCTTTGATGCACCTGTTTTCTAGGGGGGGCTCTATAACTGAGCTTCCCCTTGCCACCGCAGACAGGCCCCCTTCCCCGGACAACAACTGTGTACTCAGCTGCCGGCCGGCCCGTGTGATAAAGTGAGGATCCCTCTGAAGATCCGGCTCCTCAGCTCGGGCCCATGTGCCCCCACACACCAGCATCCAAGCAATGTTTAGAGCCCCAGAGCGGCAGCATAATGACCACGGGCATGCCTCGCCACTCAGCCCCCATGTAATGTACATACATACGTACGTTTGTGTGCGTGCGTGTGTGTGTGTGTGTGTGTGTGTGTGTGTGTGTGCGTGCGTGTGTGTGTGTGTGTGTGTGTGAGTGTGTGTGTGCGCGCTATGGTTGGCACATGTGAGAACAAAAAGCCATAAGTAAGGTGGGCAGGGGATATTTATACATGTGCCCCACTGCTGAGAACAAAACCTAGTAATGTGGACTGAGAAAATCTGTCCCACACAACATATGGTTAGAACATTTGGGAGGCCTCATGGTGTTTGAGATAATGTCACTGTTTCACTTTTACCTCCTGAATAAAAGTCTGATTGTGACTTTTTTTCTCACCCCAGATATCTTGAGCTTTTTTTGACCAAAAATCTTTTAGGTTTTGTTTGATCTGTGTTAAAATTTGGTTTATAAATTGCAAGAAAAATATAGAAAAGTAGAGCCCAAAGTAGATAATCCAAATCGCAGTGGTGGAGAGTAACACTTAATTGAGTACTGTACTCTTAAATTTTGAGATACTTTTACTTTACCTGAGTATTTCCCTTTTTATACTACTTTAGACGTTCACTCCACTGCATTTCAGAGGGACATTTGTACTTTCTACTCTACAGCTAAATTCATTTGACAGCTTTGATTACTAGCTACTTTTAAGGTGAAGATTTTACACCGTAGATAATATAAGAAGCTTTTTAAATACAAAATCATGGCTAAAGATTAAGCCATGGGTTTCCAACCTTTTTGGCTCCTGATGTCTTACAAAAAAACAGTGTGTAGTAAGAGCCACACTTCAGATATTCTGTGCGTTAACAGCCCCACAGAATATTAATGTATATATTTTTTTACCTCTAAACTTTTTGCATTCCATTTCAATAAATGTTCAAATGATCCAATATCTCACCTAAAATCAAAGATTAGAGAAAAAGTTCAAAAACTGAAAATTCTGTGTCAGAATTGTTGTTTTTTTATTCATTCCTCTCCCATTAATCATCTGACAACCCCTCGGATTTATCTGATGTCACTGATGCTACAGTATTAATCATCTAATGACGTCATACATAATAATAGATAAGAACGACGGACTAAGCCAGCACTTTTACTTTAAAAGTTTAACTACATCTTGCTGCTTTTTCTTCTATACTTTTATTAAGTAGGATTGTTTTTTTCTTCCGTACTTTTGCTTAAATAGGATTGTTTTTTTTTCATGCAGGACTACTATTTTTACATTTCTGTATTGGTTTTGCAATAAGTAAAGGATCTGTGTGTGTGTGTGTGTGTGTGTGTGTGTGTGTGTGTGTGTGTGTGTGTGTGTGTGTGTGTGTGTGTGTGTGTGTGTGTGTGTGAGAATGCAGAAGGCACATTTCCCACTGTTTCCTCTAAGAGAGACATCACAATATGTGCAATGAGCTTAGAATCACTATCTCATAACTTCCAAAGTCCTAAAGCTTCAAACCAGACGGATTGTGGCATGTAAGCAGGGTAAGGAGGGGTTGTACTTGGGTTATGTGGTTTGGCTTCCCAGATTCTCTCCACGCTGAGTGGATCTTTTTGCAGATACCAGGCCCTTCTTAAATGATCTGCCCCTTGGCGATACTGCTAAAGCTTTACCCAGAAAAATGAAGTGGGATTTACAAAAATTTGATTTGCTCTATGACAAATGATACGTCTTTTAATGAGCAGTAAATGCAGATTTTAGAGATAGGTCCTGAAATGTGTGTAGTTACATGCTACATGCTACTACCAGCTTGGGGGGCCTCCTCCTTTGGCTCTCCAGTTAGTTTTTGAATACTGGGAATTCCACATTAGTCAGTTAGTGAGAAAAGGGAATGCTTTTTTTCTGGTTTGTTCTGCCAAATTTTTTAAAGTTCAGAAAAAGAACCAAGCCAGTGGACAGACTGTGATGACTGATGCAGCAATGACACTCACCTAGGAGGCCAAACAGGGTGGATGTCTAGGTTGAATTATAGCCCCTCCACACACCTAAAAATAAGGATCAGAGCTCAGATGGTCTACCTTGGCAAATGATGACTGTGCTGTCAAGCTGTTCTTCTGTCACTTTTGTGCTTCCAGTGTGTACTGCCCACCGTTCATAGGGGTAGGAGAGGCTGGCAGCATTAGAAGCCACATACGTTGCATATTGTCTCCTACATGGTAACCAGTTGGTGAGAATGTTTTCCTTTTGCCAGGGATGTGCAGCTTTAGCTCAGTCTTTTAGCAGGCATGTAGTCATCAAGTGCATTTTTATGACCCCTTTTACGAGATTCTTGTTTTCAAACAAGTCAGCTGGAAATAGTAAAATGTCAGCTGGAGCTGAGGTTGTAGGTGACATCTGTCATGTCAGCCGGCAGAGGCGACAGTCGCCTGAGGTTGAAATCAAGGACTCACCCTTTAAAAAATTTAGGGCGAATTATCACTGATAATTCCGCCATCATTATCTTTGTATAGTGCATAAGACCCCTACAAAAGCACATAATCAACAATGATCAAAAGTATTTTTCAGTTGGGCTCTCATTGAATCTTAGTCTAGGGTCGCAATCTTTTATTGGGCCGTCCACACATAAAATCACTGTAGAACCACCACCCCGCCCACTCCCCTCCAATAATGAAGCCACCACTCCAGACTACTTGTTTTGGACGCGCTTCAAACTTGGCAAGGTTGTGATAGCTAATTCTGGACGTCCCCCCTCTCCCCCCGGCGGAGCAGGAACCCCGCTCTCCCCTCCTTTTCTTGTTAGAACAAAATATCTCTTTTTGTTTTACCCACGTGAAGCAGGAACAGAGCAGCCTCTGTCTTCTACCGTTTCGCCACATGTACGGTTTTCCCCATTCCACCGGGCCCTGTACATGCACTGCTGTCACTGATGTCAGGATAGAGGCTTTACGATGACACCAGCTGAGATCCTGGACTCCTAAAAACCTAAAACCTAAAACCTTCGCCATGACCTCACCCGGTTTCTCATCCCAGACTGCATACTATTCCTCAAACTCATATGTATCCGAACGCATTTTAGCAGAGATAAGACAGCTTTGCCTTCCAAAAATCCCTCACTTTGTCAAACGGAAAATTTGACTTTCTTGGGGGAGGTTTGCTGGATGGAGCCTGGCCTTGCCGCAGGTTTTCTACAATATTCATCAAGTGAAACTGTTTACTTTAATCTAGCAGAAATTTCATGGGTAATTCAGAATGAATGACTTGTATTCTGTGGACCTCTGCCGCCAACATAGCTGCTGTTTATAATATAAACAGTAAGGACCCAAGACGACATGGCGAGTTTTGATCCAAAACCTCATTATTACAACAGAGGGGGGTATGATTGCTTTATATTTTTTGGTGGATAAAAAAGGAAGTGATTTGAAAAAGAATTGAAGGACAGGTTTTAGGAGGATAAAAGAAGAGGAGGAGGGGTTCACATAAAAGTGGAGCTCCACTGGGATTTGTTTTTGTAATTATATCAGAAAGGGAAGCTTGGTTTGACTGGATGATGGGGTCCGATTCCAGGCAATAGATCCAGGAAAGAAACGGACCATAACGGTTTTGGGTTTGTCATCATTATACTTGGATGAGATGGGGGGTGGGGGGTGGGCTGGAGTGGACTAGAGGATCCAGCTGCTGTTTGTGAACAGCCAGGGCACTATAAATCTGAGTCCAGGGGCAGGTGTGGGTGAGCTGGAGGAGAAGAGGCCACCCTGGCCCTGATGCTGCCCCAAACCTCCTGACCTTTTATCTAAATCTACTTCAACCTAGAATACAGGCAGGCATCACACACACACACACACACACACACACACACACACACACACACACACACACACACACACCGATAAGTATGCAGTTTGCACACACAAGGTGCAATAATGAACTCACCCACTCAGATACTATCTCCATATATTATCCTAAAAGCCCCATTATCTGAGTCGGCTGGCATTCATAGCTATGTAATGAATCACCAGCTTTCAAAGCTTAAGCATGAGTTGCCAAAAGAGACACCAACATGATGTGTAGTCCCCTCAAAGCAAGGGATGTCCCCGCTCGCATAGCAATGCAGTTACAGCAGCGCCGCCTCATCTGGCTGCATAACAGGCCGATGCAATCAATAGAAAATCACCACTATGTTGCTCAGCTAATTGTTAATCAGAAAGGACAGGGCTGGCTGTAGACCAGGGTGACAACAGTCGGGGTAAAGTAAAGTTTACTTGGCTTGTCCTGGTATTTTTTACTCAGTGGAATACTCCTGCGTTTATCTCTGTTCCCTTTACCTCACAGCAGGGCCAGGACCTGTTTTATCTCTTAAACAAAAACACATTTATCCTCTATTTGTGATTTACAAGGGAAATTCTGGGGAAAAAAAAAAATTTGAGACCGTAAATACAGTTGCAGTGTCGCGTTTGATCTGAATGGATTTAAGATGTTTTCACCTTATAAATCCCTTTTTATGGGGTTTATGAGATGCCACAGTATATTGGCCGTTCCTCATTGCAAGTCTTGATTGGCAACGGTGCAAAGTTGGTAACTAACCTGAGGCCCTGAAAGTTCACCGCATGTAAACTGGTTTCGGTACTTTGATTAGTAGAGGACTTGATGGGGAATTTGCGCCACTAAAACACAGTACCAGTTTGTTTGGCCCTTTCTACGGAAGCTGCAACAAGCTGTGAGCCAGCATTGACATATCATCCCCTTTTAAGTTGACAGGGTAACATGAGCACTAATTTGGATTCATGTTTATTGTAATGTCCATCTTTTCTCTATTTTATTCTTCGCTGTCTCCTTGGGGTTTTATCTGGCTCTTAAGCTGCTAAATGCTCCACTGTGTGCACCAGCTGGTCTCTGATTCCACCTTGTGAATCTTAAGTCCAGTACTCCCTCTTCCTTTAGCCTTGGTTTTGGTCTCCACCAGGTCCTGAGGGAAACCTCTGGCTCTTTAACTGCTAAATGCTCCACTATGTTCACCAGCTGGTCCCTCACTGGGTCTGTCTGCCATTTGGTTGCGGAGCAGGTTAGTGGGCAAGTGGGTTTTTTGGTTTTAGTTTTTTTTTTTTTACAGCTGTTTCTCTGAAAACATCTGCCTGCTGCGGCCCAAAAACGATGCTAAGAGAGCAGTAAGAGCAAACGAAAACAGAAAAGTCGTGGGCCGTAAAACTAAAACAATAAGCTGAAAGAAGCTGAAAGTATCTGTGGAGCCGCGGGGAACTACAGAGTCCAGTAATTATCTCGGTTCATCACTGTGAGTGACCCCCTTTTACATAAGACATGGAAATTTGATCTGTTGTTATTATAAAACATTCATCCTTGCAGCTTTGAGACAGGTCTTGTAGTAATAGGTGATCCTTTGGTACTATTCTGTTACTTTGGTTTATAATGTGCTCACATTGGTGCCTGTTTCTAGATAAAGTTGTGTACCAGAGTCAAAACTAACCACCAGAAAATCTGGGACCAGGTAGAATTATCCCGCCATAGGAGGACTGGTTGCCCTTTTGGTTTATCTAGAAGCTAGATAAACCAAAGGTTATCCACAGAGGGTGGTAGGTGGGGGTTTCTCACAGATTAATCCGCCCATGTCTCATTCATTCCGTCTTGTATAGAAACCCTCATATCGATTTAATTCATTAAATAACAGCCTTCACTCAGCCCTAAGACCCACAGCTAATGATGCTGATTGTGATACCAGCAGCGGAGAGGGGGTCGTTGTAACACTGGGTCCGGTACGGGCTGGCAGGACTGGAGGGGCCGAGGGGTTCTGGCTGCATAAGGCAGCCCACCGCTCTGAGAAGACTGGGCCGTCTGCTATGTAAACCGTGCAGCACATGTTCGACAGGCCAACGAAACATCTCGGGGAGTATTTATTTTAACAGGCCAAATGATACTTCTATTTCTCTCAGGAGGAATGTTAAGGTTAAATGATTCCCCTTAGAAAGAAAAACACCGGGGTTGGAATTGGTGTGGGGAGGGGGTTGAAGATGGAAGGCTGGGGGGGGGGTCGTATAAAGGTTTCAACTGAACTTGATGTATTCTGTGGTTTCTGTTCAAATGATGAAAAATTGTAGTCGAGTTCTATGGCAAAGAAGGTGGATGCTAAAGTGGCAAAGTTTTGTTAATTTCCTCTGCTTTAACTGCGCCAGGAGTTTAGTTCCTACCATGGTAACCACAGCCCTACCACTGGCTTCACGCGCTCCCGGTGGTGTAGCACAAAAATCTGGGCTCCGGACATATTCGGCCTCAGTTAGCCCCTTTCATAATGAAAACATAAAAGGTAGCCTCTGTATTAAAACTGGAAGTAAAGGATTGGAACCTGCTTCCTCTCTCAGACTTATTGATTGGTCTTAACACCTGGAATATTGTTTAATAAATGACACTTAACCAAGAGGAGAGGCTGCTAAAATGTTTCAGATACAAGAAATAGTCAAACTGAGTCAGCAAACATTAATACTGTAGTTTACTTGTGATTCTGATGAGGGAAATTTTCAAAATTACAGATAAAACCAACCTTTTGATCAAAGGCTTTCTGTCGGCCCTTCCCATTTTGGGGCCCTTGGTACTTAGGGTCACTTTTCCCTTCAGTACCACACCCATACATACCGATGGAAACATACCCATACACCCATTCTGGTGCAACTTGGGAGCTGGTTGCACCAGTTCTTCCCAACTTCGTTCCCGACTTAACGTAGTTATAACAGAGGCACTTACCAAGTACAGTACCAAGTGTGACTGGAAAGGATTGCACCTCTCAGAATAGTTGCTACGTAGCGATTAGTTGTTTCCAAATATTTACAGCCAGTAACTGCCAGGTGTAACTGTCTGCACCCAATGGAACCAGCTGACTGAAAGCTAGCACTGGCTTTCTAACACATGATCCATTCAGAGTGAGGAGTAATATGTGCTCAACACATCTGACCTGGTACTTGATTTGAAAAAGTGCTGTTTAATAATGATGTAACCTGGAAAGTTTTTATATTGCATTTCAGACGAATAACATTATACGAACAACTTCAGACTACTTGACTAACTCCAGAAAACACATATTTCTTCACATATGCACTTCTGAGCAAAACAAAGTGGGACCTAAATTTACAAAGGATTTTAAGTGTTTTTAGCCCCTTCAAACTGTAATCTGTGCTACAGTTACTGTGATACCAAATTAACCTCCCGTCTGCATTTACATTTCTTTGGATTGAACAGTACTACAGATGTTTCCCAGACACCAATTTACTCATCATTAAAGTCTGTTAAACCTGAGACATTCCTTTCTTAAATTCTGAATTCACTTCTTAGAATTCAGCTATCTTTTTTGTTGTTGTTGTTTTTTGAGGAGACACAAATAAGCTACGTCATAGCTTCTCATGGGCATAAACTCACCTGTGTAGTTTCACCGTTACAATTTAGCTCACAGGTATAAATCAAGTTTACGATCTCTAGAAGGACTTTATGGACAAATTAAATAATGAAGTATTGAGAATTTGGTGCAAACCAGAAGTCAAGCTGCCGAGACAAACTTTTGGATATACACACATTTACAGAGATCCCAACCTCAAGAACCTTTCGACCTATTTCTATACAGTCTGGGTCAAAAATTTTCGAACCCTAAACCTCCATCATTAAGCTTCTTTCTCACTTCGCTCCCTAATTCACAACACATTTCCTGTTAGCAAAACCTGCCTCAGCCAGACCCAAACTCCCTCTTAACACGAACACTGTTGTCAGGAGGACAATAAAACTATGAAGCTGGAAAAAAAAGAAAAAAAATAACGACATAAATACATGTAAAAATATGCTGCAGGACTGGCAGAGGGTCTGCAGTCACGTGAGGGCTCGTTGGGAGAGCGATTTGTTTTAATGAAAAAGTCCTTCCTGGGGAGAGGAAAGGGCCTGACTGCAGGCTGTTTGTTCACGGCTTGAGTTTCTCCTCTGCAGGGGTTAAAGCGGGATTTGGCAGGTTTGGGGGGGGCTGAGACCAGAGGGCCGGTCCAACTCGGTGCCTCGCGAGCATTGGCCTCGCTGTTCACATACCGGGTTGCATTTCTCAGATTCTGTTCCCCTGCTCTTTTCTAATCACACTGATCTTCGTAACAAATTTGTAACGTAAAGCTGTTTCTGTGTTCCTGGATGAGCCCTGTGTGACGGTCTGCAGGGAGGGGCTTCTCTCCTGCCTCCTCTGTGTGTGCGTCTGCTCGTCCCTCCCGCTCTCTGCTGGGACACTGAGATTTATTTACTTGTTAATCGAAGGTGCCAGAACGCCCCGGCCCACTTTAACCCCTGCTCCTCTGTAATAAAAGCTCCAGGACTTATGTGTGTGCAGAAAGCTGGTGTACTTTGGGGAAACCGTAAAAAAATAAAGGAGAAAAGTAGGCAGCCATGCCTGGAGACACACACACATACACACACACTAATCAAACAGTCACCAAAACTAGCAAAAATATCTATGAGCAGTTGTCTGGAGCAAGTTTCACCCACTACACAGGGAGTGTGTGATCTCTTACTGCATGTACAATAGTTCCCTTGGTTACAAAAATGACTAATACAAAAAATATACGGTTTATGAACATGATATTGTTTGTTTTCACGGGTTGATCTCTGTCACGTTTCCACTGACCTCTTCTTGTTTGTCTTCTTCTTTCAGATCGTGGTGGATCTGGACAACGGGGGATGGAGCGGCCCAACAAGTCGACCCCCCCACCACCTTTCTCCCCTTGGTCTGCAGACCCTGAGCCTCCGCTGTATTAGCACAAACGAGAGAGAAACAAAGACATCGCAGAAAAACCCTGAACTACAACGTGGGTGAAGAACAGTAAGAGAGAGAGAAAAGGCAGACGATAAGAAAGACGCAACGTGTTTGGTGTTTGACGTGTCGGGAGGATCGAGAGCCTCAGGGTGGCCCCGATGATGAAACCTTCAATCTCTGCGGGCCCCCCTTCGGGTTTGCTGCTGGTCCTGATGTGCTGCCCCCTGCTGGGCTTGGTCCAGTCCGCCGGCAGCAACAAGGCCGGCGATAACGGACACCCGCACCTGGGAGACTCCGACCCGGAGCGATGCATGAGGCACCACTTTGTTGAGACCATCACACACCCGATTTATAAGTGCAACTCCAAGGTCAGGCAGACACACACACTCACACACACACACACACACACACACACATACACACACTTTGCTATGGTCACCCACTCATGTTTGGTCACAAGTTGTTTGAGTAACATAGACAGCTCAGATTAATGAACTAATATCAGAGGAACTATTTGTTCTGAACCGAGGCTCAGAGACGCAAAGAAAATCCCCAAGCTCTGGCCAAAAAAATCCCCCAGCACTAACTTAAGAGTCATTTATCTCTCCCACATCTCTCCCCTCCTGTTGGTTTTACTCTTACTGCCCCTCAAAAAGCCTCCACTCGGTCAGTCCAGTGTTTCTCTCTTTTTCACCTCTCTCTCTGTATCTCCATCCCTCTATCATCTGGACGAGTCATGTGTTGTTTCCCAGGGACTGTCGTATACGTTTGCATGCCCGTGGTGCTGGACGGGGGCCACGCAGCAGACATGTTCTGCACCTCGGCTGGGACTGGGACTTGGTTGTTTCGCCGAGGTGGACCCCCCCCCCCACCCCCCATGGGCTGAAGGGAGAGAGATGGGCCAAAGAAAGGCAAGGAAAAGCAGGGAGTTACCTAAGGACGTTGTGGCATGGTGCTGGTTCTGTTTCTTCCTGAGGCGACGACCGCTGCATGTAAAGAGACCGATGAGGCGTTGAACCGAGCCAAACGTGTGAATGCTGTCGTGTCAGTTCTCTATCCCTCTTCCTCCTGTCATGCACAGGTGCAGCCGTTCCTCTTGCCTGAGCGATCGGCTCAGTGGGCTTTTTTTAATGTTCCGACTGAGTGCACGGAGCAGGTGTTCGAACCACAGCTCGGCTCGGGCCGGAGGAAGGGCCGAGGTCACTCACAGCATGAGCTGGGCTTTCTGTTACAGTACTGGGGGCCAAGCAACTGTATTACACCTCAGTCTGCAAAGGTTCACCCAGAGTTCACCTGCATAATGATTTCCTCACTGTCCATGAGTGTGTACTCGTGTAAGTGGATGTTTGTTGGACGATGTGCAGACATATCTAAATGTGGAGGAGGAGAAGGAGGAGGAGAGGGGTGAAGACTGAAGTGGAGGTGATCTGCTGCCCACGTATGGATTAGGACTCATGAGGAGCTTTACCATCCAAGAGGAATTGTGAATTTTAACCAAATTTTAAGCAAATCTGCAGAAAAAATGACAAAATGCAACTCGATCCACTAGCAGCATGCGAGGATTAGGAGTTGGTTTGCCGCGACAGAAACCGTAGGTGTTGCTAATTTTGCAGTCGGGTGCCTTCAAACCAAATGATGGATCTGTTTTTGTTTGTTGCTATTTTTTTTGTTTCTACAGGGGATATTTAAGTCACAGGCTTCATGTGCGTAAGGATTTTTTTCCATTGCACTTTTTCACATTTCGCTTTTATCGACTAAACAGCTTTTCCACTCAGCCAAGCACAGAGCCCGGAGGTGTGCGGTTGAAAGAAGGGGGCATTTAGAAGGCAAGGCGGCGTAATGAAAGATGTCAGTGAGTTGCATTATGGGAATCGCTTAGGCCTGAGAGCTTGACTCAAACTAGTGACTAAGTCAGGAGATCTGATGCTTCAGTTTCTACCATTGTGGTTTTTAATCGTTCCAACCTTGAGGAAGCACAACAGTAAATTACCTCCTGTAGGTTCATGTCACATCCAACAGTTACAGATGTTCCAGCTCTGTTTATGAGACAAGTGTCTTGGCCCTCATGTCTACAGAGAATCAGTGATGAATCCATGTATGAAAGATCAACTGCCTCACACTGTCTGCACTCATTCATTTATTGAACAGCTGTACCATCATCAGACATGTCATATAATAAGTAACAATAAGCCAACGTTCAGTCCGAAGGTCCAAGTAATCATTCATGTGCTGTGGCTGTTGGTACGGGGACGGTAGCCAGAGGAATGAGTCAGAGCTCAATCAAGGTCAACCTGCTCCTTGATCAGCAGATGGAGTCTGAGCTGGTGACATGGGAGTGGCTCATTACATCTGAACCAATTTCTGAGTTTCTGTGTTTTTTCCTTGTCAAAATCCTAATTTAATGCTCAACAAATTCAGAATCAAGGCTGCAACTAGCCATTATTACTAAGGATTATTCTTATGATTAATATGATTCACTATTTATTCATTCATTCTTTTTTTTTGTTAAAAAAAAAAACGGTAGGAAAAAAAGTTTCCTGGAGCCTAAGGCCACATCGACAACTGTCCAGAAGAGAAAGATATAAAAATGAAATAAATTAATATGAAACAGAGATAGCAGCAAATTCTCAAATTTGAGAATAGAGAATAGAGACTGTGTAATTTGAGTTTGCTAAATGACTCAAATGATTAATTGATTATTAAAATGTATTATTAGATAATTAACCGGCTCTGTCTCATGGAGGGTACATGTTTCAAAATCTAGTTTTAAGACCCTTATTTGTGTAGTCCTATTCATAAATCAAATTGCCTCAGAGTAAGTATTGTTTTAGCACCCGAGGACTGGGGGATGGTGTCAGTGGAGGCCCAGGGGCCCCTTAACGGATAATCCTAATTAATAAACTACTTCAAAGCTAAGCCACGAGTTTTAAGATCAGTGATTGGCGATTGCTTAGTTTTTACTTCAATTTAACCAGGATAGTTTTTTTGCCCCGTCACTCACCTCACATTGTCTGCGCACTGAAAGAACTAATTTCCTGGAAATTGAAAATTCCATGACGCTCCTCCGGCTCTAATACTATGTTCCCCGGCATCTCCAGTTTTCTCTGCCACGCCCGCTTCCGATGCCGGTGGCAGCAAGTTCCTCTCCATCACCGTCAATGGCTGGGTAAATACGCAAGGGGATGAATGAGCATCCGTCGTGTCTGTCTTCTGATTTAGTCATTAATGAAAGCAGGAGAAAAGGTGCCGATAGACAGGAGGCAAGTGGAAAAGGGGTCTTGGGGGGGGGGGGGGGGGGCTCACAGAGGAGGAATTGTCGCCGTTTGACAGTCTGATCCACGGCTAGGACAAAAGACAAATGGTCTTAAAGTGGCGACAACACCCCTGGTGTCTGAGTATACTGTGTTTGTGTACGTGTGTGTGTATGTGTGTGTGTGTGTGTGTGTGTGTGTCACTCAGCCGTGGCCCCCAGACGGGCTTTTGTCAAAGTGGTACATGGGCGGCGACACACAGCAGCTGACAGGAGGACGTGACACAGGAGTCTGTTTAGGGAGGCGACAGGAATGTAGTGACCCACGGAGGAATGGCGGCCGGGCAGTCACAACACTAATAAGGCAGCATTTTCTGTGTGTGTGTGTGTGTGTGTGTGTGTGTGTGAGAACAGGTTACAGTACGATAGATCACTCTGGGCTGCAGCAGGTGTAGGAATGTGCGACCGGTCTCGTCGCTATCTCTTAGCTCTGCAGGTGCGAGGCCAAGGCCGGAGAGACCTGGGAGACATTCTTGAAATCAGACTCGAACACTGCCTCATTGTACCCAGAGACCGACCCCCCCACCACCCCCCACCACCCCCCACCACCAACATCGCAACTTTTTTTCTCATCCCTGACAGAGCCCGAAGGTCGTAACAAAAAAAAAAACCCAGAGTGAATGACTTATGCGTGCCTTTCTCACTGTTGTTTTCCAGATGGTGCTGCTGGCGCGCTGCGAGGGCCACTGCAGCCACACCACCCGCTCCGACCCCCTCATCTCCTTCAGCTCCGTGCTCAAGCAGCCCTTCAAGAGCACCTGCTCCTGCTGCCGGCCGCACACCTCCAAGCTGAAGGCGGTGAGGCTGCGCTGTGCCGGCGGGACCCGCATCACGGCCACGTACAGGTACATCCTGGCCTGCAACTGCGAGGAGTGCAGCTGAGCGGGGAGGGCTGCAGCGGCGCCCTCCATAAACCCCCGAAACTCCCAAGACCCTAGCGTTCCTCTCAGCCTCGGACCTTGACCTAAAGCTATCCCGCTCATTCCCGTCATTATTGGATCAGACAAGCTCAAGATGCCTGTTTTTATCTTGGGGGTAGCTTTGGAGCATCGGCACCCCCTTCCCACGCAGCCCCCGTGACCCATGTAGAACGTACCATACCCTCTCCGTTATGTGCATTCAAACAGCACAAATCATAAGAAGCATATTTCAGCACACAAGGCCAAACACCACAAAACTGCTGCTCCCACGGGCCGGTTGGAGACCCTCCTCACTGCAGAGACTCATTACAGGCCCATAATTCATAACATACAGGCCTGCAAACCCACAGTTTGTTTTTTTTTTTTTTTTTTAAGAATATCTGTTACAGGCTGCCTGCAGCTCCATAATAACTCCACCACGCATTTGACAACAAAACAGCACGCTTGGTTGAAAGGCGGCATGGGAAAGGACGAGGCTCGGCGAGAGCGGGCGGGGCCTCGCGGACATGTGGTGGATCTATAGAGGGGCACCTGTGCCGTGTTTATACGCCCAATAATATTTTACACACTCCCCGCAGACCTTCATCCGGCCGTGTAAAAACATGAGCGGCGCGGGCGGGAAAGCTCATCGCGTGAACTGTGAAGACGTGGAGGTCTGAGGATGAAAGACGACCAGGGACAGAGGTTTTCGGACGGCCTGTGGGGTCTGTAGTGGACTGTCGACAGACTGTCGAGGCGACCATTCTTCGTTCTAACTGTAAAATATCCTGTTTGAATCTCTGTGTTGTTCCTGTCAAACTGTAGCTACTATTATGAAACTGCCGCTTTTGCCTGTCGTGTAATTGTTACCCGTGACGTCGCCTGGTGTTTTGAGCCGGAGGAAACGCTCCCGTCAAAACAGCATCACGTTCGCCCCACATACGTCTGCAGGCCTGCGCACGCTGTCCTCGCAGTCCACTGTGATGAAAACAGAATTTCCCTGTGGGCAGGCCGGGCTCAAACATCGTCGCCTCTCTGAACTCGGTTTATCTGAGCTGGAAAAACCAAGATTTCTGTCCCATTGTTCGAGTTGTGGTTTCTTCTTTTTTTCAACACCACAAACATTTCAGTCATTTCAGTAAACAGGGCTTTTATGGACGCAAATAAACACCATGATCATTTCAACTTTATGCGCAACTGAACTGAACCTTTTTTTGTTTGTTTGTTTATAGTGTTGGAGCAATTTACTTTGAAACCAATCTGTATATTTCCAGAAAGTTCATTTCAAGTTGTGCACAAATCCACACACACATAATTCAAGTCTCCAATGTTAAAATCTGCTTGTATTCATTTCAGTTTAATTCTAATCGAAAATTTAAAGTCATATCAAAAAATCCAGTTGCTTTAAGCTAGATCGGTTACATCCAGACGCCGAATTCTAGGATGAAAAATTCAAACTTGAACAGCTGCTGAGGACAATCCATCAATCAGAACTTTGTTTTAGTCAAAAAGTGAGAAGTAACCGTAAACATTGGGAAGCCTTCTGGAAATTTCAAAGGTCATTTAAATCGAATAAATTCAGTTATTCAAAGTGAAATGTTTCAACACAATTGTTGGCATCAGCAGCAACAGTTTAAAATGTTCAGGTCGTAACAGCAGGAGCTTTAACCGGCAGCTGCAGGAGAGTAAAAAATAACAAGTTGAATAAGAAGAACAAAATAAAAAAATTTTTTTGATTAAAATTAAAAACAATAAAACTTGATTACACACATTCAGTGTTTCCACATGGAGGCGGTTTGAGTCTTAGACTCAAGTTCAGTTTTACAGCTGCTGTAAGAAAAAGGTCTGATATTTCATGGCATTTCTTTGCTTCCATAGAGTTTTAGATTGAAGAGATATGGAATCTCTCTGACCACAAGAAGGAGATCAACAGTTCATCCCTATGATTCATGGCCATCTTTTCCAAAAAACAGTCATTAAAGCCGAACGTAAATGAAACAGAAACCAAGTCTGAAAAGAGACTGGAGGTTTTCAGTGTGGCCGAGTGGACTATGAGGGAGAACAAGGCCTCTGCCCCAGTGTGGGTTGATTAAGTATCTCATTAAAAAAAAATCATATTTCTATTTCTAAGCATATGTGAAAGTGTGGCAGTGCAGACGCTTTATGGTTTCAATACACACACACACACACACACACGGTGCAAGTAGCCTGTGCAGATGTCTTTGTTGTGTTCAGAGCTGTAACATTACCCCCCCATCCCGCCCCCTCCCTGTGAAACTGAGCAACATGCTGCTCTGCTCCACGGACGTTTCAATCCCGACTCCGACTGACAGCTCGGCCGGCTGCTTCACACGTGAGCCCAATAAAATCGTTTTCCCCCTCGACTCTGGAGATTAATCCGCCTTTCTCTGCTGTCTCCTCTCACTGTGTCTCTCCTTTATCAACACTCACACACACACACACATGCGTTAGATGAAGGGAGGCATTTTGCTGACTTGAGGCAGGGGGTGTAATTATTCGGGGAACCAGTGTGACAGAATGACAGAGGGGGAAAGATAATGGCTGTCAGGCTGACGCTAACTGCGCCGACACGAAGGGAGACTTTCTAATTAAAGAAGCAAAACTATCATCCGTCAAATACCCTTTTTTTCCATCCGATTCTGTCTCCAGGTGGCGAGGCAGGACGGGCACATGTGGTCTTTTTATAGCCCCTCGCGTACACACACACACACACACATTTATTCACCCACGTCCCTAATCACAACCATCCAGGCCTTTAACAAAAGATCACAGAAAAAGAGGCATTTTATTGGGCCTGCACCATGCGATGGGTGAAATTCACGTCCCATTAAAAATGCCAGACGTGAGACAGGGACAACAGCCATGTGCTTGGGGGTTGGTGGTGGGCGGTCGACAGTACGACAACTCACTGACTGCACATTTGTTTTGAGTTGGGCTGTTTTTTTTGTGGGGGGGTTTGATCGAGCTGTCAGCGGCGTAGTTCACAGAGGAAATATAGTGACGATAAAGACTCGCGCTGGAAAGCTCACACACCCTGGAGTGACAGGTTCGCTGGCTTTCTGATCTGTCTCATAACGATCAGGTGTTCATAAGAACATTAAAACTGTTCCTCCGATCATTTCCTCCTTCTCATAAAGGCCGTTTAAAGATTCCCGGAACTTCTCGGGGGCGAGAGATGGGAGGTAAAAATTTAACGGCCCTTGATTTGTGTAGAAGTATTTACCAGACTTGATGTGGAGTTAACATGAGGCCTTGTCACATTAGCCAAGTTGAATGAAAATCATTTTAAATTCCCTCTGTGTAAACATCCCTAACTGAATTTGTCTATTTGTCAACAATTATAACTTCTCCTTGACATGTTTCATATTAATATAACTGTGTTTTACTATAGTTGTTATTCAGTATCTGTTCATATGACAGGATCCACTGGTGTGTGTCAACAGGAGGAGAAGTTAGAGTTTAACAAATACATTAATAATCAAACACATTATCATGTTATTAATAATTGAATTCAATAATTTTACATTGAATATAAATGCTAAATTATTTAAAGTAAAGAGTTACCAATAAATTAAATAAAGAAATATATACGTGTAGAACAAATAGAGGTAGATATTAAATGACAGTGACAGCGCAGGGTTAAAGTTATTAATAAAACTTAACAGATGTGAACAGGGTGGATCCGTGTTTCAAATGTCAAACCTGATAAACACAGAAAAAACCCTACCCCTACCTCTAACCCTAACCCCTAACCCTACCTCTAACCCTACCCCTAACCCTACCTGTAACCCTACCCCTAACCCTACCCCTAACCCTACCTCTAACCCTAACCCCTAACCCCTAACCCTACCTCTAACCCTAACCCCTAACCCCTACCCGTAACCCTACCCCTAACCCTACCTCTAACCCTACCCCTAACCCCTAACCCTACCTGTAACCCTACCTGTAACCCTACCCCTAACCCTACCCCTAACCCTACCTGTAACCCTACCCCTACCTCTAACCCTACCTCTAACCCTAACCCCTAACCCCTACCCGTAACCCTACCCCTAACAGGGTAAAAAGAAACCAACTAAAAAACCATAACTGTGTCAACCTGCAGGACACAAGTAGGAAACTGAGTTAACCTGATGATGAGTGCGTTTACGTGTCAGGGCCACGTTCAGGTTTCAGGCTGACACCACTTATACACGTTCTCTCTACTTGAGACTCGACGTCGGCCGAAACTTTTCAGGTCAAACTTGTGGATTCTCGGTGGCCGCGACGCTTCGTTGTTTACCCAGAGGCTCGATAATCCCAGGACACCGGAGCGTCTGATGCGGCGTCCGGCTCCTCCGGCGCGTCTCTGCGGGGCCCAGGCTGCTGCCGCCCCCTGCTGGCGAGGGGCCCTCCGCGCACCCGGAGCCGGGGTCTGCGGGACCGCGCGGGAACGCGCGGGACCGCGTCATCTCCGCGTGCCGGCCTCAGAGACTCTGGGGCGGGCACGAGCGTGAGAGCAGCGAGGAGGCAACGTGCTAATGAGGAAGAAGAAAGGACAGTGTGTGTGTGTGTGTGTGTGTGTGTGTTTGTGTGTGTGTTTGTGTGTGTGTGTGTGAGTGAGTGTGTGCGCGCGTGTGTGCGTGCGTGCTGTCGCGTCGCTCCGTGGCTGTTCTCCACATCACCTCCCACGCTCGTCGTCATGGAGACGTCTGCAGCCTCCGTCTCATGCATCTTCTATTCCCTCTCTCTTCCCTCAGCCCCCCATTGACCCCCCCCACGTGACCCGCTGCGGCCTCCACAGCTGCACCTCGTCACCTGATCGAGACTTCAACGCACAGAGCAAAAGACCAGACAAGTCAGAGCCTGTAAGTAAGTGTTTACTGTGTCCAGGAACTTTAGTGTGTGTTTGTATTTGTGATTTTACAATATGGCAAATTCATATTATAACTTCATAGATAGATACATGTTATTGTTCGTGTGTAAAAAGACAATAAATACACAGGAGAAGAAACCAAACACATTCAAAGCCAGTTACGATGAGGCCAGATGTTTTTGTGCCATGACCCCAGCTGTTTACATTCCACTTTGTTGGTGGATGAAATGTTGTTTTAAGGTGGAGATCAACCATGTTCATGTATGTTTTATGTAAGTCGAGATATGGAGATAGTGAGGCTGAGCTTGTTTGCATTTATGTAAAGTTTATATGATGAAGGCTGATGTTAATTCAAAAAATCAGAATGAAATACAAGGTGTAAGTGAAGCCATGTTCATATGAACTAATATATGACATAATATGTGAGTATAAAATCCTTAATGTAAAATTGGAGTCAGCTTAATTGGCTGAGTATGTTTCCTCATACAGGAAGTTGACTCTGGTTCCCAGTGTCTCTCGTCATCCCTACACACTGGACCAGGAGGACACACACACACACACACACACAGCAAAAACAAGTACAACAAAACCCAGCAGAGATAAATAAACACAAACATATGACTCATGTGAATGAGCAAATGGGATAAAATAATACATAGATAAAAAATAATATGAATAACATGAATATTATGTTCACACATGTAGGTGAAAAAAATGAAAAAGAAAAAAATAGATGCATGTCTATGTACAGTGTTTAAATCCTGGTTGATGGATGATGATGACGAACACGTCACTGCACAATGTGAGTGTTAAACTAATAAATGGACATGATGGGGGGTGGTGCTGCAGGATCATGGCACAGGCAGCTGGGGAGAAACTGTTCGTGTCTGTGCTGTTGTGTTGAACAGTGATTTGCAGCGCCACCTACCGGAGGTCAGGGTTGGAGCAGGGTGTGTGTGTGTGTGTGTGTGTGTGTGTGTGTGTGAGTGTGCGTGTGTGTGGTGGTGGCGGTGGTGGGCAGGTCGGCACCGGTCGTCGTCCGCTGTTGTCTTGTTTGGTGGCTGAGGCAAACCAGGGAACCCATGTCACGTGGAACCCAGAAACCTGTCGGCTGCGGTGGGGGGGGGGGGGGCTTCAGGAGCTCAGTAGCCGGGTCTCGGGAGCCGGGTCGGTCTGGACCGGAGGACTTCTGGGGCGATGGTGCTGGGGATTCGAGGTGTTACAGGAAGTAGTTTGGTCCCATAAAGACAGCTGCTCTATGGGGGGGGGTGTCCAGTAGGGGGCAGTGTGATCAGCATCAGTTCCCTCAGACGACTTCATGACCCTAGATGTGTTTAAGTCCAGTCTTTACATTCACAAAACATTAAAAGTGCATCTCTTAAATCAGTGATGGTCAAACAGTGGCCTGTGGGCCAAACCCGGCCCTCTGTCAGAAAAATAATTAAACTGTATAAACAAATCCCAATAAATTTGAAATACATCTAATACTAATGACCATGTGAGGAGTGAGCAGACCCCCAACTTTGCTGACCCCCCCGACCCCAACCCCCCCAAAGTTTGACCCTGAGGCTGAGGCTCCCTTTTATTTCTCAGTTTAATTATTGTTCAAAAAAACGTTAAAACAAGTGAAAAACTTTAGCCTCTGTGGCCCTTGTTGGTCCCAGAGAGTGTGTGTGTGTGTGTGTGTGGGAGGGGGGGCACGGCCCCTCCACCACAGCCCGAGCCGTGCCTCCCGAGGCCCGAGGGTTGGGGCCGAGCCTCGTCCGACCAGCTCCTGGATGCCTGCGACTAACCAGAGCCACAAGAGGGCAACACGAGCCAAAGAATAACACAGCTGGACCCGGTCCAGGCCCGGGAGGTTATTATACCATAAAATAACGTGTCAGTCAAGTGCAAAGCCTGAGTTATTGTCTGCGGATTTTTTTTTAAAGCAAATGACTTTGTGTGTGTGTGTGTTGTCTAGAGAGGAAAATAGAGGAGATGAATTCAGCTGGAAACTTCCATTACCTCTTTTTTTATCAGATGGCAGAGCTTTTGTTTCCCAGGCTACAGTAAATGACATCTGGGCCGGAGTGGATGAGAAGCCTGTGGCCGCCGCTCCGAGGGGGAAGGAAATAATTCTCCCATTCTGGTTGTTTTGGCATCAGAAATGCAGATGATGTTCTTCTAATACTTTATCGGCTCCATCTTTAATCTGCGGCCTGGTTATTGAGAGCTGGAGCCTGGAGGAGCCTGGAGGAGCCTGGAGGCAAAGGAGCTTTTTCTTGGCCCCCCCCTCCCCAAAAAACCGAGATCGACTTTCTTGAATGAAGTTTTAGGATTAGAGAGAACTCTGCGATTATTATTATATTTTCATTATTTGCCAAATAATTGAAGGATTAACAGTAGCTGAGCCAAAGTTGGGTCCTTGGCCGCACTTTAGCTGATATCAGCCGATAACAGCGGACCTCGGATCGAAGTCCGCGTCCGGCTGCCTGGAAATCAGGTGAAAAGCGACGCCTCCCCCGGGTCCATCCTCCCCGTCAGCGGGGGCCGGCGCGTCGCTCTACTATCGGTGGGCGGAGCCAGCGGGGAGGGGGGCCTGGCCGGAGCTCTTAATACAGATGCGCTCCCTCCGTGCGCCCTGCGTTCAGCGGCGAGCGGACACGGCGGAGACGAGACCAGCCAGCACCATGACTGCACCCGGCAACACCTACGATGTGATAGTGGTCGGCGGAGGCCTTTCAGGTAGGTGCAGGCACGGCGGGAGGGGGGGGGCGGATTGGTCTGATGGGGACAGAACCGGGGATTAGCGGGTCGGAGCCGGGGCCGGAGCCGGGCCGGAGCCGGGCCGGGGCCGGGCCGGACGCGCTCCGCCGGCCGCGGCTGATGCGCCTCGAGAAGGCGACCAGACAACTGTTGCACGCGGAGCCCTCCGCCTGCTCGTGGCCCGAGGAAGCGGCGCGAGCTCCGCCCGGACCCGAGCCCGCGGTCGCGCGGGATCACGGAGACGCGGATCCGGCAGAATTCCGGGTTTTTGTTGGTCTCTTTCCCCCCTCCCCCCTCCCTCCCTCAAGGTGTGCCACCCGGCCCCTCCGCGTTCACGGCTCTTCCGCCAGGCTGCAGCAGCCCCCCCCCCTCCACCGCTGTATCTCCGCAGCGGCGCCGGTTAAGTAACAGCTAATCAGCCAGAGCATAGTTTGTATTACATAAGAGGAGGGGGGGGGGGTCTCCCACACGGTCATTGGTTCCATCCATAAAGGTGACGCGTGAGTTCATTTTAAATATTCTCGTCTTAAAAGTTGCCCACTTGTTTGTTTTTTTCTTCTGCGTCTGAGCCAATCAGAGACCAGTGAGGTGAGCTGCACCTGGTCTTCCACGATGTGTGAGGGGCTGCGGACACCGCCCCCCCACTTCCCCCAGCACTTGCTGTAAAATTGCATGGTTGCTTGTTAATTAAGAGAGAATTAATACTGTTTTCTTCCGTTCCCTTCCTCATAATGATATTATTAGAATAATGATAACTCTTTTTCTATGAGTCCGGTTTATTGTGGAAATATCAAAGGTTCTGCAGCTTCCTTTAACACAGATTGTCTTGTTAGATGACACGTTATTTCCTGTTGGGTGGGGGGGTATGGTTTCCCCAGTGGGACAGAGCTGTCTTTTATTTTGGTGGCCTCTGCTTTGCCCCCGTCACTGTGCCTTGCCGGTCGTGATAAAGCTCAGCGCCCCGTCGTCTAATAAGGCAGGAGTCGGCGTTCGTCGCCGGTCAGAGCCGAACGGAAACAGGAACCGGAGACGCCGGGCTGAAAACCTCGGCCGGTCCTGACGCTGCCGCGGTAGAGCAACGCTCGTCGACTTGTCCTGTCGCGTTGACCGATGGCGCCCGGACCCGAGTGTGACTGACCCCCTGTCCGTCCGCCCCCCAACTGACCCTGACTGCCGTCCTCTCTCTGTGAGACCGACGGTCCAGTCGACTGCTCGCCGGCCTGCAAGTCGGTCTGTTGGGCAAATTTAGGTCAGTGTCAGTTCAAATACCAGTCAAAGGCTAAACAAATGCCTCAGAAAAAAGTTAATGCAATAACACAAACACAGCCCCCCCCCAGCCCTGCCTCCCCCAGCGGCTTTCTCTCCCGTGCTGTCTCTCCTCCCTTGTGTCACATTAGGCTCCTGTAATTACACCATTTGTTTATCCCACTGCCCTTTTACTGGCTCACAATGAGGTCCACATATAACAATCACTGTCCAATCAAAGGACAGATGAGACGAGACGGGGGGGGTCGGGATGCCCCCCCCCCGTTCCATCTCTGTCATCCTCTCTCCTGAGATGCGTGTTGCTCCTGTTGCCTGCAAATGCAGTTGTCATTTTTCCTGCCTGCCAGCTACCCAGCAGCAGGACCACCACCCTTGGGCAAGGGGGGGGCAGCACTTTCTGAGAAAACATTAAACACTTGTGACAGCCTGTTATCAAACCGGCAGCAGGGAGCATGCCAAGGAAGGGAGGGGAGGAGGAAAGGGGAGGGGGGTGGACTGGGGAGCGGAAAGCAGAAATAACAGTGAAAAGAAGGAGGGAACCACCTCTCCTTGTTCTGTCTCAGCAGATGCCAACAATGGATATGAGTAATGAGACGGGGGTCGGGGGGGTGGGGGGCAGAAAGTATTTGTAGGAACTGAGAACAAGGACCTTGTGGTCATTGTGAAAATGAAGAGAACGTGGGAAAACATCCACCGAAACACACAGAGAGACTAGTGAGTGTTTTCCAAAGCAGCCGACTGTGCAGTGGACGATTCAGAGAAGGGGGGGTCCCCGAGCCGCAGGAAGCGCCAACGTAGCCGTAATGTTGCAATCGTTGTGCTCATTGCACCAAAACAACTGCAGGAAGTGCAGGAGGTGGAAGATGAACCGGGCCTGATCCACAGTTCGAGTAATTATTTCACTCTGTCTGGCTGATTTTTGATTTTTTAAAATGATTTGTTGATCACTTAGCAGGTCGTGTTTTGTCTGTGGTCATGGTGCGGTTCCCAGTGTAGAGGAATCGTAGCCAAACCGAAGCTCTGCTCTAATCTCCACACTGGCCAGTCACAACATGAATCAATGCATGGTTTATTTGAGACAGTAGCACAGAGCAGACGCCGCAGGCAAAAGGAGAAGTGTTGGGGGAAGCAGTCGGATTAAACTTCTGATTTTCTGCACGGTATGATGCATGTGAACGCTGGGAAACGGGCTGGTCACACGCACCGACGCCAGGGACCCACAGACCCAGGGAACCAGGGACCCAGGGAACCAGGGACCCACGGCAGGGCTTGTCCGGGCAGCACAGGAGCCTGAGCTCGCACGCTGCTCCGCTGCCTTTTAAGTCAATGTTTAGACAAAGAAAAAAGAAATGTGTACTGAGGTGACGGGGCATCGCACAGAGAATATGAAGATGGGTGTGACTGGATCGCTCCACGTCTGCATTTAGTTTATTTTGACTTTTTTGGTTTAGCTCTACTTGTGCGTAACAGCCCAAAGTTCTTGTGCGCACATGTTGGCTGGTCTGATTTCCTAAAACAGCTAGAGTTGATTTTATCCATCGCTGCTCTCACGGCGTCGTATTCCTTGAGCAGCGTTGGGCAGATGCTGGATAAAACCACTGTCCTCTAACCTGCTCAGCAGCAAACAGCAGACGGACCCAGCCAGAGACCAGCTGGTGAACATGGTGGAGCATTTAGCAGCTGAAGAGCCAGAGGTTTCCCTCAGGAGCTGGTGGAGACCAAAACCAGAGCGAAAAGAGAGAGGGCACTGGACCAAGATCCATCAGGTGGATTCAGAGACCAGATCCAGATAAAGGATCATGATGCTCTGTAGCTGTTTGATGCGGCAATAAGAAACTGTTTGAGAAATTCAACATATCACCTTAAAAGGTGACGAGACATCAATGTCAGGTTTACAGATGTGGGCTCAGGTGAAGCTTAGAGTTAGGGCAGGAGGTGGCTCCCGTGGTTCGAATCAGGTGAAGCTTCTGGGGACACTGAACGTTGGTCCCTGGCTGAGAACAACACCGAAGCGTGAGTCTGGTTTGTCCGTGTCTCGGTGCCGGTGTTCCCCGGCCTGGTCTGTTGTTCTGGGAACAGAGTGCTGGTATTCAGACGGTTGGGCGACAGTTGAGGACCCCCCCGCCCCCCGCCACAAACACACACACACACACACACACACACACACACACACACACACACACACACCCCAGCACACACATGCACACACTGCAATAACAACCTTTTTGTGTGTGAGGGCTTAGCTGAGAGTCAACAAATTCAACTGGCTCCTGAGTAACTTTCACTCCGTCACATCTCCTGAGCCTGTTCTGCCTTTTTCCTCTCTGGCTGTCCTTGAATCTGCAGGTCCTCTCGGCTTCAGTCTAATGATGTGACGCGTCGTTCTCTCTGGTCCGTCCCACATTTGGTGCCATTTGCCTCCATGTCTTATGCGGTCGTCCCCACGGTGGCGCCAACATCACCGCCTCTGATAGCTGCTCTAATTTCCATCAGTGTGGCCCCGCAATCGTAGAAAACCACTTTCACCATCCAGCTGTGTGAACGGGCAGGGCCCCGCCAGCCGAGCCGAGCCGCCGGACGTTATCGCTTAGACCGCGCGGCTCGGTGGGGAACTTCCTGCGTGCCGGCGCCCCGGTGTTTGCCTTGCGCGCGGGCAGGGAAGGCCGTGGGAGATGGGCAGCTGTAATCTCAGCAGAGTCGGTTTTATAAATGATGACACTGATTGAGAGGGAAAAAATAAAGCATGTAGCTGATGGATGTTTGCACAACTGGGAATGGTCTCGACATTAGGTTGGGGGGGTGTAGGCAGGTGTTCCCTGTGTGATTTTCCTGCCCCGCACGCTGTTTGCTAGGCAGACTGCTTTCACCTTGATCTGAGCCGGAGATAAAATACAGTGAGTTAATAAGATGATTCACCGCAGTCACTCTGCAGGTGACGGTGGCGCTGCCTCACTCGCAGGTTCTTTCCTGTTGATTAATCAGTCTTAAGGAATAGTTCAACATTTTGGGAAATGCCCTAATTTGGCGCTCTGCCTCCAGACAGCCCCCCCCCCCAAGGAAGTCAACTTGGCCTAACTGCTGCTGTTTTTTATCCTTAATTTTTCTGTGTAAATACTGTTAACACTTGTTTTTCTAGCTGCTGCTTCTTCTTTCTCTGGTTCCAGCTTCTTAGATGTGAGGATTTGATGCTTTTCTTTCCTAAATATTTCTGCCTTTTTAACCGTTGCTTGGGAAAAACAAGATGTAACTTTGAGCTTAAGATAAATGCGATTATTTCCATTATTGCATGAAGAGCTTATGAACCAAATGATTAATCAGTTAATCCCCAAAAAAAAAAATTCTTTAGCTCAACCAATGAATGAAAATAATTGTTAGTTGCAGCGTGACTCACGTTATGCAGGGTAATGTTATGTCACATGCTGTGTTTGAAGACCCATGTCTGTATGGTACATATGCGGCAACAGCAGCTGACTAGCTTAGCCTAGCATAAGGACAGGAAGCAGTGGGTCTGGCTCCAGTAACGTATCCACCTGCCAACACCCTGAAGCTCTTCCCTCCCATCACATCATATCTCGTTTTTTAGGTTCTAACAAAAGCTTCAGCGTACAAATGGACAATTAATGGTGTTTATGAGCCAAACTGTCCAGTTTTCGTTCTTCATTTTCCTCATAACTATCTGTCTGGAGAGTAAAACAGTTTTTCATCTTCAAGTATCCGCTGAAACCTTCGAGGTAACTTGGTTCATTAAATGACAATACGCAGACGACGATAGATCCTCATATTGACACCCCTACCGACCACCCCCCAACCCACTTGTCTGCTCCCTCTCACATCTGTCGGTCTGAATATCGAGCTGTGGCCTAATTGCTTGTCAGTGTTTCTCCTCATGCTGTTCGGTAAACAGCCAATCAGTGTCTAGGTGCTGAGGACCTGAGGTGAGAAAAATGTGATTGCTGTAAGTCTTTCACTCACTCGTTCACTAAAACCCTGTTTATTGTCTTCGTTTTCCTTGAGATGGATAATTCAAAACCGTCGATGATATTTACACAGTAATATTTTAACCTTTTTAACCCTTTTTGCAGTTAATCCCAGCTTTTTTTACTGCTGCTTCTTCTCTAATTCTTGTCTGATTTTAAATGAATTTAGTTCATAACCAGTAATGTCAGGAAACGTGACTGACTGAGATGTAAAAGTTTCAAAATTAACGCTGACACAGGTCGAACAGATGAATCAGTTTCTGAACCGGAGACATTTTTGAACATTGGAGGAAACTGATCAGGAGCTGTATTTATTTATAACAGTCATTAACAGTCGTTTTACATAATTGTTTAACTTTTACATATAGTTAAAACTGAACATTGTTTTAGTTTTAATCATTTTCAAAGTTTACTTTTATTTAGTTTTAGTTTTGTTTCTATTGTGAAGAAAAAGTAAACAACAAACATTTTTGTCAGTTTTTTGTTGCTTTAAGTGTCAATGACCTGTGTCAAATAACAAATATACATTTATCTGTAATTTAGCAATTAAAAACCAAATAATTGCAAATATAAACATAAAAGTAGTAAAGGAACATTATTCAAAATTTACATTAACTGGTGTATTAAGATATGTAACATGGAATAACTACATAATCCCATTACCAGATACAAAGATGGGTTTAAATGACTGAGGCCAGTAATCCAACCAGCTGTTAGCATGGTTTGGCTAGCAGTTAGCCCGGCTCTGTTTAAAGGTTAAAAAAATTCTTTTGCTAAAACATTTTCGCTCAAAAATTAACAAATTATATATTTCATGTGTGATTCATTGCAAAATAAAAATCAAAACCTGGTCGTCTTCTGCTGTAGCTTGATATTTAGCACACAGGCAGCAGACCCGTGTTTTGCGGGCGTCCAAATATTTATGTCGCCCAAGAACAGACGCTGGCGACAGATCCTGAGCTGAAGGTGCATGTCAGCTCTCATCCTCCATCACGGACGCCAGCTAACATGATTCAGGCTATTGCAGCTGGGAAACACTGGGAGGGGGGGGCAAGAATGATTGGGAGGGAGAAAATGAGTGACAGGTGGTGGGGGGGGGTGAGAGACAGGGGCAGATGCAGGAAATGGCCAGAAGGGCTTTTGAGGACAGCGGATGGTTGAGGATTAAAATTCATATGGTTTTAGACAAGTGGTAACAGATTTGGCCGCGGTAACATTAATGACACGTTGTCATGATCGCAGGTAAAATGGCGTCATATCGGTCCTGGAGGAGGCGTCTTCGTGGTTTAATCTATGAAATAACCGGGTTGACAGTCCCCTGCTGCAGCTGTAGACACCGGTTCAACCCCCCCAGGCCCCGACTTCACCGCCGAGCCCGTTCGGGTCTGCGGGGACCCTTACATCTTGTCCCGTATCCCAGAATCCCCTGGGCGAGAGGAGCGACACGCCCCCTCAACGGGTCACCAGCCTCAGCTGGCGATGGGTCTGAAACACGCCCCCTCCTGCCGACACCGAACTTTTCAACCCCCCCGTGCTTCATTTAAACTTATTAACCTCTGTGTTCATGTTGAATTATTCAGGCAGAGAGACAGTCCAGGAACTGGAAGGGGGGGGGGGGACTGTGAACACAAACAAACACGCACACACGCACACACAGTATACAAATGCAGTTTGTTCCTGCCAAGTGGCTCCATCTCAACAATTACTGTTGTCAAGGAAACCGTGTCTGTCCCTATCTCTTTTCCCAGCACAGAGGGCAGAGGATGAAAAGGAGAGTGTGTGTGTGTGTGTGTGTGTGTTTGTGTGTGTGTGTGTGTTTTTCTTGTGTGTGTGTGTGTGTGTGTGTGTGTGTGTGTGTGTGTGTGTGTGTGTGTGTGTGTGTGTGTGTGTGTGTGTGTGTCTGTGTGTGCGCGCCTGTCTTAGGCTACTTTTGGGGACAGATCACAGAGTAAAGGCCAGTTAATTGAGGACAGCTTGTCCCACTGGGGACAAAAGCCTTGTCCCCGATCGGGGAAAAGCTGGTTTCAGGGTCGGTGGTTAAGGTTCTGGTCGGGGTCAGGGTGTGTCCCCAGAAGTGGCCCTGATCAAAGCGCGCGTGTGTGTGTGTGTGTGTGTGTGTGTGTGTGTGTGTGTGTGTGTGTGTGTGTGTGTGTGTGTGTGTGTGTGTGTGTTTAGAAGCTGCAACCCCCCCCCTACTTTGCCCTGACGAGCCACCAGGGCCCAGCCTGGGGGGTCCGCTGTTGGTCCTGCTCTACTTCCTGACTCTGTCCTGACTATTTATCCTGGACCTGCAGGGGAAACGATCATGTTCAAAATCCGTCCTAGTTCATGTCCCGGTCCGAGTCCGCCACAGGCCATGGGGGTCCCCTGTTCGATGGGCAGACCTCCGCATGTCCCCTTCCGACATTTATTTCAAAGAAATCACTAAAGCAGACTCAGTCGGTGTGTGTGTGTGTGTGTGTGTGTGTGTGTGTGTGTGTGTGTGTGTGTGTGTGTGTGTGTGTGTGTGTGTGTGTGTGTGTGTGTGTGTGTTTGCATGCGCGAGCTCTGCATGGCAGCTTTTACTGCAATTTACTGCAAAAAAGCTGCAGAAAGTCACCCAGGACCGTTAAGAACCTTCTGGTTAAACACATAAACAACAGCGTGTTTAGTTCAGTTTAGTTTTTTCTTAAGAACGTACATTCAAGCACACACAGTCAGTTTTATTTCCTTTTTTCTTTCAAACATCTCAGAGGGACCAGACAATTAGGTCAACCAGAGCCCCCAGGTGCTGCAGTGGTGGTGGTGGTTGGGGGGGGCAGGATAGAGGAAAAGAGGCAGAGTAGAAACAGAGGGATGCAGCAGAGGGAGAATTACAGGAATAGCTTTACTTGCATTATGGCAACAGACAGTTAGGGCTCATTCTTTGCAGCATAATGCAGCAGGATCTTGTGGTGAGTGATTCGTCGTAAGCTCATCAAGGTGAGAAAAAAGGAATTAAAAAGTGGTGAAAGTGCGATGGAAATGGTCATTAATGAAGCTGCAAAACTTTCGACAGCCACAACTCATCACACGCCACCTGAAAAACAGGCCCGTTATATATCAGGTATCAATCAACGGCCCTGAAATGGACGTGGCAAAAATAATGATAATAATAGTAATAATAATTAAACACACCTACACGGAAATGAGAAGGAGATGGAGCCGCACAAGATGTGAAACACAAAAGGTGAATTATTAGCAGCTCGGTGAACTTGATGCCTAATGAGGATGGATGAGCTGCGGCTTCTCTCGGCTGCTGAACTTGCTTTTACTCTTTTCTTCTTTCTGCCTCCTCACAACTGAAAATTTTTGGTTTTCGTCACTGAGAGTTTCACACGACAGAAGTCAGCAACTCGATAGTTAAAGGACCAGTGTGTGGAAATTAGGGGGAAAAGATTAGCAGAAAAGGAGAATGATATTGTTGATGATGTTTTTATTAGTGTATAATCACCTGAAACTAAGAGTAATTGTGTTTTCCTTAGCTTAGAACGAGCCCCCCCTCGAGGCCGTTTGCATTCTGGCGGTAACCGAAGGCCACCGTAGCTTCTCCCACATGAAAGGGAGGGGGGTGAAGTGAGGTGTGTCCGGTCGGTTGCAGCCTCGCCACTAGATGCCACTGAGTCCCACGCGCCTCCGTGTACCTGCACGAATTCGCACCTGCTTCTTTGATAGACTGCGAGATTTTTTTTTTTTCCATGCAAACTGCGTGACACACAGATGTACGGTAGAGCCCCCCCCCGCCTACGATCCCTCCCTTAAAGCCGAAAGCTCGCCAGCTGCGCCTCAGATGACAGGGAGACTGCGCTTCAAGGCGGCTGCGTCTGTTTGATAAATATCAAGCTTGTCTCTAGGTGCAGAAAGCTGCTAACAGCATGTGAAATCTGGCTCTGGGTGAGGACGGGGGGAGGAGGAGGAGGAGGAGGAGGAGGAGACGTTTGTGTTCTCTCTCTTTGATTCTTCACGGTTCCCACCAAAGGCTGGCTGACCTTTTTCCTCCGTCTGTAATCCCCTCGGGCACATTTTTCGTGACTGGGGTTGGAACAGAAAATCATCGGGCTTTTTGAAGGAGAGTCACTCATGTGAGCACTGAAACAGGTTTTTGTTTAACGTAATGGTCCCTCCCCGTTCACTCCGGCCTCTAGAGGAGCCTCCGTCAGAAGGGATCCCGTACTGATGCACCGTCAGAGGCTCAGGGCGTAGCCGCGGTCTAGGCTCCATGATTTCACGTTACGCTCGAAGGTTAACCGACGCTCGGCTGTGATTGGCCGATCTTGGACACGCCCACTGAGGTGGCCGTGAAAGAGAAAGAGAAAGAGAAAAGGCCAAAAACTTTGATTGAAGCCTTTGACAGTTGCAGCTTGACATTATTATGTGTGAAAATGCCGATGTCAATTTAACACACTCCAGTTTTCTTCCCTAAGAAATGGGATGGACCCCCCCCCCAAAGAATGCATGCTTACACACACACACAAACTGAAAGGAATTTAGTGCTAAAACACTGAGTTTGGAAAATACACACTTGATTTTTCTGACTCAGATTCAGATAAATATTATAGGTTTTTGGTTATTTTAGATAGCGGAGCGATTTTGTTTCTCGTCACTCGCACTGAAAGGACTTGTCAGAGTTCGTGGTCACTGAGGACCGATCCCGGCGAGGAGAGAGAACGTGAACCTGTCCGCCGACGTCACCTTGATTCTATGGAGACGTGCCGCAGGGTCTCGCCCCGGTAAAAGCCTCTCGGAGGTTTTAAACCGTTCAGATGCAGCGGCGCCTGCCGCGGCTGGGGAGACGTTGCTGTGGACGGTTGGAGGCGTGCGGCGTGTGGCGTTGGTGTCTCAATAACAAATCGCCGCTACACTGACAGTGTTTGAAATTTCAGATGACAAATGCAATGTTAAAAATGAATCTCACATTTTCTTCCTTCCTGGCTTTTTTTTTTTTTTCTCTTCCTGCCGCCTGCTGCGTGAATGAATTTCCGACCGCCGCCGCCGTCTCTCCCCTCGCCTGAGGTTCGGTCGGGGAGCGGGCTCGGCCCGTCCATTTTTTTTCCGTTCCCCCTCTTTTTGTTTCACGGCGGAGGGAGAAAGCTTCGGGCCTGCGAGCTTTGAAGCGCCGATGGCTTTCTAGCGATCTCTGTCATATTTACACAAGGCCCTTTTTATTAAACAGAGAAAAAAATAATAGCCCAATTAATCCAAACAAGTCTGGGGATCAAAGCGGATCCGAGCAGGAGGCTGCTCTCCGGCAGCGATGGCTTTAGGCATAAACAAGAGATGCAGACAGATGATCTTTGTCTCCGAGAGGCAGAGGCTGACCTTTCTGAGCCGAGTGCAGGTAATAGCATCAATTTAACGGGGGAAGATTTGCGAGCCTCCCCTGGTTGGGGCTAATGCTTTCTTCAAAAAGCTGGCAGGCAGGGTGTGTTTGCACGGGGGGGGGGGGGGGGGGTATGAAGTTTGGTAATACAGGACAAACTATGTTAAAGCTAATATAAACCCCGCCGGCCTTAACGGGGCTTAGCGGGATTTGGAAGGCAAGAGTAGGGAGGGGGAAGATGGAGAGGCAGGAAGAGGCGGGGGGGCAGGAAAACATTTGCACAGATGTGGGCGCCTGCTGCTCTGATACAGGCTACTTCTGCTCTTGTGTTTTGCGTTTGTTACTCTTGGCAAAGGTACAGGTCTAAAGCACTGGCTGGCCAGAAGTGTACGGATGCCCACGTACCTTCGTTCAGCTTTGGTCCGGGCTGTGTTCCGTGGCTCGGGCTTCGGCCCTCGGTTTCCCTAAAGGAGAGAGGCCGACACCGCGGCAGATGAAGATGTAAACATGAGTTTCCACGTTTGTGGCGACAGTCCGAGGAGCGTTTCAACAGCTAGACCTGCACAGAGTCCTGACAACAACACCTCCGGGATGAACAGAGTTGCCGAGAAGGAAGAGCACTTATTTTTGGGCCCCTGGGCTATGGGGCCTCTGGGCCCCAGGGCTACGGGGCCTCTGGGCCCAGGGCTATGGGGCCTCTGGGTCCCTGGGTCAGTTTCCGATTAATTCAGCCTTGTTTTATTCTTTACTGCAACAGCAAAGTGTTTTAAATTCAATGCTCCTCTGATTCGCGACTCTTATCAGCAACAGCAGCAGAGGCTCATGGGTATCGTAGTTTTATGCCAGACTAATAGACTGCTTGATTTCTCATAATGATTGTTAGAATTTTAAAAGTGGTGGCCACCTCATGAAACTAGTGGGCTTTTTAGTTACCTGGGGAATATTTGCGTTGCTGTGTTTAACACTGAACACTTTGGTACACTTTATTCTACAGGTTTTCTAGCTAATTTCCTTAAAACTTTCCTCCTGATTTCCTGATAATTAGCTCGTATTTAGCTGTAAACTTCTAGTTCACAATCTATTTGCCACTAGATAAGTAAGTAATGTTAATTTTCAGTTATACATCCTAACATATTTCTATCTAATTTCTACAAACCAGACGTTTAAAATAAAATGTGAAATTTTTCTATCAAATTAAGAATTTTTGTTCGTCTTTCTGGGAAACTTTCTGGATACTGACATCTGTTTCTGAACTACTTTCCACTTGCCTACCACATCATTTTTTTACTACGAACCTCAAGCGGATACTTGATAATAATCTCTTATTATAGTGCCAACTTGCATAGGCCTTTGTTGGAAATATCCCAGTAGCTTACAGCTACTTTTCAGGAAATCATGAGGAAACTTTCCAGGAAAACTAGCTGGAAAACATGGAACCCATAAAATAAAATAATTCAGGGGAGAAACGTTCCTCTTGGCTCAAAACCCTGCAGTCAGGTTCCCGAAACTTCGTGGACGCTGTTATAGCAGCTCAGCGTTTAGAACGAGACATTCCACAATCCCACGTGAGCGTGGCGTTCCACTGTCCACATACTTTTGGCCAGGTACCGTACCAAACCAGCAGCGAGCGCGATCGCCTGAATGACCCCAGGTCTCCGTGCTAAATAAATCACTCTCTTTGTGTGAGGTTATGACAGAGCTGAGGTCAGTGAGCTGTCTTGATGCCACCGTTTGTTTGTTTGTTTGTTTGTTTGTTTGTTTTTGGGTGGTCGCTCCATCAGTGAGGTCGCCAGACGCTTGTGAAAGTATTCTCTGCACCCCCCCATCACCACCACCACCACATGATCAGCAGGTCAGCTGGCTCCTGGTTCCCCTGGAGAAGTGCCCCCCCCCATCTTTCCCGTAGCTCGCTCTCTCACAGTGTGTCCAGCCAAGTCATTGGAAAAGGGAAAATGCTGGGTAGTTAATCCTTCATTTAATCCCTTTTCAAGAGCGACCTCTTCACAAAAAAAGCTGTACAGTAAAAAACAGGATTTGCTTGTAAACAAAAATCCAGTTTTGAACTTGATCTTCCTACTCGAATAATCTTCTTCCACCCGATTAGTCTGAAAGTTAACTAATCAAAAAGGCCCCACAAAGACCTGACTAAACGCTTCCTTTGAGAACGGTCTGAATCCGTTAGGTCCCCAAGTTTCTTTTCTGTGTGAAGACTACGAAGGGGGACTAATACCGAATGTGTCCCCGCTCACCTCCTTGTTTCCCTGTTCCTTCGCAGGCTTGAGCGCCGCCAAGCTGTTGAGGACCCAGGGCCTGAACCCCGTGGTGCTGGAGGCCAGGGATCGGGTCGGAGGTCGCACCTTCACCGTGCGGGTAAGACCGAGAGGACCAGGAGGACCAGGAGAAACCAGCGCCAATGCATATGCTGCTATCAGAGGAGGCCATTTTGTGCAGTAGTAGTAACTATTAATAATAATATCAATAAAGCCATTATTCATATAGCTCATGTGCAACCCTGTCTTCATATACAACTAATTAGCAACAGCAAATACGTTTTGAAGGCAATGTGGTGCCGACTGGATTATGCTTTCTATCAATAAAATGTTCACAGACAACGTATTTGTTTTCCGCCAACACTCCGGTATCATTAAACCTGTTTATGGTTCTGGTTCAGACTCTCACAGAACCTGGTTCACAGTGACCCTCAGACACACACCGTTTATTTACTCTGAACCAGAACCTCCATCTTTCCTGACCTGAAAGGAACATTATGCGGGATTTGTCTGTTCCTCTGTGTAAACAGTTGGCAGCAGAGCTAGCTTGAGGGTGAATGAAGAGAGGGAGGAGTGTTAGTGAGAACACGGCAGTGAATCAGACAGATAAAAAATTATTTTCCGACTGTTGGGAAGGTGCCACTTTGCCTGTTTTGTGTGAATGCAGCCAAAGCGCACACTTTGTGTGTGTGTGTGTGTGTGTGTGTGTGTGTGTGTGTGTGTGTGTGTGTGTGTGTGTGTGGTCCTCAGTCAAACACACAGACCTGCTGCTCTTCATACACCCATGCTGTCCTCATACAGAGGACAGGGATGGAGACAGCGATGTGACCTGGTTGCTGGTTTTAACAGAGTCCCGCCCTCACACCCTGAGCGTTGTGATTGGTTGGGAGGGCTAACGCCCCCTGCCCCCCGCCCTAAGGCTTCAGTCCAGACGTGTCCTGAACACAAACAGAAGGCAACGTCCCTGCAGAAATATACAGCGCCACGCAGTGTTCTAGTGGGTCCTTAGTGATGACGTTTTTATATAGTCTATGCAATATTCTTATTTTTAAAATCTGCATACTTGACCTTAAAACAAAGTGCCTTTGTTATCTGAACCATGGACAGGACTCCGGATGCGAACCCCAGTCTGCGGTGTGACAGTCACGCGCTTTGTACGCCGAGCATCCACCACGACTGGCTCCTGGAGGCTCGGCCGCTGTTAAACAATGTAGCGCTTCACCCGCTGCCGGAGCATCGTTGTTTGTCTCCCGTTGACGGAGCCACAGCTGACATTTGCTGAATCTGTCAAAAAGTCTATAGGATGAGAGTCGCTGACTACAGCTTTAACAGCTATGTAGAGCAGGGTGTCGTCTGCATAGCAGTGAATTCTTAATGCTGTGCTTATGGATGATAACACGAATTGTCAACATATTGTATGGAGTCTAAAAAGCAGTGGACCCAGCACAGAGCCTGGTACTGTACTGGACCTATAACATATCAATGACCCCATTTACACTTTGTCACCACTTGCATCTTGTGTGAATCAGATTTCTATCCGATCTCAGAAAAAGCTTAAATGTGAAAGCATCCAAGAACCATACAAGAAAACTAACCATGTCCGTAGGTAGTCGGTCGTCTGCAGCTGAGGGAGGAAGGCACCACACATTTACACATATGATTAAACACCAGGCGCGACGGCTGCTGTAGCATTTCTATGATCTGATCAGATCAACCGGTGAATGATCTGTGGGGAGGCAGCGGTGCCGGGCAGGTTCGGGCAGGTCCATCTTTCCATGTCTTTGTATTAGCCTGTGGATAGGCGTTAGTGCTAGCTAAACTTTTACATCTGTAATGTAAACATTCTCTTTGATGCTTCATCGTGTGTGTGTGTGTGTGTGTGTGTGTGTGTGTTTTCAGAATAAGGAGACTAAGTGGGTTGACCTGGGCGGGGCTTACGTCGGGCCTACCCAGAACCGCATCCTCCGACTGGCCAAAGAATACAACATAAAGACCTACAAAGTCAACGAGCAGGAGAACCTGGTGCATTATGTCAGGGTGAGTGTCCTGGCAGCTGTGTGGGCTTTGTGATGGCTGATAATTGTCATAACCTTCACTTAACGTGGTATGTTTGGTCTGTACTTTTTGGGAAAAGCTCCGATGTCAAACTTCTTACGCTACATCAACAGATAAATCTTCAGAACAATTTGGGAACAAAATAACAGTGCCTCTACTATAATGGCTAATCTGGTAAATGAAACTTTATCGACATTTCCACACTATGCTTATCAGTGTAAAATCTAATTGCAACTAGGAATAAAAGCTACACTTATAACAGTTGGCAAGAAAGCAGGAAAAAAGTACATCTCCCAGATATTAAACTGCTCCTGATGCAGCCATGTTTGTTTTTTTCAGATACATAATGGTAAGTTACCACTAATTTATTGTTGTATATAATCTTCCACCCTCCCCCCACCATCTTTACACCCCCCTCATTAGGTGTCACATTCAACATGGGCAAAATGTCCAGCAAGCTGTTAGCACCGGTCACCGAATGTCTGCTTAGGACACAGCACTGATTTAATGTCCCCTGGTCATTCAGTTGGCAGTTTCTTACATACAACCAGCTAAAACTAGCGCAGTCTACAACAGCTGTCCCTCAATAAATCATCCCTTCACGAACGTTCTAATTAATACGGCTTTTTAGAGATTCAACGGCAACGCGCAACAAACTGCAGGCTCCAGAATGACTTGTACCCCAGGTGCGAACACCTGCCACTCTGGCGGTGAACTCGTCCGTCGAATCAATCACCGCGTGCTCGAAGCCTGACACTGTCTGACGGGTAGTGATTGGAGGTGGCAGCTGAGTTTTAACCGCAGCGATCCGGGAGGGAATGACCGCTGAGCCGCGCCGTCTCCCACCGAGAGAGTGATTCAACCCTCAGCCGCCATTAAAAAAGAAAGACATAAAAGACGCTGCGCCTCGACCACGTCACCCCCCGTCCTTCTCCTCTCCAGCATTAGTGACTGGAGATTCTAATCTTAGCCTGGGGGATCTCTGTAATGCAGTTTCTCTTTTCTTTGAGTGGTTCAAGGGAAAGCAAAAGCTAACACAGACCAAAGGGAGAAAGAGACGCCGGGGCCATCTTTCTTTGCTCTTGTTAGTCTTTGCTCCATATCTCATTAGCGTGGATGTGCCACTGTCCTTAACATGGTCGTGTTCCTCCACCTGATTTGATTTGCCGTTGCCTCCACATACCCTGGTCTAACTACCCCTACTGTAAATCACAGGACTGCTTAATGTGGCTAGCAACTTTTTTTGTGTGTGTGTGTGTGTGTGTGTGTGTGTGTGTGTGTGTGTGTGTGTGTGTGTGTGTGTGTGTGTGTGTGTGTGGCCGCTTATCTCAGCATAGACTGTGTTGTTCAAGTCAATAAATTTCAAATTCTGAGATGGACTTTGAACTTCCCGTGCAGGAGGGAGCGGGGGGTGTGGACACAAACACACTCATACATACAGATACACTTTCACTGAATTATATAGAAGCTCTTTTTAACCTACAGTTCCCACACCCCTTTTACACACATGGGGGGGGGGGTTAGAAAGGCCTCTTACAAACAAAATCCTGCATCATTAGTCCCCAGCAGGTTGAATCAAAGACGGAGCCAACCAAATATTATGGGGTCAAAGGGTCAACAACAAAAAAAAGAGATATTGCAGGTTTATTTCACAAGTGGCATCAGATGCTAGAGTTTTTCCAAAATAAGATGCAGTTTTTGGACATATGACATCAGTCAGGAATAGATAATATAGAAAATGAATCCAGACATTCAGCAGTTACTACTCCAACATTACAGTGTGTTACTGTGGGAACCATTTAATCCAGTCATAAAGGGTAAATAGGGGGAGATTAAAGTAAAGTTTTACCAGGGGTGAAATAATGAAAGATCTTAAGTAAACCTGCTGGGTCTTTGACAAAAACCGAGCAACTCGAACATCCAGTTTCAAACAGACCTGGACACATTTTTATGAAAAGCCTCTATTAAAGCCCACGTTGGCCACTCTGAACGCAGCACGCTCTGCCCTGCTCTGGGCCTGAATGGACGCCAAACAGGCAGGATCTTAAACTGAGCACAAACAGACCTGTGCGCTCTGATCAGGTTAGGAGCAGCATATGGCTCCATAACACGGCAACGCTGCCAGATTCGCTTTCCTGCCGCGTGTCCTCCGTCCAGTCGACGGCACGACCGCGCCGCGTACGAATCCGGGCGAATCCTCATGGCCGGCGCAATCTACTGCAGCGCCGCTATGAAATGTCAGCACCATGACAGCCAGCGCGGACGGCAGCTCCCAATAAAGCTTTAGTTTGGGGGGGGGGGGGTTGCGCTGGTGCCGTGCGGGGTGAGTGTGTCTCCCCGGCTACTATCTCCATGAGATCCACTCAAAGACCATGGCTCACGTGCACACGCACATACACACGGGCACGCCGCGCGTAGCTTCCTGGCTGGTTTCCATGACACCATGCCTCATCAAAAGCTGCCTGCTCCCATCAGTGTCAGCCGGTGCGTGGTTGTGCATTCACATTTCTGTGTGTGTGTGTGTGTGTGTGTGTGTGGCGAGGCGAGCTCTGTTTCTTGTTTTTGTTTTTGTTTTTTTCTGGTGTCACAGCTCCTCCAGCTGACTCTGCAAAAATACAGTGAAAAATTCTGAAGAATGCTCAGAAAACCAAACGGTTTCCAGTTAAAGATCACAGTCGTTGATTTACTATGTAATTGTGAATGTCAGAAAATCTCAACAAAAGACCAAAATAAAAGAATGAATGGATCCCATCAACAAGCATCGTGTGTTTATCTGAAGCCACAGAGGATCATAGAGCCCCACTGTTGTCCATAACTATTAAACTCACCAATGAACCATTAAACTGATTTAGTTTATAGTCAGATCCACATTCTCCATCCTGGTGCAGAAAATAAGACTCTGCAGCTGATAATTTATTCCAACCATATCCTCCCGTTTAAGAAAAGTCGGAACACTACACGCACGTATTTGGTTTTAGTCAATGGTCACAAATAACAGTTCTCTTGATTACAGATTAATCTGCTGATTAATCTATAATCTGACGCCCCTTACATTTAGTTTGGGGAATCCCTGCTTTGATATATAGTGTCATTGATTTTATTTTAGTTCCATCCTAAAAGGATATATGATAATAACGTGCAGCATGTTGCGCCTCTTAGCAGCCGGTGGTCCAATGTGTCAGCACCGGCCCGGACGTGGTACTTCAGCAGTGAACTTAAGCCCCCCCCCCCCCAAAAAAAACGTGAGCTCCGACATCTCTGAAGGAAAGATATTTGTTCTGCAGCGATGAACAAAGTCCTGCAGGGTCATTGTTACCAGGAAAAATAGATGAAGTCTACATCCTTGACAAAACATTTTAAAGAGCAAAAACTATAAGACTGAAAGAAATTTGCGCTGTGACCTACCAGAGACACTGGAAGGCGGAAACGTTTTGTTGTTTTTCAAATCCCACCTTATCAAATAATATATTTTAAGAGGTGCTAACCGCCGATGGCGCCCCACAGTGTTTGGACGGGGTTGGAATTTCAACTAGAAAAAACGTGAATCCCATAAAGTTCAAAGGAGAAAGCACAGGGGGTGAAATTTTGTATTAATCTAATGTACACGACGGCGTCGACGCGACTCCACGGGACAGGAGCCGGGGTGAAAGTAAAGACGCCGCGAGCCAAGCCGTTGCGTAATTAGGCCCAGCTTCCGAGCAAGCCGCGCGGCTAATCGGCTTTCACCGCGGCAGATCGTAATCCAGAGGGCCGGCGCTGACTTCCCCCATCAAAGAGCCGCCGCCCAACGGGCAGCTGCAGCTCTCAGCGCTGGATTTATTAATGAGCCATCGCTATCAGTGATGGGGAAACAGACTTTGATTAAATACTGTGCCTGGTTATCGGGAGATTGAGAAAGCGCATCGTGTCGTCCCGCCGCTCCTCCGGCGGCGTGGCACGTCGACGGCAGCGCTGGGAGAAAAGCCTGGTGCCTGTCGAAGTCTTAGCAGCAATGATTCACGCTTCGTCTTCCCTGATAAGGACAGAAGTGTGTAGCTGTGTTACGTAACTTCACCTGTTTTTATATGAGCTGTTATCTGGATATAAAAAGAGATTACATTTATTATAGTATCCTGTTTGGAGGCTGAGTCATTCGAGGCCGATGAACTTCACGCTCATTTTCCTGTAATTTATTTTCAGGCGCTTGTTTAAAGGATCATTGAAGGCAAAGGAACAAGGCCCAGCTTTTGATTTTAAATCATATTGAATATCACCTTTGTACTCAAACGTCCAGGCCAAGAGAGTTTCTATGTCTTTATGAACGTGTTCACTTGAAGCTGCATGAAGCTGAACACACGACGTCTGACATACCACCTTATAAAGGTGGTATTGCGAACTCAAACCCGTTTTTACTCCCAGCAGGCACAGAGCAACATCTCCATCTACACTATAGTTATAATGTATATGATTCTGAATAATGCAGAGTAATTTTACATGTCATAAAAAATACTTTAAGTACTTTTTATTGCTGCTTTTACTTAAAAGATCTTGAGTATTTCCCTTTGATGACTGCGTCTTGAAGGTCGACACAGAGCTGCTGTAGTAAAACGTAGTAAACGCGGACTGAAGGTGTTTGTTTACAGCTCAAATAAGAACATGTGATCTGAGCGGGGACCCGGAGGCGGGACCCCCCCCATCCCGCAGCACCGAGACCCGGGCCCTCGTCCTCAGGCCGGGGGCCGACTCGCCGGGGGCCGACTCGCCGCCCATCGACGCTGCTGCCGCGCATCCCTCCCCTCGTCCTCCCATCGCGCTCCTCCTCCTGCCTCTGCTTGGCTAGCGTCGCCGTGGCGACAGACCGGTAGCTCCACGGCGACGGACGGCCCCGTACGACCGGAGACGCTTCACCCTCTGCGCCGCCTCGACGTCGTTGAGCCCCGGCTGTCGTATCTTACCAGGTTTTAATCAACAGTGTTAAAATGGCACCTTCTTTATTGTTTTTTTGTTCAACTCCTCACAGAGAGAGAGAGAGAGTGAGCGAGAGACAGAGGGAGGGATGGATGTGGCGTCCAGGTTAACGGGCGCTTCTAGAACTTTCCCCCGTTACACCACATGAGATGAGCGATGCTCCGAGGGTCACGTACTAATGCTCTGTCATCGCAGACTTCTGAAAACGGGTCAGATTCTAGCGGCGACTTTAAACTAGGAAACTTTAAAAAAAAAAAAGATTGTCCAGGTAAAGAAATGAGACGGAGATATAATGAAAGTGTCATTATGTCTGCCTCCGCCCCCGTTTCTTAACCAACATATCACATCGCTGATTGCTGAGCTTCTCTCTCTTACACAATATCCTTATTAATTTTTGCCTCGTGCACAAAAACAAATACATAAAATACAACCAACAAATGGATTCGGTGTCATCAAACGAACAGGGTGAGGCACAAGTAAATAGCACGAACACAAGACAAATTTCTCCTCAGACACTAAACATCCTTTTCATACAACAGTGATTCCTCACAGAGCATTTTTAGATTAAACTATCAGACACTATTTAATTTAACTTCACATACACGCTGTCTAGAGAGGTCGTCCAACCAAACACACTGCAAAGTCTACAAACGGGTCCATCTTTCATCATCTCCTGTTACAAAAGCACCACATGGTCCCCGCTTCCATTTAACGGTCCTGTATATTTAACCTTTCCTGATGGGGGAGTCAGTAGCATCTGCTCAGCCCGTCCTTTGATCTGTCCGTTGGTCCACCAGCACCAGGGAAAACAAAGAACCATCATTATTTCTTCTCTCTTGATGAAAAAGAATTATGATGCTCTGGGTACGAACATGACACAAAAACCTCGGGATGCTTTGAAAAATTCCTTTTTCTTCCCCAAAGAGTTAAATCGTCCTGCATTGACAACGCTCCCTTCCCACCCATCACCGCGCACCAACATGCTTGTTTTTCATTGCACTTAAATTCCCGAAACACATGATTATTTTTATTGATTTTTTTTTTTTTTTTTTAACTTTAAAATCTCAACTTTCCCCAAAGTAAAATAGTCAGAACCAAAACATGCACGTCCAGGACACCACATGTTTTCAGCTCTCTTGCCTCCATCAGGGCCGATAAACCAAAAAACGTTTTGACATTTTAATGGATTTTGCGTTGAAGCTCACACTGATCTGCTCCTTGTGTGTGTGTGAGTGTTTGTTTTTGTTCTCTGAGTAAGAAATTTACCTTCTGCGGATTACAACACACACATTTACATTCTGTATCTGCTGGTTCAACCTGAGGAACTTCGGACACAAGGCTCCGTGTTATTTATGGATTCATTAAATCGTCAAATGTTAGATAAATAATATTTAACTTCAACCCTGCAAAAAGAAACAACTTTCAGCATCAAAACCCAGACTTTTATAATAAGACAGCACGTTGCTAAAGCCAGAAGATCCAGATGTTGGGGAATTAAATGAATAATAAATTTCACAGAAAGCACAAAGTTGTATATTTAGCAATTTTATGTTGGTGCTGTTTGGAAAGAATCTCTGATAAAATGCCAGCAAATTACATGAGAAGCCAGAAGGAGATGCTGTGTATAACAAGAGGCCGCTTTTGGCCCAGCGCTGGTGCAGCCCTGATGATCCCTGATCCCTGATCCCAGAGAAGGCCTTTGTCTGCTCCGGGTCCGCGGTCACGGCCGAGCAGGGATCCGCGGAGGCGTCGCCGCGTGGGACCGTTCTTCACTGGTCAGTGTCGACGGGGGGGGGGCGTTACACAGGGGAGAACGCTACGACAATACACAGGCAACGACCGGACCGATGCTTTTCCTGGACTCGGAACGAGTCTGTTTCACGTGTGAACAGGAACCCTCCGCTCGGATGTGGTGTCGTGGCCCAGAGAGGCTGTACGCGCGTAAAGACTCCAGCAGATGGCATCATTTTTTGGTCCAGAGTATCTGTCAGGGCTACGGGTCTGCCCGTAGGACCCCTCGGGTTTCCGACCCAACCAGGTGTGTTGGGTGCTAGAATGAAGATGGCAGTGTAACAGGGGCGTCTCCTAAAACTGATCAGTTCGGGAGACCTGATCCCATCATGCTGAATAACCGTCCGTCCAGGTGTTTGGTTCTAGATATGTAGCGTTCTGCAGGGTTCCGTGTCCAATGTGTCTTTGGAGGCATGAAGAGAGAAGCCGCTGGTTGATTTTCATCCTGTGGGAATCCCAGCTCAGATTCAGTCGTCCAGCCATTTGCTTTCCGTCGCGCTTTGTTGACGACAGTCGTTGAGTTTTTTTGCAAATGTGTTCAATGCCCGACTCTGAAACAAGGGTCCAAGACGTGGATCTGGGTGTAAACTGTGGTCTAAGGTTAAAGAGGGGCAGTCTGATCTGAGTCTATGGAGCCTGTAGGTGCTCTGGGATCTGGGAGATTTAAATTCCTGTAGAGGCCAAACAGATCAATCTTATCATGAAATCCTCAGGGAGGGGCGGAAGATAATCCCGGAGATGACTCGGAAGCTCTCCGCGGACAGGAGTTTGCCAAATATGTTATTCTTGGCCCCTGGTCCGGATTCAGGCATCTCTGGGCTTTCACTGTCACGGCACAGAGTTTGTTGTGTCATCTGCCGCCCGTCGGAGAGTTAGCACGCGAAGCCGTGATCCCTTTGAAACCCGCCCCCGCTCCGTCTGCCGCCCTAAAGCGCCGGCGTGGTTGAGAAACAGAGCAACATGCCAGGCACGTAAATTACACATGACGCTCTCATCGGCCCCGATGACTCCGAATGTTTGAATCGGTTGTAAAATATTGCACAACTGGCAACACGCCAGGCTGTTCCTCCACTTTCCACGCAACTCTTTGAATATAGTTCATAGTCACTGTGACTCAGCAAACCGGAGGTCAGGTAAAGGTCGACTGATCCATCGAACCACTGCGACTTTCAACCTGCTGCTACTAATAAATTTCCACTATTTTAAGAGTTCGCTGCTCTTTGATTAGAAATATATCTCAGGAATTTAGGGAGGGTCATTGTGTATAAACGACATATTTCTTGGTTTAATGCCCATGGAGACGATGCTGCATTAACCCTTTGCAGCTTGTCAATTCACCAGTGAAAACATGGAGCATCATTTTACTAATGGTGACATAGCTCTCTTTTGTGTTTGTGCAACACAGATTTTTAATGAAAAAGGAACAAAATCTCTTTACATGTTAATATTCTGTATAATTATCCCTCACATTTATTTCTGTGCATAAATTGTGAAACAATGTTTTTTACGATCTTTAACCGGTGTATATTAATATTTTGAGTGATTATCAGTAGATATTTCTTAATTATTATTCGTATCTGTGTAAGTTATTCTGTCACATCTTTGTTAAATCATCAGGATGATAAGACAAACTTATAGTTGAGTTTGTGCTGGAAAGAAAGGATTAAAAAAGGACATGCATGGAAAATCTGCATTTTTTTACCCCATATTAACCTGGATCCTGGAGGGTTAAAATGAAAGAAAACAAGTGTCACGTGTTAAAAACTGCTTGTAAACAGGATGAAACCTGTGTAATAATAGACACATGATATCTAAAGTAAAATTAGTGACAGTTAATCAACAGGTGTCTCCTTACAACAGCTGTTCAGAAAGAGTCTAAACAAACTTTTTGGTTGTAATTGACCCATGTGGGGAAAAGAAATGTGCTAAAGTGAACTTTTCAATTACCAGTGTTTCCATATGTAGGAATCTGATGATTATAAGCATGTTTTTGATGTATGATGATGCCATTTGTTCACCAGGGAAAGTCATACCCGTTCAAAGGCTCCTTCCCCCCCATGTGGAACCCCATCGTCCTGCTGGACTTCAACAACCTGTGGAGGACGATGGACGAGATGGGCAAGGAGGTAAAGAGGGAGGTGCCACTGCACCGCCGCTGCTTTTTTCTTTCGCCCTCCGTCCCCTCGTCGCGTCCCATCTCTGAAGCTCATCCTCCTCCCTGTGTTTCAGATTCCCAGAGAAGCCCCTTGGAACGCCCCCCACGCCGAGGAGTGGGACAAGATGACCATGCGGGATCTCTTCGACAAGATCTGCTGGACCAGGTAACACAAACTAAGAGATCATGGTATAATAAAAGCACAATTATTACATGACAGCAGGTGTGATGGCCGCCCTGGTCCCCAGACCCCGGGCCCTGGGCCCCGGGCCACAGTGGCCATGGGCCCATGGGGTAGAACGGCGACCTGTGCCACGTTAGGAGTAATTAACTCCTGCTGTCTAGTTCAGTTCGACGTTGGTCCCTCTCTGGTGAAATGTAGTTTCCCTTTCTCTAATTCAAGCTGTCGAAATTACACATACATCCAGAAACGGAGCGTAAGTTACGCAAATCTCGTACTTTTAACTTTCAAACTGCACATTGATCCTTCCCAAATTTTCAGCAAACAGCAAACATGGCTTTTGCCAGAACCTGAATTATCTACGGAAGATGATGCGCTCTGGTTGATGTTCCAATCTCTGGGAATAAACAGAGGCTTGTGTGCATTGTCCCGGACGATGTTGAATCCGGCGCTTTAATCCCTTTCCCCAGCACCGCGCGCCGCTTCGGCACGTTGTTCGTCAACGTGAACGTGACCTCCGAGCCCCATGAGGTGTCGGCGCTGTGGTTCCTCTGGTACGTCAGGCAGTGCGGGGGAACCATGAGGATTTTCTCCACCACCAACGGGGGGCAGGTAGGTTCCGCTCGGATCTGCGTGGACTCGAACCTGCACATCAGCTTTTGAAGTGGCAGAATAATAAAATAATCATTTGTGAAAACTGAAACCCACTATCACAAAACCCCAGTGTCACATTTCAGCTTTCTAGAAAAGTGAACACTTTGTTTTCCAGTTCATTTCCTCATAATTAGCTTGTATTTACCTGTAAATTACTAGAATATTTCCATTTGCCGGGAAAGTAATTTATTAATGTTATTGTCCATCAGAGAGAGGGTAATAAAAATTCTAAATTTGGATTCTCTGTGACTTTGAGCTGACTAACATTATAGACCTGATTGATTATCAGTAAACATTCATTGAATGGACATTTGTGCTTCATGTTGGTTGAGTTGCATGTTGATCTGTAGTTTCCAGCTGCAGTGGAAACCCCTTATTTTTTTGTGTTTTTAAACCTGATGGTGATCAACAAATAAAACGAACCCAGTGCAGTTTTACTTACAAACATATTTCTAACTAATTTCTAAAATAAAGCGAATTTATTTTAGAAAATTTTTATTTCGGAAAATATAGCGACTCAGTGTGGAACATGTTCTATCTAATCAATGTTTTTTAGTCGCTCTAGGAAACTGATGGACATTGACAGTAGTTTCTGAACTTCTTTCCTTGCCCCTCCTGTGTAAATCCCTGGTGTTCTGTCAAAAACTTGAATATAACAAGCGGGAACTCAACAACTGTAGCGATTAACACTTTCGTCACTTCCCTCGTTGTTAGCACCAACTTGCGTGAATCGTTTTCTTTGACTACGTCCTGGTAATTTGCAGCTAAATACCAGCTGCTTTTGTAGGAAATGACTGACGTCAAGTGAAAACGGCCAACGCCGCCGCGGAAGGTCACACCATGTGTTCACCCCCCCCCCCCCCAAAACCACCCCCACCCACCCCACCCCGCTTAAAAAGCATTTAAACCTTTTCAATTTAAGAAAATTCGAGGTGAATGAGGGACGGTGAATAGAGGATGGCACCAGGATAAGTCCACACGTTTTATCAGTTGTCCTCCTAAGTGTAGGTTTTACTGTCTGGGGGGGTCAAACTCGGTGCCATGTCAGAGCCATGTAGAAGCTTTTTTAACCCAATCAATTATGAGAAGGTCTCGCAGAAAGCCAGACTAGATACCTCCTGCCCTCTCTCCTCCTCAGCGACTGACCCCTGCCCTCTTTGCCCCCCCCCCCCAGGAGAGGAAGTTCGTGGGCGGCTCCGGCCAGATCAGCGAGTGCATGGCGGAGGAGCTGGGCGACCGGGTGAAGCTGCAGTCTCCCGTCTACAGGATCGACCAGAGCGGGGACATGGTGGTGGTGGAGACGCTGGACAAACAGACCTACACGGTAAACACGCCGCTGGGAAGTAACCAAGTACTTTACTCAGTGTAAATCTGAGGTACTTGTACTTTACTGGGCTGTTTCCATTTTTGTGCCACTTTATACTCAATTATACTCAATTTCTTAGAGAAATCTTTTACCTTTTACTCTGCTACATTTAACCAACAGTTGTAGTTGCTACTAACTAAATAGATTTAAATAGATTAGCACTAGATCTGAGAAAATTCCAGAAATTTATGCAGATCTGTAAAACACTTTTTTTTTTTCTCCCATTAATGATTTCACAGCTGCTCAGATTTATCCTGTGACCCTTTAGAATGACCCGAACCCTAGGTTGGGACCACTGTATATGGACGCTTCAGTATAATAGTGTGATAAATAATAACACAGAGCATCAGTCACAGCAGAACGAGGTTCTTCTACGTTCTCCGGAACTTTCATCCTCTCTGTTTTTTCTTGTTCTGATGAATGTTTACATCAATGTACTGGTGCCTTCGCTGAATTAAACCATGTTTCCTATTGGCTTCGTATCGGTATAATGTAAAAACATTTTAAAAAATACATGCTGTATTTTTACCTTTGGTTTCGAGCCTTTAGTTTGGATGTGAAGCCACTTCGAGAGAAGAAAACATAGATTTGTGAAAATCTAACACTTCAACCAGCACGACCGGCAGTGTTGCTCTGTGCTGCCATCCTCTGGTTGCTCGGCAACCTGCTGCCAGCTCCAGGTGATGGTCCTGTCCTGTTTGTGTTTTTTGTTTTCTGTCCTCTCTCTTTTTACCTCCTTTTACAAAGGAGGTTCTGTTTTCACCTGCGTCTGTGTTTTGGGACATGGTCCAGGGAAGAACACATTCAGTTCTGGTCCGGATCCGGTCGAAGGGGCAGATCCAGGGATCTTCTTCCTGGACATTGCCACCGGGCGTCGGTCTGATTCACACCTGTCTTTTTGTCTTTTTTTATCTCAGGCCAGGTACGTGATCTTGGCGACCCCCCCTAGCCTGAACCTGAAGATGCACTTTAACCCCGAGCTGCCGCCGCTGAGGAACCAGCTGATCCACCGTGTCCCCCTGGGCTCCGTCATCAAGTGCATGGTCTACTACAAGGAGAACTTCTGGAGGAAAAAGGGTGAGGAGGAGCTCAGGTCACACTGTTTAAATGAGAACACATGACAAACAATAATACAATGTATAAATGACATTTATGAAACAAAACATTGATGGAAACGTTTTTAATGACCAGATACTCAAACAGGTAAAAGTGTCCATTTCAAGTGTTTTCATAATTTCAGCATCCTCCATTAAAAGTTATCTTCCTTTAGTTTTATTGAAAAACTTCCTTCTGGAGTTAGAATATGAAACAAAGTATATTTTATTTCTTCCGTCGTTGAACTGACATCACCGATGAAGCCGTAACATCACCTCCTGTTTCCAGAGGAAACCAGGCAACGCCACATCTCAACATCTCAGCAGGAAACTGACACCTTTTCTCTTCAGGCAAATTCAGATTTGCCAACTTTTCATTAAACCACATGATCCCAATATTTGGCTTTTCCCAAATCTCATCGCCTGTTTTTCTTTAAAGCATGGGGGGGGTCGCTGTAGTTTTTTTGTTCATTCTTGCCTCTGTTTGTGTGTGTCCGTCTGTATGCGTCTTGCTTGCGTCCAGGTTACTGCGGCAGCATGGTGATTGAGGAGGAGGGCGCTCCCATCGGCCTGACCCTGGACGACACCAAGCCCGACGGGTCCGTGCCTGCTATCATGGGGTGAGTAGCGAGCTCCAGCCGGTTCTTTGGAAAAATGAATCACGTGGTGTTATTACTCTAATTATTACGCAACGCTGGCTACATGACCACGCAGTCTGGCAGAGCTCGGTGTTTTTCCTTTCAAGGACTCCCACAAACTGGCAACGCGTTCGTCTTTCTGACGTCACCGTTCTGTACCTGGCGCCTGTGGCACCAGGCCTGTTGTTCCCTGCTGAAACATACAATGAATCGACAATAAAAACAACAATGATTAGAAACACATTTCGATCGGGCTCAGCGGTTTCATCCGGGCACTGTAATTTCTAACCAGCGTCGCTGAAATGTGAGGAGGCGGCAGACTCGGCGGGGGACAACCCCCTGCGGCGGCGGGATGGCAAACCTGGCACCGGATCAAAGTAAACAGTAGCAACGAAGGGACGCGTCACCCGGCGCAACAGATGCGTGTTGACTGTTGGACGTCAGTGGAGACTCATTGTTCGTCCCTTGTTGGTTCTGGTCTTTTTGTGAGATTTGGCGACAATGACAAAACAAACAGAACATTAGCGGCTTCAATGTGTTGCCAGGACGCAACCGTGTCTCTATAGACCTGGTTTTTAGTGCACAGGAGCGTTGAACGTTTAAACAGTTTGGGCTTTTCCCAGTTTCCCTTGAATGGAAACCATTAAAAAATATAAATATAACAGACCAGAAGTAGGGCGTCCGGAACGTGGCGGAGCGGTGACACGGTGCAGCGTCGTGTATTCTCAGCCAATCATTTTTCTCTTCTCCCTCCTGCTCCCCCCAGATTCATCCTCGCCCGCAAGTGCAGAAAACTGTCGTCGCTGACCAAAGAGGAGAGGTGAGTAACCCGGGCTGGGGGGGCGGGGGCGATGCGTTCACAGGCCGCAGGATTTATTCTCTTGTGTCTGACTGGAGTTTTCTGTTTTCAGGCTGCAGAGGATCTGTGAGATCTACTCCAGAGTCCTGGGCTCAGACGAGGCTCTGAACGTGAGTCTGGGTGTAGGCTGGACAAGCACACACACACACACACACACACACACACACACACACACACACACACACACTTTCTGTGATGCTGTAAACCAAGTAGTTTTGCCTTTGATTGCAGTATCTCTGGTCAGTCCAGGTTTCAGCGTCGCAGCCAGGACTGATTTTACAGTGGCAACGTTTTCCATCGGCGGCTTCACACCCACAGCCGTGTTAAATCATTTCATGTGACGTTGAGCTGCCATTTTGGGCTTCGCTGAATATTTAACAGGCTTTTTGATGCGGTGAACTTCCTTTTGCTTCCTTTAGCGTCAAACCGGCGCCGTTCACCCGCTCGCAAGGTCCCTCTGGGAACCACACACACACACACACACACACACAGACGAAGCGATGCACCTGTAGTGGAGCTGTGTCGCCAGTCAAAGCCCTTCACGTTGGCCACTTGTGTCTTTTAGCCGGTGCACTACGAGGAGAAGAACTGGTGCGAGGAGGAATACTCGGGGGGCTGCTACACGGCCTATTTCCCCCCAGGAATCCTCACCCAGTACGGCAAGTAAGTCTCTCTCTCTCACACACACACACACACACAATTGCTGTGTTTTGTTTTTTTTTTAATCTTAGATGAAAATTTTACCCTGATGCAAATCCAAGCTGGTTTTTGTCTGGGTTTTTTTTTGGGGGGGGGGTTGTTTTTTTTCTTTGTTGTTTGTGCCGAAAAACCTAAAAACGTTAAAACGTTAAAAAAATAAAACACTGTTCGATCCAGGTGGAACGAGGTGGACGAGACAAAAGACGCTTTTCTGTCCCTTTAAAGTCGACGGCGGAGGAGGCACAAGGTTTTCTGCCGACAAACCTGAGGCTATAATAAAACCCGGAATTCACTCGGGGTTCGTGGCGCTAACTGATTTATCGCCACACGTGAAAGCATAGTGCAGTATAATGTCATTTCTCCGCGGCTGTTTTTTTATGTGGCGGCCGCGGTCTGGGACAAACATCCGTGTTACCAGAGGCTAATGGCAGGTCATTTGATTAAAGGCCACCTCCGAGCCTCATGCCGCGAACCGTGCGTCTCTCCGGTGACCCCGCTCTTCTCCGTCTCTTTCCTGCCTCCAGGGTGCTGAGGGAGCCCGTCGGCCGGCTGTTTTTCGCCGGCACGGAGACGTCCACGGAGTGGAGCGGCTACATGGAGGGGGCCGTGCAGGCCGGGGAGCGGGCGGCCAGAGAGGTCAGAGGTCGCTCACGTTTACAACATGAGGATGGTGATGAAACAGCTGATGTGGGGGGGGGGGTGTTAAATCGCATGCTACACTTCTCTTTGTAGTTTTACAGTAAATGTTAAAACACAGTTTAATATGTATGAGTGTATGATATTGCAGTTGTAGCATCACCATGGAGCAGATCTCTCAGGCTGTCTCTCGCTCATCTGAGCCAGTTGTTCTCTTTCTGCCCCCCCCCCCAAAATAGCCCAAATACCAATAATAAAAATGTCCAAATGAAAAAAGTTATAAATACAGAACTTTTAAAAACAGCTGGCGTGTTTTTCCTAATGAACCATCACCGTTTTCTTTTCATTCCTAGAGATATTTTTCCATTTCCTGTTTTACTCTGTGTTTTTGTTCCTTTTTTAAATTTCTGCATGATTCAGATTCTTCCGACCCTAAAACGGATTTTCATTCCCTACTGGTCATGACCCTACTGCAGTGAGCGGGGGGGGCTGGTTCATAAAAACCAGACCGGTGCCCTCTCATCTCCCTCCCCCTCCCTGGCCTCCGCCATCAACGGCAGGAGCAGCCGTTTCCTTTGTCTGTGTGTGTGGGGGCCAGCATTCTGCAGATCTTGTTGAATTAAATATTTTACATTTTTATGTGAGCATCCTGACTGACCCCCTCGTTCTGTTGCAGGTCATGTGTGCAATGGGTAAAATCCACCAGAGTCAGATCTGGCAGACGGAGCCTCAGAGTGTGGTGAGGGAAAACTCTCTAAATACTTTCGTCCTGGTTCAAACTCAAACTCAAACTCACCCCTTCCCGTTGCTCCTGCAGGAGGTGCCGGCTCGCCCCTTCGTCACCACCTTCTGGGAGAGGAACCTGCCGTCGGTGGGGGGCCTCCTCAAGCTCATGGGCGCCTCTGCCTTCCTGTCCGTCGCCGCTGCCGCCGGCGTAGTGGCGTACAAGAAGGGCCTCCTCCCCCGGTGTTAAGCCGCCCCGCGCCCGTCATCTCACTCCTCTGCATCTCAAAACAGCAGGGCTGGGGGGTAACATCTCGACAGACGCTGTACTCATGTACTTGTAGTGCACTACTTTACAGTATGTTCCGTGCTACAAAGTAGTGAACTACATAGGGTACAGGATGTTTTTTGAGAAACACCCTGCTGTGGGAAAACAAACACCCAGCTCAGTGAAACCGAAACATCACTCTGAGCGAGACGAGCGGTGACGGGCCGATTTAGAAAAATAAAAATAAAAAAAAAAAAACGAACGAGATGCCAAGTTTCAGGGGAGTGAAGAAGACGGCAGCTCATCTTCATCTTGTCTTATTCAGACTGAAACCAATGCAGGAAAAAGATCAGAATCAATTCAAAGAAAAAATATATATACTACAAGATTAATATTCCACACATTGCCAATGACATTCATGATTACATGAGAGTTGATTAACTCATCGTACTTATTGTGTGTGTGTGAGCGAGAGTTTGTATGCGCACGTGCTTTGATGTGCATGTGTTTGTCAGTTGTGTACAAACTGTGTGTGTGTGTGTGTGCGCGTGCACGCGTAGCCACTGCGTCTAATTACCTCTGCTGATTTTTAGGTGCTGATTCATTCATCCCGGGCCGAGCAGCTGTGGCCGTTTGATGGGATCCGGCGGCGTCGGAGCGTGCCGGCGCTGCGTGCCGGCGCCACGTAGCGGCGTCCTGCCGGCGACGTTCTGGGGGTTTTCTCTCTGTCAGCCTGTCCCATGAAAAGACAAAGAGAAAAAAGCCCGACAGTGAATCGATGCTTTTTTCCAGGTCTGCGTCTGCGCAGCTGAAGCCTGATAAAACTCGTTTCTCCCTCCGAGCTCCGGTTTTATCGCTAAAACTTTTTTCACTTGGACGAACCTGGGCCCTGTTTTTAATTTCAGATCTGTCCCACACACACGTGCTGCCACAAACACTCCCCTCTAATGCACCATAAAATGCTCCAGTCGTTTCAAAGTGCGTTTCAAACCTGTGCGTGTCCCCCCCCCCACCCCCCCGGCAGCCACGGTGACCTCTGCGGTTATCTCAGCTTGATGTGGAAGCTCACACTCCACTTCTGTCTTTTATTCGGCGATGAGCTGCAGTCACCTCTCACTCACGTTGAAGCGTTTTCGACTCGTGCAGACGCGTCGGATTTTATATCTAAACCCAGGAATCGCACACGTTTTTTTGCCTCAATGGTTATTTTGTTTTTTGTTTTGTTGTTTTTTGATGATCAGACCCTGAACGTGACTTTAATTTTAAATGAATCCCACTAGCAACCCGAGGTCGTGGCTTGAAAAAACAAAGCTCAGCGTTAATCCAACATTTCCCTAAACAAGGAAAATGTCCAACTTTTTTTTTCTTTATACTTGTGGCCTGTTTTTTTAAAGACCTCGTCCCAGCTGAGGACACTACCGGCTGCTTCGGGACAGGATATCTCACGGCCCATTTTCATGGGATTTGCTGACGTCAGGAGAAGAATCAGAAGAATAATTCCAGCTCTTACTCTCCAGATTAGAGCCAGTGTTCGGTGGTAACGTGCTACCAAGCTGCTCCGTGTGGTTCATCCTTCAGTAAATGTAACGGAAGCGTTCGAATGTATTTTTTTCTTCAGACTTAGATAACGCAAGCTGTTTTTTTTTTTTTTTTTTTTAATTATAACCTGATTTTCGAGATATGTTTTTTTTTTACTTTATTCTCATGCATATTTCAGATTAACACAAAGTTTATAAAACTGCAGTTTAACAAAACCAACAAACTAGGGTTTTTTTTTCTCATTCAACTGGCTAAACTGATGTCCATTATCATTAGGATCCGTTTTAGAGCCGTCCACCGTGGCTGTTCCTCTGTGAACACCTCCGATGAATAGTGTCGGGTTCCGTCAACTTAAATTATTGCACCTAGTAGATGATTTATCCGATTATTTACTTAGAGAGAATCTAATGGGTTTAAGTGACACAAGATATAAAAGATTATCTTTGTAAGAAAAGCATTGATTTTTTTCTAAAAAGGATGGAAAATTGCCTCCTCCTCTTCTTCTTCTTCTTGAAATAACAGATGAATAAATAAAGGATCATTCTCAGAGATTAAATAGACATTTGGGGAAACAAAGCTCATGTTTAATGATTCAAAAAAAAAAATCTGCTCGCATCAAATGCTTGTTTTCGGCCACATCGTGGGGATTTAAACAGCGTAACGTGACGGGTCTCAGTCCCTTTTTGCAGGAGTCGCGCTCAGATTTTCCGATTCAGACGTGAAGGAAACCGATCGTCACACACACTGGAACCGAAACCGAGCCTAAAAGAGTTTTTTGTGTGTCTGTTTCGAAGGGCACTGTACTCTTGTGTGTGTGTGTGTGTGTGTGTGTGTGTGTGTGTGTGTGTGTGTGTGTGTGTGTGTGTGTGTGTCTGTGTGTGTGTGTGTGTGTGTGTGTGTGTGTGTAGCTCTGTGTGATCATGTCCTAAAGACTGGCGTGTGTGTGTGTGTGTGTGTTTGCATGTGTGTGTCTGTGAGTGTAGTAATTATCTGTCGTGCCTTAATGGAAGTCGTGGTGTTTTTTCGTCATTTCTCTCAAGTGCCTGTGTGACTCTGCCCTTTGCCCCCCCCCCCCACCTGCCCCGGAGGTGAAAGGTCAGATCAGATGGACCAGGTCACTGGTTTGAGCAGTCTCCAGCAACCGATCGACCGACGCACAGGGACCAGCCAAGCCTCAGCGACACCTGTCCCACTTAGCGTGTCCATAACCTTTCACCCCCCCCGTGTTACCTGAGTTACGCCCTCACTGTAAACTACACTCAGGTAGACGCCGGGTGTTTGAATAACAGAGCTCAGACTGTTGGGTTTTATCAAGAACCGCTTAGTGGAGCCAAGTTTGGTGTGTGTGAGTGTGTGTCTGTGTTTTTGTGTTGTGATTGCAGCGCATCACTGTCTGTCTCCACTTTGTTGTGACGCCCTCATGTCTCTGTAAATGCCCCCCCCCCGACCATGCCCTGCCGACCATGCCCTGCCCGTCGCAGGTCTTGCAGATCTCGAGATGAGGACCGGGCGCCGGTGACCTCCGGAGGCGCTGCTGCTGCCGTTCATCTGACCACAGACAACCCTCGGTCCGTTCCCTGGAACCGGACCGGACCACAGCGCTAACCTCAGGCTGTCGGCGGACGACCAGGGACTGTGCCCCCCCGCCCCCTCCAGTCCCTCTGTACAAATGAGCCTCCCTGATTATTCCCTGTGACCCGTTCTTTGATGTCTTTGATTCCTCAAACAAAGCTGGTGATATTTAAGAGAAAAAAATGTGAAATAAATCTTTTACTCGTATTAAACCGCTGCTGCGTGTCATCGAGTTTATTTCACAGCTACGTGTTCTCTCCGACGTCTACGGCCGCGTTTTACTGCCTGTCGCAGAGAAACCTTTATGCAGATGAAAGCCAAGCTTTAAATGATTTTTTTTCTTTATCAGTCGTGGTAAGATAATGTCACAGCTGGCCAGAGGGTGTTTCTTTCAGAATAAAGGTCTTTGTCAGACTGTATCAGAAGGTTTTATCATGTTTTATCACAGGAAAGTGTTTAAAAAAATGTAAAAATGAAGATCATTTCTTTGCGTGAGCATAATGTTCACATCAGATCTTGACGCTTCTTGAAAAACTTTCCGAGAGTCAGATGAGAGGATCGATGCCCCTCACAGGGAAGACGCCAGTCTGGCTGTTTGCGTTCCTTTCCGTGCTAAGACTTTATGCTAAGCTATGCTAAGCTATGCTAAGCTACGCTAAGCGGCTGCAGACTGTTGGCTTATATTCGCCAGGCGGACATGAAGGTGGGATTGAGGCTCTGTATTTCCTAAAATGTCAAACTGTTCCTCCAAGTCACTTGTGACATTTTATGATATTGGAAAATGAGTCTGACAGAGATGTAAGAAATATGATCTTTATTTTTCCAGAACATTCAGTCTCAAACTAATTAATATATGTGGTACTTGTCATTTCTGTAAAGTTTAAACATTATTATCAGTGTTTTTAATAATGTGAAAACTGGACTAAACACAAAGTACAACTGAGGCTGATGGTTCTGTCAGTAGTTATAAAAGTAGTTGATCATAAATCAAAGCATGTGACAAACTGAAATTTTGACCTGATGACTGCGCTAAATGAAAAGTGATCAAGTTAACCATTAACGATCTGGTTAACTATTAATGATCCAGGGAACCATTAACGATCTGGTTAACTATTAATGATCCAGGTAACTATTAATGATCTCGTTAACTATGAATGATCTAGTTAACCAGTAATGGTCAATTTAACGAAACCATTAATGGTTAAATTGACCATTACTGCACCAAAAGCAACAGGAATCTCTCCAACAAATTGTTTGAACTGCAAAAGTCAAACTGCTGGTGGCGTTTCGGCTTCATCACATCATCCTCTGGGGACCGTGAATGTCGGAGCGAACTTCCCGGGCGAGCCGGCCAACAGCGGCCGAGGTATTCCGGTCCGGACCGCCGCGGTGGACGGACGGGCCTCTGGCACGGCCGAGGGTTTCACCCAGTTCTCGGCCTTGTCTCATCTAAAGCGCGGCGAAGGAAAAGAGAAAGCCTCCGAGAAGCCGATAAGTTTCCAGAAGTGGGTCGTAATGAAAAGTCCCAGTCAAAGGTTCTTAGGGTGGATGAATAAGAGATTTAGATTAAACTTCACACTGCGTGAAGTTTTCAGAGCAGCCTCAAGCCTCATTGGGATCTGTACGAAATGTATGTGTAACGAAACCCATCAGGCTCTGGCAAAACCCCAAGAGAGCTCAGGTTCAGATGTAAAGAGCTGCTGGCAACACAATGGCTGGAGAGAGAGACCAGCTGGGGGGTGGAGGGGTCTGAACCCTGAGGATCCCACTTCTACTCGTCACAAATGTCAGACTCCAAATGTGGAACCTTTTCAGTCTGATTTGCCAAAATAATCTGCTCCCTGAGACATGACACACTGTCGCTTATCTCCTTCAGACCAGTACAGTCTCCTGTGTGTGTGTGTGTGTGTGTGTGTGTGTGTGTGTGTGTGTGTGTGTGTGTGTGTGTGTGTGTGCGTGTCCGTCTGTTTGTCTTTCTGTGTGCGCGCGTATCTGCTGTTATATCCCACCGGGGACCATAACCTGAAAGCACACTGTGAAATGGGGACTCGCGTCCCCTGTGGGGACATTAAAACAGAGGTAGAGAGTTTCAGTTTGGGAGCGAAGGCGTCAGATGTTTCAGGGTTTGGGTTAAAAATCAGGTTCAGGTAGAGGTGTGTGTGTGTGTGTGTGTGTCTGTGTGTGTGTGTGTGTCTTGGAGCCAGGACTTCTGCTCTGCTCTAAAGGGAATAAAATGTCATCCTCTCTCATCTTGTCTGTGTTAAATTTACCCCCCACCCCACCCCCACCCTCGTCCTCCCTGCAGGATGTCACATAAATTCAAGAATCATAAAAACCAATATAAACGACAACATGGACGCCGGTACAAGAACGTGAGCATTGACATAACATGGCCTTTTTTTGAAGTGCGATTGGGGGCGGTGGTGCCTTCAACGCAGTCTCCTGCTCGGCCACTAGAGGGCAGGTAACGACCGTCGAAGCAAACCCCCCCACCCCCCCACTGCTATGCAAAACAACCACACATTGTCATCCAGGCACGCGACGGCGTTCACTCCCCCTAATGCTCTCGTTTGTAACAGACGTGAGGATTGTTCTCATGCAGAAGGGGGGCAGGGGGCTTGAATCCCGACCTGGGGGGGGGCGGGGGATCACGTCGTCTCCGGGCCTGGTGTCCCCGGCTGGAACATGGCACTTATGTTGCTCTCATCACTCTTGTCAGAGCTGTGATGGCCAGAGGCTCCTACAACCCCAGACTGACACACCAGGCTTTAGCCACCACCCTTTTTTTCCCAGCACCACACCACAAGGGTCTGTCAGTGAAAAACAACCCCCCCCCCCACACACACACACACACACGAAGGTTGTGTAGCCTCAGCAGCCAAACCGACGGAGCTGGGGTTGCTGGGATTTCAATACATCTGCCTTGCAACTGAGAAAACACACACACATACACACACAAACACACACATATGCACGCCCCCCCACCACCTTTAGACACTCTGCTCTCTCTTTGTCTGACCCCCCCACACACACTGCAGCTTGCTGCGATATGAAATCTGACACTGTCAATTTGCCTTCCAATCCGTCAGACTGCGGATTGGATTCAGATACCGCTGCTGTGGGGACGACTCGGAGCAGTGGCCTTGACAGCCACTAACCGCCCAACCACCCACACAGACCCAGACCCCCCCACCCTCCAACCCCCCACCTCCCATCACAAGTTCCCTCAACGTTAAATGTCCCCACTCCCAGGCTTGGTGTTAGAATGTTTTTCTTGTTCACAGGTATTGGGCCGGGGGGCTGGGGGGGGGGGTGTTCAGAATCTCTACCCTGTTTGCTGAGGTGAATTGCAGCAACAAAGTTCACTGAAAACTACAATTTGTGGTGAAAAATGAGTTGTTTCTCTGCTTCTGGTGCTTCAAGATGCTGCAGCTTAAAATAACATTAACGCACGTGTTTTTTTTATCGAAGTTTAGTGTAGATTCGAGACAGAGAAACAGGAGGAACAGCTGTTCTTCATAATAATCACACTTTTTATGCCCTTGTCATCGGGCTGATAGTAGAGTGATGACAAGGGTCCTCAGCTGGACCCAAGCAACGGACGACCAGACCACAACCCAGAGCCACCAGGGGCCATTTTAACCATTACGACATAATTTCGTTCTGCTACTTATCTGTGTGGTCTTTGGTCCGAATGACAAAGATAATCTGAATCTGAATCTGAATTATCGGGCACGTTTCTAAAATGTTTATATGCTCTAATGAAAGGCTTTATTCATGGGAAAAAAAACATTTACTGGTGCTTTATTGCTCTGTTAGTTGATGAGAAAACATTTTGGGTCGCCAGGTTTTGAAAAATCCTTTTGTGTGGTGGTAATGGCGTCCGTCGCTGTCTAATAAACCATCAACTCTGCCGTTACACACACCACAAGTCATTGATAAAAAGTTATAATTAATAATAATAATTGAGCTAATAGATAAACTAACCAGCTGCTTCATATTTAACAGACGCGAATGAGAGTGGTTTAATAAGTGGGCTTTGGTGCGGATCATTTGCAGCTCAGACATCCAACCAGTCAAAAGGATTTTTTTCACAACTCGGCATCCATGCTCTTACTGATGGCAGATCGATGAAACTCTAGCCAATGTTTCATTAAGTGTTAATAAATAAACTTATGAACCCTTCAATACAAGTGTTTTATTAAAAACCGGAGCCAACACAGTTTTTTTTTTTAATCCCCCATGACTATATATCATTCCCTGTCTTCCTCTTATTACAACTGTAGCTCCTCTAATTGAGCCATCTTCGCCACTCATCCCGCCTGAGTCTAACAATCGTGGATTAGCAGGCGGGGCCGGAGCTCTCCCAGCATGCACCGGGCCCGGGGCCGTCCAGTGCCTCACAGCGCCGTAGGCCGTCTGACTTATTGTTCTGGGCCGGCGGGACCTCTGCGGGATCTGCCGCCGGATCCTCCATTGATTGCGTTGTGTTCTCCTGTTAGACATCTCGCTCCGGCTGGATGAGAGAAGATTCGCCCTCCGATCGACCGCCTCCGTGATGTATGGAACGTGTTTGTGTGAATGTGGACAAAGTGGAAGCTGAGGAATATTCCGGCTGGGTCGGAAAGGTCTGAGAGTCTTTCCAGAGCCTAAGCTACCGGAATAATAGGGCGATTTCACTGGTGCCAAGCAACTAATATAATGCTGGATAAATTCATGATGGGAAAAAATTCCTCTACTGCCGTTATTATTTATCATTATTCTACAATTTAAGCTCAGTGGCTGGTGAGAACAGTTTTAAAATGGCATCTCAATTGCTCTTGGCTCTGGCGGTCGTGATGTGGGGACAGATAGCACCGTTCTCGCGGCGTCCGGCGTCCGGCGTCCGGCGTCCAGCGTCCGGTGTCTGGCGTCCGGGTGCAGCTCTCGACCTGTTGCCACGCAGCAGTTTCATCGGAAGTCAGCTTTTCTTTTTACCAGGAGAGCGGCCGTGGTCACCTTGAAAGGGCGGACCAGCCTCGCGCGGCACAAAGGAAGAAAAGCTCGGTGCCAGCCTGCTGCGGCGTAGACCGGCAGGCTGGGGTAAAATAAGTGCAGCATCAGTGAGGAGTGGACCTTGGTGGGGGGGTCTTGACCGGAGAGGAAAGCACCGGGCTCAGATCAGGCTTTTGGAGACTCAGGCATCTCTCTGAGAGGACTAATAAACCCGAGGGCAGCAGCAGCCATCCAGACAGGGCGGTGAACGTGTATGTGCTCGGCCAGATTTTCATCTGCATTAAACTTTGCGTTTAATTGTAAACTTTTGTAATTTTTCAGTCTTGCATCCGTCCAGAGTCATTCTTGCTTCTTCCACCGTTTCTGAAACTAGGCCTGTTCTCCTCCTACTGTGGCTGAGGGAGGAGAAGATCGGCAGCTGGCTCGCTTAGCTTAGCCACGTTCACAGCCCTGTGCTGTTGCTGTTATTCTTGTCGTATGGAGTAAACAAACAAGATTTAATGTGATAATCACCGAGCCTTAAAGGTGATGAAGACGTCTGTAGATCTGCTTCCCTTCGGACGGAGCCATGCTCGCTGTTTCCCCGTTTCAGCTCACTGGCTGTGACTGAAGCCGGATTCATGCTTCTACGCCGTTGTTACGGCCGTGTGTCCTACGCCGTCGTGACTGCTCATACTTCTGCGTTGGCACTGTTCTTCAATCACACCGCCAACCATTAATTGGCGCCACCCTGTCAAGTTTCTTCGCCACTGTTTTCCACGAGTTTTGTCGGCGCATTTAGAAACAACAGCAACTGAAACCGAGCGGATCCTGACGGAGTCGGAGCCGATGGATGTCGAACAGCAGTTTTAGTTTCTCTTGAATTTATTGCAACGCAGGAACGAAAGAAGACGTTGGAGGAGACTGAAATGCGACGCCACCAATCCGACCAATCACAGCTCTTGTGGTCTGCGTTGCCACGACGTGTAGGTACGTTGTTTGGGAGGTGGAACATCAGGCAAGTGAGGTTTGATGCAGATGCATCTATTGGCCTTGATAACTGTCAGCACAAAAGCGAATGAGCCTGGTTTTGAGAGAGTAAAAAACCCCTATTCCTTCAACATCAAGAAAATATCGTGTTGATGATATCCACCATCGCCCAGTTTATTGGTTGTTTTTAGTCGGAAGCCCCCCCCTCCCGAGATCCCGGTGCTGGAGCTGGACCATTAGCCGCAGAACCGCTTCCCGGTGACATTGACCGAGCACCGAGGTGAATTTCGTCTGATACAGAACCATCGGAGCCGAGTAATGATCGGCATCGCTCACCCTGTCAGAGCACACGGACAAAAGAAAGTGAGCGCAGCAGGAAAAGTTAGTGCCAGCTAAGATCTTTGGAGAAGGGAGGGGGCAAAGGGGGTGATGGTGCAGAGAGAGGTGAGAACATGTGGACGGGAGGGGGGGGTTAAGAGATAAAGAGTCTCCTGTCAGTCCTGATTCTGGGGTTTTACCCCTTAGAGAATCCAGCTGCTGGAGATGAGTCGACTTCACGGTCATGACCAAGCACCTTCAGAGTCAGACTAACGGGCAGGTGACACCAGTGTGACATCAGCCTAACCCCCCCCCCGCAGGACATTTATACAACCGGCAGGCAGGAATGACCCAACTGAAGAGGGGACGTGGGGGGGGGGGGTGTGACAGGGTAATCAAATCAAATTACACAGTTTATTTCCAGCCCCGGCGTCATGCCCCCCCCGGTCCTGCAGGCCTCTCCATCACTGCTCCGGAGTGATAAATAACGGGGGTAAACAGTAAATGCCTCCCCGGGCTGCAGTGGGGAGGAGGAGGAGGAGGGAGAGTCCAGGGAGGCTTTTCTGAGTCCTAATCCCTGGAGTGAAAGGACTGCAGTACGAGTCAAGCCCTGGGTCCCAAAATAGCCCCCCCCCCCCGACTTCTTTTTTCTCTCTGTCTCCGGCCTGTGCAGGTAAAAGGTTCATTACAGTGAGAAGTGGGGGAAATAAACACTGGAGTGCAGCACTTAGCGGAGTCAGCCGCCACTGTCATATTCCCAGCCGGTTAAAATGTGTCCCAATTAAGCGCGTGATGCCTTCGAGGGCGGAAACAGCTAATCACAGCTCATTCTAAATTAGTCCCCGCGAACAGCCAACCTGGCTTAATCATATTGGAAAAACTAAGTGCGTAGAGCGTTATTTGATTATTCCACCTCAGCGAGAACCCAGCGTGAGAGCTCACCTCTGCAGGGGAGGTTGGGTGGGGGTTGGGTGGGGGTGGGGGGCGCTTAGGTGCAAACACGTCGAAAAATGCATCATAGTGTAAATATGAATAAAAAGTCACTGGACTCCAACAACGGAAAATGTGTTTCACTCAACCGGAGAAAACAGAAGAACAAGCGAGATCGAGCATCATTTTGCATTGTGAGCCGCAAAAGATTTTTGGAAAGTTCATTATGTATATGTGCTGTTACTGCATTTGAATTTCTCCAAGGGGCTGCAGGCAAATCAAAAAGCGCCATGCGAATGAACAGGAGCAGGTGGAGATGCCGCCGCCGCCGCCACCGCCGCCGCCGCCACCACCGCCACCACCACCGACACCGCCGCCACCACCGTCACCGCCGCCAGCTCTGACGCATCAAAACTTTCCCCGTGAGAAAAATCATCCAGAGGAATCGATTTCAGTTACGCTCGGTCTGGCAGGATGTTGCTCTTAATTCAGACTCGCTAAAGCATAGCGGGGGGGAGCTGCAGAAAGTGTTCATCATGTTGGGCCGTATTCGGTAATGAAGGGCAACAGCTCAGTATTTGCTTTTCCATTAAGTTGGAAAAGAGGAATCGTCAGGAAGCAGGAGCTCACTGCCGCCTCACTCCCGATTTCTCTCTTATTCTATAAATCAGTCCACGTAGAGTGACGGAACTAACTTTAACTCCTTAGAAGTACTTCTACACAAGTACTTGTACTTTACTTGAATAATTCTATTTCATGCTACTTTATACTTCTGATCCACTACATCCTACTTTACAGCTGTACTTGCTTGGTACTTTTCTGCACTCAGTACTTTTACTTTTGATACTTTATGTATATTTCCCTAAGAATACTTAAATATGTAAACTTGTGTATCAACGCAGAGCTTTTACTTGTAATGGAGTATCTTTAAAAAGATGAACGGGCTGTGAGATAGCGGATGTAACTTCTTTCATCCTTTGTGCCGATTTGCAAAGAACACGCAAAAATGATCATAATTAGTCCCACATTTCATTCATGTGGCTTAATAATGTTCCCCGTTAAATCCTCCTCATCCCGGGTGACGATCGTGTCTCGTGGAGCCGAGATTATTTTCTCAAACTTTACAGAGCTCCTCTGTGTTCATGAAAGGCCTGATACAACATGTTTTCACAGGGAAACACCGACTGAACCTTTAAAACGAGACTTAACCACCAAAACAAAGTCAATTACAGCCGTTCGTAATTGTTTTAGGGATTTATAAAAAGTTTTCACACTGGATTAAACAGCTTGTTGTGGTGGATTGTTGTACCCTGTGCATACACTGTGTGTGTGTTATTTTCCCACATGTGTGCGTTCCATGAGCTTTCCCAACGTTCACTGAAAACCATCAATCTCAATCTGGCTGCGGCCGCCTGCGGCTAAATTACCACCTCTAAAAAAAAAAATCCAGAGCAGCCACCGCAGACTCTCATCACACCTGGGCGCCTCTTCATCTTCTCTTACCCCCCCCCCCCTTTTGTCACAACACCCCCAGCCAGGCTGCCAGTGTTTAAACTGCCTCTCTAGGTTGTGTGCGTGTGTGCGTTCGATTTCCGTCCATTAGCATTTAACTTGATTCCGCAGTGGAACGATTCCGTGAAATTTCCCCATATCCTACGTGGAGACATTGTTCATCATAATGTGATGCCTCCCTCGAGTGCTCTCAGGGCGCCGCCATCACTTGACGTCCAAGCTGCTAATAAACCAAGCGGGACAATGCACTGTTGTTACCGTACAATGTAACTCAAGGTCTAACCGAGACATACAGCGGCATGTTAAATGATTGGAAGACATTAGTTATTAGATTTGAAAAAAAAAACCCAAAACCTGCGCCCCAGAAGGAGAGAATCGTTCTATTTCTGGACATAAATCGTGATGAGAAATCTCCACCCGGGTGTCACCAGCTCCGTTTCTCTCGGCCTCTCTCATCTCCAGAATGGATTCATTTAAAACCGGGCCCCCGGAGGTGAGAGGAGAAGATGGAGAATCTAAAATTAGCTGCCGTGCAGCATCAAGAGTCAGACCCAGACACCAAACATCTGGACGGTCATTTCCAACAGCGTCCCGCGAGCGGAGGCGCGACCGGTGTGTTTACTAGCGGTTTCGGAGGAGAGATCACAGGTTGTCATGGCTACAGGCAGCTCTTAATCATCTTTGCACCACATATTTATCAGGAACTCTCCCGGCCGTGTCGGAGCCTGTTATTCCCCTGTCGCCCTCCAGTTGTCCCCCTTGTCTCTGACCTTCTGTCATCACCTGCCTGCACACCTGATCCAAACTCCCCAATCAGCCGCGCAGCATATAAACACCCCCCCCTTACCTGTTCCTGCCTGCTTGTATAAGCTGCTGTTTTTCTCTCCTTTCCCTTTGTTTGCCTGTTTTGACTCGGCATCTTTTAAGAAACTCAGCTCTGAGCACTCGAAAAGAAGCCAGTACATCTCGATTTCTTTACCTGCGGAGAGAATTCAGAGAGCATGCTGTGATGCGTTAAAAACTTAACCTAAAAATGTAAACAAAGAGAATAGAAACCTTTTAAAAGGAGCTTAAACAGGTAGGAACAGAGACATACATTCAGGACAGGAGCTAGCATACTGATATAGTGTTTACCATGTTCATCATCTCAGTTTAGCCTATTAGCATGCTAACATTTGTTAAGTAGCACCAAAGTAACAACGTCCACCCGAGGCGGTTCGGGTTGTCTTTAGTTTTTGCAGGATTTTGGTCGTAAACTAAAGTGCTGGACAGATCTAAACCTGATGATGTCGCTAGAGGAAAAGTGATTATTTCACATTCCGGCCTGAAGGGACGAATGTCTGCACAAAACTGTCACGACAATCGATTCGGTAGCTGCAGATATGTTTCCATCTGGATGGTGGCGGATCGATCAGCCTTCAGAAACCATCCTCAACACCATGTTTTCTGGTGCAGCCAAAAAATGACATTAATTCATCACAAAACACGAAAACGAACTGAGTTCAATAAACCACAGAAAAAGAGAATGGGAATGAAATCTGAAATGGAACATTAAAATAAGCAGAAGGTTTAATCTGATGTGGGAAAAAAAACAGCCGGCGTATGTTCTTTCCTCTTTTACATGCTACACCTGTAGCTCCACACACACACACACACACACAGGACTCCCAAGAGAGACCCCGCCCCCCAACCCCCGAGGCCAACAGATTCATTTGCACTCAATTATAAACCCAAATGAAAATTTTTCATTCAAAACCTGTGAGGAAAGACTGAATGCAACCATTACTCTGTTAATCGAATTCAAGTGGTGGGAAGCAATTGAGTGAATGTGAAATGTATTATTTTTTTCCCCCTCGTGTCTAGTTTCTGGTGCGTCTCGACCTGCGACGCATCGAGACACCGAGACGTCTATTTATATAAAAACAGAGGCGGCGAGGCGCATTGAATGACACATTCGCCGCGCATGTCTCCCTCCGTTCGGCGCCGTTTAAGCGTCTGGCAAACAGTTGAGAGGCAGACTACATCTCAGGTCCTCGGATACTGCCGATGCAGAGGAGGCAGCCTTGCCCCCCCCCCGTCTGTCCGTCTGTCCGTCCGTCCGTTTACGGTTAGCAGCTTCGCTCTCTGTCTCCCATCTCCGAGGTGTGACCCCATTCACATGCCCCGCTGGACGCCTTTGCCGTGCGGCGACGAAGAGGCCAGGCTCACCTCCATCGCACCGTCACACAGGTGGGAGCCGGAGAGTGGAAGGGGGGGACCATTCCAGTAAAAAGAAGAGGAAGGGGGGGCTCTGAGAGGAAATAAAAAGGAGCCTGGGACGCCTGAGGACTGGATTGTCGGTGGCGTTATTTAAGATTTTTCTTATTGCTGAGAAATCCTATGAAAGATCTAAAACCCCACAACGTGTTTGTTCCTCCTGAAGCATAATTCATTAGAAACAGTTCATATGTTTTTTAAAATCTTTTTAGAAATAGCTGTGATTTTTAAAATGGTGAGTTCAGACTAAAACAGGAAGCTGAATTCAGCTTGAGTGCAAAGTCACTTTCCGCAGGACGGAGGCTATGAAGACTGTGAAGGACCTTGATTTTTCAGGAACTACCTGCTAACTTAACGCCAGACGGCACAGATTGAGTCGAAGACGCATGTTGAAATGTCTCGACTTGAACAAAGGGTTCGGGCTTGTTGCATCACTCCTCTCTGTAATCACACAGTGGGAAGTAATGGGAGCGAGTGGAATTGCCACAGTAACTCTGCACATACATGGTGTATGCATAGGCTGCCACATAGCTACAGCTGGGATCTGGACAGTTTGTGCGACAGCTGTCGGGCTGAATAAATACAGACTGAAAAAAAACACAAATTGGCTGGATAACATTTTTTGGGGACTATTTTCAGCCGCAGATTAATGCACACTCGGTTTGCTGGTGAGGGCTGAATGTCTCTCGCTCTCAGACGCTCTCTCTCTCCTGTCAGACGGTCGGAGGTCGGAATCATTTCCTCTGACAGAATTTTTTCAGGCCTCAGACTTTCTGAGCTCTTCAGCTGTGACGGACGTGGTTCTCGGCTGTTGGCCATATTTTCCCCCTGGTTCATTTTCCTGCAGCAGAAGACGTCGGGAGACGCTGTGAACTCGTTTTCACTCGTTTTCCCTCGTCATGAATGAATTTCCTTCGTGCCAGCGGAACAGGTTCTGCCAATCATAAGAAAATCCTGCAGGTTAAACTGGATGAACCGTAGCCTGATGTGACCTCCCAAAAAATGTGACTACTAGAGCACAAGAGCTGTGATTGGTCGGCTCGGTGGCGTCGCATTTCAGGCTCCTCCTCCTCCTCCTCCTCCGCCGCCGACGGACAGATTCGTCTCCTCTGACGTCTTCTTTTTCCGCGTCACAGTAAATTCAGGAAAAAACTCCGGCTCCGACAGATGCGCTCGGTTTCAGTCGGCGGTGACGGATCTCAACACGGTGGCTCCACCACCAACTGGTGGTTTGGTGGTGATAACTGCGGGAGAAACCCCAACGTAGAAGGATAAATGCTCACAATGGCGTAGGCTCGCTGCATGAAGAATAAGTGCTGAAAACACTGACTAGCTTAGCAACACTTAAGCTACATATGACCCATAATGCAACACTCTCTGCGTCTATCTCAAGTTGTGAACAGGAAATAATCTCTTGTTCAAAGCTCATCTCCAAGAAAACAAAAATACCATTTTATATCTGGGCCAGTGCAGTAGCAGCAGGATAGTGTGTGTGTGTGTGTGTGTGTGTGTGTGGGTGTGTGACTGGGTCAAAATCATAGAGAGCATATTGAAACCACAGTGAACATATTCATCATAATGAACCAACAGTGTGGCTCATTGATGTATTTTTGATGTCACCGAGGAAAAAGATCAGGCTTCGGCTTCTCAGTGAAAACCGGATCAGGTACTGCTGCTTTTTCACCTTTTCCTCAGGACCCGATGACAATAAGGAAAATCTAGAATTTCTCCAGCCTCGTGCTTTGAAGATCTGAGACACTACCTCACATCATCACTTGGTCCTCTCTGGGCCTCAGTGTCTCTCTCACACTCACACACACAAACGCACACACACAACCACACACACACACACACACACACACACACACACACACACACACACACACACACTCACAACCACACACACACACACACACACACACACACACACACACACACTCACAACCACAACCACACACACACACTCACAACAGATGCCCTCTCTCACTGTGAGGCAATGGCCTCATGTGCGAGGAACCGGGAGCAGCTGCAGCCGCGGGTTTCAACCCAGTGGAAGTGGGTTTGAAACTGGTCTGAACCGGGTCTTACGGAGACCTGGGCCGTCGGAAGGAGTCGGCAAGAAGTGAGGACGTTTTCTGGGCCTCGGAAAATGAGGTCTCTTGCATAACATAAATGTTTAAGAATTATTAACATTCCTGGCATGGAAGTGTGAGTAAATCCAAAATGCGTGTGAATAAATGGAGCTTATCATTGTGATGAAAGTGTTTGCGATTAAAAAAAAAAGGGGGGGTTGTGACTGTTCCCACTCACGACATGGGGAGGAAACTTTGATCTTACAGCCAGTCTGACACGGCGCGAAGGCGCATACATCACACCCACGCAGCTGGAAAAAATACTCCTCTTAAGTCTTTTAATCCCGTATTCTCTTTAAAAATTTGTTTGAAAGTCCTCTTCAAAGAGGATAAAAAACAAGGTGTGATGTTGAGGTTAATTCCCTCATAAACAGTTTTTTTGGCTCCCGGCTTCCTCAAATCAGAGGAGGTGCTTTATTGTCAAGCGCGCATCAGTTACCCTGAGAAAATTCATGACAATTACGATGCAGGACGGCCGCATTATTCTCGCCCGCTGACAGCGCCACAGTTTTTAATGCTGGCATCAACCTGTTAAAAAGATAAAATTAAATGATTAAAAAGTGCTCAATAAATACCTGGAGTCTGCTCGGAGAGGTCCTGTAGAGATCCCGGCGATCGCAGTAATGGATTTGGCCTCCGAAGTGTCCGAACCTCGTAGATGACAATAGAGTCTCTGGAGGGCAAACGTGAGATAAGTGTGGTCTGACCACAGCAAAGAATTAAAGTAGCTCTACATGTGGCCTAGTCCCGTTTTCTATCTTCCAACGTTGGAAACCAGAGAGGTTTCCCGGCTTCGTCGGTGCCCCCTGCAGGTCGACGTGTGTCTGCAGCCGCCGCTATCCAGCCGTCAGCAGCCATGCTAAGCCTCCACCGCCGGCTCCTCACACCCAAACGTCGTTGCCCTGGTCCTCGCAGTTGAGCTCACAAAGATATACTCGTTACCAAATACAAGTGGATCGGTGAGAGTCTGCTGGGGGAATTTCTTGGCCTTTGCGTTCTCCGTGCGGTCTTCCCACATTTGGGATGTTTCTCCACCACATCGCCACTGGAAAGGAGAAGCCAGTAAAACCTGGTCCGACGCACATCATGGTTCGGTTTCCATCCACCTGTTTTTACGCCCCGTCTCAGTTTGTGGCAAAGTCGCTGTGTCAATAAAAGGCAAAAATTACATTTCTCATGTTTTCCACTGAAAGAACTTTGACTGGTTGCTCTTTTTATTTACGCCATCTTTCTGAGCCCTTTTCCCTCTGAAATGGTGTAATGGCACCCGACAGGAAAATTAGCTCCAGCAGCCGTTTATCTCAATGCACCAGCTCCTAATATTTGCATATCGGCGGTGGATGGAAACGCGCATTAATTATGAATTAATTGTCCTCTGATGATTTTCCCGAAATTCACTCAAAGTTTGTGCTACATTTTGAAAACTAGCAAAAACAACTTTTTTTTTGGCTTAAATGCTCAAGGAGAAACTTTCCTTCAGATGAAAATGGCATTTTGGAGTCAGGCCATAATTGCTTATGATATAACCTGAGAACCCAAAAAAGTAAATATTGTGAGTTTTTTCTGTCCAGTTCAGCAAGTCAGCAACAGTAATTTACTTTAGGGTTTTACTCAGTTCTAGAAATGTAGAATTCTTAACTTCTCCATCTCTACTTTTAAAATTTTTTAAAGAAATTCTAGGGTTATGTGACAGAACCTCAGTGACAGATTTGTTAAAAGTTGAAAAGTTGCATTGTGAAATGAGAACTAGAACCTCATTAGCCTATGGCTCTCTTGTGTTTGGTCGGGTTTGCTCCACGTTCTCATCTCTCTCCCTCTGATCCATCTCATTCCCACTGTCTCCTTGACCCCCCTCCTCTTTCTCCCTTAGTCCTTTCATTTCTGCTCCCCTCTTTGCGATTATTTCTCTCAGTGCCAGCTCAGGCCTGACATTTGGTTTCATGCTGCAGGCAGCAGGACAGATAGAAAGTCAGATAGAGGGGGAGCAGCAGCAAGAGGAAGAGGAAGAGGAAGAGGAGGGGGGGGGCCCAATAAAAAGGCCTGGTGGAGAGGAGAAGTGATGATGACGGCGACGAGGTGTTAATGAAGAGATGACAAAGAGCAGGATGAACGTGAGGTACGAACGAGGGTAAAGAGGCGAGGACGAGGATGCAAGAGCCCCAGACCAAGAATGACTGAAGAGGAGACGGTCGGAGGGAGGGAGGGAGGCAGTTTCCATAGTAACCTGTAGTTGTGTGAGTCTGGGATGAGGTAAGAGGAGACGGGGAGGCGCAGAGACGTGGAGAGAGAGAGACAGAGATAGAGGACTGTGTCGTGCTTTAATTGCTGCTCTCCAGCCTAATCTCCCCCAGGCCCCATGAAGCCCAAACAGCCTCCTCTGTCCGTGAAGAAAGACAAGACCCCCCCCCAAAAAAAAATAGTCATTCAGCGGGTTGCGCTGCAGTCTGAGGATGGTCTTTATAAAGATTATAGGCCTGTAAGCTGGAGCTAAAGCTCACTCTGGTATTCAGCACTGACGACACATAATGTAAAGAGGAAGAAAACCATTCGGAAGAAAAAGAGGAGTGTTCTAGATGTGTTAAAGGGAAACTTCGCAGATTTTACACCTTGGTGCCTGTTTACAGGTCTACAGCTCCGCTCAATCTGTGAAAAAAGAAAAGAAAAAGAAAGCTGTAAAAAGCCCAGGACTTGTAAACATCGATTGGCGCCGAGGACAACGACACACCCGAATCACCCGCCGTCAGCTGCCAGCGTTCGAGTTGCATTGTGGGCGATGTAGGCGCCCTGGTTGGAGAACAAAGAAGAAGGTGTGGCCTGCGAAAAGGGCATCTCTGGATTGGCTGCACCCATTCGAACCAGCATCGGTAGTTTCAGCAGGTGCCCCAGAGAAACGAGTTAAAATGACGAGGCCCAGATCGCAGTTAAAGAACTACAATACACACACACCTACACACACACACACACACACACACACAAGCTCAGAGGCTTTTAATCTCTGGAATATTATTCATATTGCTGTAGTCTAAGTTTTATGGCACCGGTCAAAGATATTACGCTGTGAGTGAATATTTGCAGAGACATGATCCCACATATGTCCACTGGTCAGACTGAGGGATCCTGGCAGAGAGAAGGGTTCTACGTGGCTCCAGTCTTGGCAGAGTTAAGCTCACAGATGGCACTTGGGTAAAAAAAAAAAGAAAAGGTTCCTGAGTTTGCAGGACGGGGAGGGGGGCTTATATTATAACCCCTCAGCACTTGCCAAAAGGGCAGCAGGGCAAACAGGTGATTTCTGGGGCAGGTGAGCTCCTCTGGGCGTGCTCGATGGCTCTGATTGCTCTCGGTCGGTGTCAGAGAGCGAGGGCGAACCGCCAGCCGACACTTGATAGAGCAGCAGTAGAAAGACACCGGCAGCTGCTCGGATAAGTGGGAAGTGGAGCCTCGTGCCCATGGGACGTTCTTAGTCCGGACCAGGTCCTCAGAGATGTTCGGAGGACTTTAAAGTTGGGAACCGTTGATAAGGAAAGCGTCTTTGTCCTCCTAGTGCCGCCCCGTCTCCGACTGAAATGAGACCGAACAGTCTTGTCGTTCGCCACCTTTGCGATGGTGCTCATGGGTGTCTGCCGTCATGGGTTTGGGGGGCGTGAAGGGTTTGACCCGGCACAAAGCCACGGCACCCTGGCTGAGCGTGAGGGTCGGATTTAAGGTTATCCAACAGCGGTAGGGAGCAGCTACGACCCGTTGATTTTGTCGATCGATCCGGTTTCGGCGGCGGACAGGCTCGGTGGAATCGGCCCCTGGGGACATTCCTTTATCGTAGCCGGGATGTCACCACATCTGTAATGCCTACTGACCTGGATGGTAAACCACAGGGATCCCGGTGGCCTGGCTAGCTCCTCTGGTCCGTGTTCAGAACAGCGTGACCGCTGTGTAGTCCCTGTAGCGAGTAGATCCTGTCAGGTAGCGTTCACTAGACGGTGCTTTATACTCATGAGCCCCGCCGCCATCTTAGCATTACTTTGACCATGATGGTGCCCCATCAGGAGCCATGTAATTTTACCCTGAACCGCAACGTCTCCCCAAACCCAACCTAACCTTAAGTAAGTGACAGTAAGTGACTGCTTCACGTGGCCACGGCACTGCGCGGTCACTAAAGCCCCTCTCCACAGGCGCTTCATTATCGCCCCCAGCGCAGGGCTGAAAGTGCCCCACACGTAGCCAGTAGCCTCGTACAGCTTCAGCCTGCCGCTGCCAGCAGAGCCGTGCTCGTTCTCCGAGGCCTCGGATGGTGCCCTGGGTTCTTGTCTGTCTGTACTGTAATCAGCTGCGTGGTGAGAATAATGACTGGCTGGTGTATTTTTGGCACCTTTTTTTTTTCCTTCCTGCCTCTACATGCACAGAGGGTCCTTTTGTATTGTAGAGAAGTTAATAGTGTTGGGGGGGGTCCCTGTGGGCTCTTTACCCAGAAGGCATGTTAGACCAAGTGAGCCGGCTGCAAATGCACCGCACTCTCCCTGTTTTGGCAGCAATTTTTAGGGTGTGTGTGTGTGTGTGTGGGGGGGGGTTGTTTGCATGCAGCGTGTGAGTCCAGCATGCTCGACCGTGTGTGCATGCATGTGTGTGGTTTTTAATAGCCTGCCCCCCCCCCCATCAGAGGAGGGTAGAGAGGCCGTTACCCAGGCAGTGGAGGAGATAAAGCACTCGGAGCACTCTGAGATGGTTTAGCTGCGACACACACACACACACACACACACACACATATCGGCAGCACCGAAATCCAATCCGTACTTACTGCCTTCCTCCCCTTTGAAGCCACAACAAGAATCTGTTTGAATATTCCGGGGGGGGGGGGGTCTCCTTAGCTGGCCCTGTTTTCTCTGCTGACCTGAATCCCCTGTTGTTTATGCTTCCAGTGCTGTGATTGACCAGGAAGCAAAACGACAGCCTTTTGTTTGTATGTGTTTGTGTGTGTGTGTGTGTGTGTGTGTGTGTGTGTGTGTGTGTGTGTGTTTGTGTTTTGCGTTATGTCAGTTTATGTCAGGTTATTGTATCTGTCCTCAGGGTGAGAATCATACACACACACACACACACACACACACACACACACACACACACACACACACACACACAGACCGACTTAACGTCACAACTGTGGCTTTATTCTCACTACAAAAGACTGAAATTCTATTTGTTTTCTTGCCGAGCCACTAAATACGAAGCTGCGGCCGGGAGACGTTAGCTTAGCTCAGTATGAAGCATTGACACAGGAGGAAGCAGATACAAAACATTTACCCAGCAGCAGCTCTAAGTGTCAAAAATTTATGAGAGTTATGTGTTGGGTTATATCTGGGCCAGATCCAATTAGGTGGTGGTAGGTAGCTCTTTTGTTTTTTTTCTTTTTAACCTTTGGGTGGAGTGAAGTTAGCCGGTTCCCCTGCTCTGGTTTCGACGATGGTTCACCTTGCAAACCTTCATAGAACTGTTCTGCTTCTCCTCAGGCCATAGAGCCGCCATACATACGCCTTCGCTTTCAGCATCAACACTGGCACCGGCATTTTCCAGATTTTTAAAAATGACAGTCGCAAAGTTTCAGTTGGTCTTGTTGGTCATGGTAACACCCCCCCCCCCCCCCCCCATAAACCAGACATCGGCGGGTCTTCGTTCCAGACCATCAGAGTGTTGGAACCAGCTCTTCCTGGCCCGAGAGCTGGTGCTTTGGGCCAAGAAAGCGCGGAGAACTGGTTCAAGATTAGGAAAATGCTCCGGACTGTCCCTCCAACTGTGGGGGGTAATCTTTTAAGTCCTGGGTAGACAGAGGACATTCTCAAACGGTCTCACCTGGAAGGATTTCATGGTGTAGTTGGCATGAAACACCATAGAAATCATTTTTTAATGAATGAAAAAAAAGGGAGCTGAAGTTCAAACCCTGCCCCCATCATCCCACCCTCAGATAGCTGTGGGGGGGGGGGGGGGGGTTCCCGTAGCTACTCCTGCATCTGAAAAGCGCCGCAGCTCAACGCCCCCGTTTTGTCCGTTACCTCCCGGTAGCAAATGTGGACACAGTAAACTTGTTTTCACTTAACCCGCCTCCGAGTCAATGCTCTCGAGTCCGTAAAACCGTAAAACAAGATAACGACCCAAAATCATTACTTTTTTTTTAAGACCCGCTGGATTGAGGAAGTCAAGATAAAAAACTGCCCGTACGATTCTCTATTAAACCACCTGTTGAACCAACAAGGCCACATTTTCCTTGGCCTGAGAAGCCGAACCGTCCCTGGGGCTGCCCTCAAAAATACTATAAAGAGCTAAACAAGCGGAGTCATATGGAAAGTGTGTCGACAGCGCTGGGGCAGCACGGTACGGCGCCACGGTGCCCCGGCGCCCCCGGAGGACAGAGCAGGGGAAGCTGATCGCAGGGCGGCGGCTTTTATCGCCGACATTAGAGCCGCAGCAACCTGAGGACATCGACCCACCATGTGGACGCTTCAGAGATTTACCATACTTTAGGGGGGTCTCGTGTGAAATGATACTGGAGCAGGCCGAGGGGGCTCAGGTTTACAGATCTGCTGCCGTCGACTCACCACACAGGAAAGTGGCTCACAAGGTGAAGGTGGAGACTTTTGTGGGATAGTGTGTTGTTAGAGTGTTTTAACAACATGTGAGTGTGATCAGATCTCTGTGTGTGTGTGTGTGTGTGTGTTCTTTTTCAAATTCAATTTGCAACTTCCTCTGTACAATGAAGAACCAGGAGGGAGAACAGCCCCCACCCCCCCCCCCACACACACACACACGAGTCAAAATTCATGGAGACATTCTCACAGAGGGAGAAAACCCAAGAGATCATTAGAACAGACGAAGCATAAAACTGGATTTATGTTGCCGTCTTGAGCGTTTATACGTCTGCATTGGTGTCACTCTGCTGTTACACCACCAGACCACTAGTCGACGGCAGCGTTTACATGGCGGCGTGTTGAGTTTCTTCACTGCCGTCTTCCACGAGTTTCCACTGAAACCGAGCAGATCCTGATGGAGTCGCAGCCGACGGATGTCGAACAGCAGGTTTAGTCTTTCTTTACTGCGACGCGGAACCGAAAGAAGACGACGGAGGAGACGGTCTGTGCGACGGCAGCGGGGGAGGAGGAGCCTGGAACGAGATGCTACCCAGCCGACCAATCGCTGCTCCTGTTTGCTGCATTGTCGCGACGCGTAGTTACACAATTTGGAAGGTGCATGTCAGGCTACGGCGAAGGTTCGACGCAGCATAAACCGGCCTTCAGTTTCTACCGCGTTCTCGTAGAATTAAAGTGTGTTTGACTTTGCGTTTCTATTTCAAGATACAAACAGAAGATCACAGATAATTCTGAAGAATTTGCACAGTGACCACAGAGGGACGGAGTTAGAATTGCCAGCTGAGTCTGAAGCATCTCAGGTGGACAGACCACATGAATGAAAAGTAGGATTTCACTTCACATTCTCTTCTTCATGCATAAATGATCAGAGGTTAGATATGAAAAACGGGTGAGTGTCCCAGTCTGTCCCTCTGTCCCCCTCTTCGCCCCCGTCCCCGGCCTCGGCTCCCTGCTCCAGCGTTTCCTCCCGATGCCTGGGTTTACCTGTCTGCCTCGCCCTTCCCCTCAGCCGTCCCACATCCGTGGTCACCTGAGCCCCCCTCCCCCGCCAACCCGGTGCATTTCCCAGCCGTTTCCACCAGCTCCTGCTCACGTTCCCGCTCCCGCGCTCTCACATCCCCCCCTGTCCTCCAGTGACCGGGTGGGGGGGGGTTTCGCTCCGCCTCAGCCGGCCTGTGTTCCTGCACTACCACCTCATTAAAATATCTTCCCTGAACCTGCCTGCGAGTCTGAACTCAGGTCTTTTCCCTCCGCCCTTTGCCTCTGCCCCCAACAGACTCTCGTACCATGAAAAAAAGAGTCTCGGCATTAAAAAAGGGTGTTTCACACGAGTTTTAACAAAAGTTTATGTAACTTCCACCTATGATATCACAATATCTCATCCTTTTGTCGGTTATAATGAGACGGCTGCTCCTCGCTCCAGGTGCCTGTGGGCTCCTGCTGCCAAATGTTGCGTGTAGTTTCTGAAAGTATTTTACTTTCGCTGTGAGGGGAAGAAAAAAAGAAAGGAGCAGGAAAGAAAGGAGACGCGTTCACGTGTCGGGGTCGCGCTCGCTGCAAAGTCTTCGTTACTCTACGTCTGATGAGTGTGATCCCGGAGGCACTTTACCATTTCACAGACCCAGAGTCCCAGAGACGTAACCGGGGCCCCCCCCAGCTCCACAGACTCTTATCTACTCAGTGTAGTCTATCACCTACTACATGAAAGGAATGTCACCACTCGTGGTGTTTATTTTGTCTGCTTTGAACAAGTCTTATCTGTCAGTCCACGTCTGTCAGCCAGTCTGTCAGTCTGTAATCTCTACTCAAGCCTCCCCCCTCTCTTTTCTCTCTTTCTCTATTCTTGGTATCTGCTTGGATCTATTTCCCTGACTCCGTTTGTCTTTTAATTGTCGTTGCCATTAGGTTCTGCATGAATCATTGCATATTTGTGTGCCTAAAAATAACACCATTAAACCGCCAAGGAGAGCCGACAGTAGCGCATCACAGGTACGACACATTAGGTGCATTTTCTCTGTGTAAATGTTTGTTTTAGAGCCTAATTTTGATGCTGAAAATTTAAAAAAATCAGAAAAGTTCTTGATTGTTCTTGTGTATTTTTTTTCTTCACTGAAACTAAATATCTTAAACCAGTAAACAGTGATAAACTTTGAGGTCCGAACTGAAACTGCGGGTTCAGTTTCTGACAGGGGGCCGACGTCGGTGCGTACCTGGTTGTTTTCTCCACTGTTTGTGTTTTCGGTGTGGCCTTTTTTTTTTTTTCCATTACTGTTGTCAAATTGTTTTATTACTTTGCCGTGTGGCGTGTCCAAGTTGCAGGATGTAAAATGCGCCCGGTGCAACAGGGGTAAACAGTTCACGTAACCTAGGGAGACAGAGATTGAGCTCCCATCTTCCCACAACAATTTAAACTCAGAACCCAGCTGTTATAAAACTGAAAGTTTAAAAACAAGGATTTTATTTTTTTTAAACCACAGAAAGAAAAGTTACACTGAAACAAAAATAAAGAACTGAAATTAAATGATTGGCCCCTTTTCTTTTGCTCCATGCAGCCTCGGCCGCTGGGTTGTTCGAGGTTTGTGACGACAAATTGTGACACAGCACAAGTCATTAGTCACGGGGGGGGGGCAACTGCTTCACACACAATCTTGAAAAGACAGTGGCCTGAAGTCGCAGCCAGACCAGTGGAGAGAGTGTGAGATGTTTGATTTACAGCGTTTTATCGCCAAAATTGCTTAGAGGAGTTAGAACCCGGTTGACAGCACACACACACACACACACACACACACACATGGTGTGTACATCTGTTTACAGTGATGTTTCCTCTGTATATCGACAGTTGCAACTTGTCTGCAGACGCCGTTGCAGTTTACATGAGCGTGTTGTTACCCACAGCTTTGATACTGTTGTTTTCTTCCCGAACATGGGTTCGCTCTTAGAGGAGCATTAAACGAGACTCCAGAACGAAGCCCTGCTCCGTCGACTCGGGGCCAAGCTGATTCACCAACTGCACAGTTGTACTGGACAGCGAAAAGACACGGTATGAATATCAATGGATATTTTTACATCGGTTTCTATAAAACCTTCTGTCTTAAATATTGTGTGCTCTGTTGCCAGGAAACACATCAATAAGCCTATATTGCGAAAACGTTCTGAACAAAGTACAATTTTACCGATGCTGTAGAAAACCGCCTATTTGGCCGAGATTCTCAGTGTTGAGAAGAAAATGCCCCAGGCTGACAAAGACAACAGTTTACCGTGTTAGCTGGTGTCACAGAGGTGGGTTTCAACCGGCTCCATGATCCACGGCAGCTAAGACCACGTTCTAATGGCAGGTGAGACAGTAACAAAAACAGTGAATACTCAAATAACCAAAAACGTGATATAAGGTAATCAACAAATTAAGATATATGTAAATATAATAAAATAAACATGGAATAAAAAATGCATAAAATGTACTAAAATTAATATAATCGATGGTATGAATATATGCAATGTTATATGAATATTTTTGTTCACAGTCTCATAATTTTAAAACTGTGAAAGCTTCATTAACATGTTCTGTAGAAAAAAAAAAAAGAAAGAAATGCAAAGTCGAGTAGTTCTGCATGATTTTAATGCTCTTTCCTTCACAGTCGACAGCTGATAAGTGAAGTGGATTCATGTACAATGGCTGTTAAAAACAAAAAGCTTTTTTTCCAGGAAATGATGATTATATATTTAATTTATACCTTATTTAATAAATCATCATGAAAACTAAGATGGTTCTACAGTCTCCTGCAGTTTTATCCCATCAACAGCTCATTTCTTGATTTAAAATCTGTGTTTTAATTCATATCTGGTTCTGTGAACCACACTTTTACAATAAAGGTATTTTTAATCAACATTTTGAACAAGACGGCCGAACAGTTGAGTGGCGGCTCTGCCTGCATTGCCGTGGCGACCCCACCAGCGAGCCACCAGCCTCAGGCACAAACGTTAGGGATGAATCTTTTATCAGTCATCAGCCGTTATGGAGACTGGCGGCGAAACTGTCAGCGTGACGCGGGGACACCAGGCTGGAAAATGAGCATCAAGGTGGGGGATTCAGAAATCCCAGCGCTGTTTAGCTCCGTGGTGCCTTTACCTGCACCGGTGTTATGCCCTTACTTTCGCAATGACTGGAAAAAAGGAGGTTTGACTTCTTATGGCCTTTGTGAACAACAGTGGCTGAAACGTTCTTTTAAATTTGCACTTTTTCTTGCATATTTTGACATATTACATGTCAAAAAATACACATTTGCGAGCTAGAAAACACAGAACAGTCCATGGCGTTTTTGTCTAATGTGTTTAGCAAAGAGAACGAAATCTATATTAAAGTCTATTTTCTGTCAAGTGGAATAAGGATGGGTGAGTTTTTTGCCTCACGACTCTGTAAAACCTTTGACCTTTGGAAAAGCTTCACCCGTCTCACCCGTCTCCGACTGTGGTGACAGATGACGAAAACCTCCCTTATCCACCGTCTCGTGGCAAAAGCGACATCAACACGAACACTGATGATAATCTACTGCCCCTTTTAACACTGGTACCAACAGCACAACCTCTGCTGCAGGTCTGAGGCCCTGGACCTTCTCCAGACGCCCGTATGAGGACGAGTGGACGGACTGATAACAACCCCCCCCACCGATGAGCACCACAGTCCATTAAAAATGTGTCCATTACGACCCAGCAGCGCCTTCTCTCTCGGCCCGTCTGCCCCGCGCGGGGGGGGTCCAATTTCCAGAGGGCCACACAGCAAGACATGAAACACGGGGGCAGAGAATTTTAAATTTCCTTAATTAAGTTTTAAGAGCAATGCGAGCAATCAGGTCCTTTGCCCGAAAGCAGCAACAGATTATAAAGATTCTCTGTCACAAATATTAAAAAACCCTCATAGTTAAAAAGGAAAATTAGAAAAGTTTCATCAGCAGAATGAACTGAAAGAATCAAAAGTTAAAACCTTAGTCATTATTCACAATAACCGGACTGTTCACACTGCATCAGTGAGTAAAACATATTTTAATGCTGGACTTGCTGTTAACTACTTTATATACATGCAGATGGTTTAGTCCACCAGTTCCCAACCTGTGGGTCGAGGTCCTCTAGAGGGTCACGAGATAAACCTGCTGTTAACTACTTTATATACATGCAGATGGTTAAGTCCACTGGTTTCCAACCTGGGGCTCGAGCCTCTCCAGAAGGTCACAAGATAAACCTGTGGGGTCGTCAGATGACTCAGGGGAGATGGAGGAAGAAAAGAGTTGCAAGTCAGAAATATTGGGAGCAACTGGTTTAATCTTCAACAAGCTATTCTTATTTCATAAGCTCACCACATGTGCTTTTGTTACAAGTTACCTTTTCTGAAAAGTAACTAGTGACTGTAAAATAAATGAAACACAGTGGAGAAGAAGTAAAAAAAGAAACAGTAGAAACACTTAAAACTCGTTCTGAAGTTCACACAGCACCACTGAAGAGGCTGCTTGGGAAGCGGATGCTTGATTTTTCATAAAACCCTCCCAGAAAACAAACCAGGAAAAAATGAATTTTTAACCTCAAGACTCAGAAAGCAGAGAAAGACAAAAACCGTAACCACATGTGGAACTTCCCTTCCAACACCAGCTTTTTAGTGTGAGCACGTCATCAGATGAGTTCGGTCTCGTGGCGGCAGACGAACGAAAATGTTTTTTCCTTGTTGGTTTCGTTCCAGAGCAGAAGCTTCTTTGAACCCAGACACAACATTTGCTATTCATCTCATACCTCCTCCTCCTCCTCCTCCTCCTCCTCCTCCTCCTCCTCCTCCTCCTCCTCCTCCTCTTCCTCCTCCCACTCCTCCTCCTCCTCCTCCTCCTCCCCATCCTCCTCCTCGGGCTGTCTCCTCCTCACGTCTCCTCGCCACTGCTCACCGTGTAAGCACCAACACTGCAGCCAGACGGATGAGCTTCCTCCTCCTCACACACACACATGCACGCAAACACACACACACGCACGCACACACAAACAGATTACACACACGTGTACACACACGTGCGCGCGCACACACACACACACCTTGGCTCCTGTCCATCGCGTCAGCCCCACGAGCCCCCAGATTATTCATCTGTCCTCTGGCCTGAGAAGTCCATTGATCCAGCCTGTGTTAACCAGCATCGATTCCTGCTTTGTTAATAACATTGGAGGAGCCACTGGTCAGCGTGAGGACGCCCCCCCCCCCCTTTGCAGAGCCAGGCTTTATAGCGCTAACCCCCAATGTGTTTTTTTTGTTTGACCCCAGGGACGAGCTGTGTCAGGTCGGGGAAAGAATAACACTTGTTGACATTTTCCTGAGAGAAAGACAAAGACCGAGGTGGTCTTCCCTTGTCCCCTGTGAAGGACACTGCTCCTTTGTAGTCAAGGGGACAAACAAACACAACAAACGAAAAAGTTTTATGTTGTTTCTTAGGGTCTATCTCATTGAAAATAGCAAAACAGGGGGGAAAAAAAAGAATGATGGAGAAGCATAGAAAAGGAAGAATGAGATATGTGTTTTTGTGATTATAACCTGTGGGGGACAAAAGGGGGAGACACTGCAGGGCTGAGTCAGGGAATTACGCAAACGGCTCCTGGTTGGATCCCCACAGCAGAAGGATGATGCATTCAGCACGCGGTACCCATCCTAAGGCCTCCTGGTGGGGAAGTTCGGTTTACTCTGCTCCGCAAAAAATAAAAAGGAACAAGCTTCGCTTTAGGGGGGCCGAACTTAACACTCCATAAAAAAACCAAAACCAGCAGAGGATATCATCAAGCAACACTGCCATGATCTGCTTCTGTGATGTGTGACGCTTCTGGTTGGGGGGGGGGGTCACGCATCAGAGGCCCCGGGGGGCCGTCTGAGGAGAAGGTCAGACAGACCGACGCCAGAGGCGTGTGGTGCAGTCCAGGTTCACTCACAACTAAGCTGATCGATATTTCCGCAAGAACAGTGGATTAAACGGCCACGTGCGGCGTGAAGATGGTCGGTCGGTCGGTCGGTCGGTCGGTCGGTCAGTCGTGGCAGCCTCCACATTACTATATAATGTTATAATGTGTTAATGATGAGTTTAAAACTTGTGTTACCAGAAGATGGGAAAATGGGAAAAAAAGGACAGTGTGACGTCCTCTTAGCATAAATCTGCGTCCTTCACTCATAATGTACTAGATGAGCCAGACTTTTCAAGTCATAACAAGTCGCACAACGATAACTCAGAGCAGACAACAGAGTGAGCACAGGATAAGAGAAAGTGGCGCGTTACAAAGTCTCACAACATGGTAAAACCCCACTGTACTTCTAGTGTAGATGCAGTGCCGACCTGAGTAAGTGTACTCAGTTAATCTGCATGTCCTGATCAGGGACTTGGGGGGGGGGCAGGTGAAGAAATGGTGAAAGAAAACAGAAAGTGAAAAATGAGATCACGCCGCTCGGCCAGCGCTCCGGGGCACCTGATGACTTCCATCAGATCACAGCAGCTCTGAAGACCTGCTCACAGTCTGTGATCATCCTCCTGCTTCAAAGGAATCACTTCATCACACAACACACATGCACATGCACACACACGCACACACACACGCACACACACACACACACACACACACACACACACACACACACAGACACAGACTCTCAAACACTGTATTCTTTACTGTCACCATCACTCCCACTCCCTTCACTTTACTGAGCCGGTGCTTTAGACGTCAACTACTGGAAGAATTCTCTCAGAAGTTACTTTTAGTGAGTCAATAATGCAATGCACCCCCCCCCCCACTTTGCTGTTACACACTTGTAGCTCCCCAACCACAAAAATATCTATTTTCTGTAACAGAACATTTACAAAAGCCAACTGCAGAGGGGACTTTGATTTTGAGCTTTGAGCTTCAGGAAAAACAGGCCACAGTAACGCAGAGGCGTGTTTCAGTGGTTGGCGTTAGAATGTGGGATTCTCTACGGAATGATTTAAAGAGTCGTATCAAGATCCCTCAGGTCAGGTAAACATATAAAGAAAGATAACTAGACTATGAAGTTGTCAGCTAATGTGTTTTTCTTAATCGATGGCGAATTACTGTGCTGCTTCCTCTTTTTCCTTGTGTTACTGTCACTATTGGCTGTTAAGGCACTGTAATTGACAGACCGTCTGTTTGCACTGTTTATTAATGTTTCAGTCGGGGCAGCAGAGATGAGATTTTTCCTTTTCCTTTTCAGTCATTGGTTGTGTAGCTACAGTTGAAGTTTTATTGTGAACCACTTTTCTTTTTTTTCTGGAGTTGTGCGTCGCCATGAAGGAAACAAATAAAAGAAAAAAATGAACGAATGAAAATGTAGAAAACAGGGACTGTGCATGAAGAAGAAACTGACGTCATCTTCCTACCGACCGGAGGAAAACCTCTCCAGACTCGCTCCACCTCCGTCTCCTTTGATCAGACTGCAGCTTGTTCACAGCACTTTAGCTTTGCATCATAGTCACAAGCAGCGCTGCAGCGTTTCAACCTGCTCCCTGAAGCCAACTGCGAGTCTCCTGTCTTTGATACACACATTACCAGATCACCGGTTGAGGGGGATGGATTTCACTGCGGGAAGCCATATTAGTTTCCCACGGAGATCCAGGGCTTGTACTGTATCACATGTGGCGCACAATGGAATAATGCTGATCACTGAGGCTCCAGTTTCCTCATGCAAATGAAAAACACAGTTCCAGTGAAAATCACAATCTATCATTACATGGCCCTGTCCCCCTAGAAATTACTTTTATTTACCACTTAATTGAAATTTGGAGGGAACGTACCCCCCCTAGATTTACATTTTTTTTAAATAACAAGGAAATGTTCATCAACGTATAGAACAAGTTGTAAAATGTTGATACTGAAAATTTTATTTGTTTTTTTTCCCACAATTTCAGCTCATGGCTACTAAAAAAATGTCATGGATGGATATGTTGTGGTTATGTTTAGGAGCAACAGATTAGGGGAAAGACCCTGGTCTGTTTTTATACAGAAACACTGTGCAGTGACCAAAACCAAACCACAGACCAAAACTGCCATCTTTCGGTAAACTTGCCCTAACTCTAATCCCTAACAAACCCCCCACCACATATATATATATATATATATATATTGTAAAGAAAAAAAACAAATTACATCAACAGGGTCCCCTGAACTTGACCTTTTGACCTAAGATTTATAATAAAAGGCCTGCATCTGCACTGCAAACTGAAGATATGGAGCTTGAGAGACTAATGAAAGACACTATTAAGTTGCATCATGGGTAGCTACAACTAGCATTTCTGGAGCTTGACCCATAGAAAACTAGAGACTGGAGAACAACTTGAAGTTGTTTGGCTGACATAGACCATTTTACAGAGTCAACAAGGGCAGTCTCCTCTAATATGAATCTTTAGGGAAGGTACAGTGTAGTGAGGTTAAAAAAATTATTATGAACTCTCCCATTTGCTACACAAACACACACACACACAAACATGCACGTATATTAGCCAGGTTTCCATATAACTGTACCTTAACTTGTATCTGAATCTGCTAAAGAAAGTGTGAATTAACATGTTATGTTTCACCTGTGTTATGTTTTATTTTAGGTTTAGTTTTGCCAAGATAAACTGTTATTGGTGCTAATTATCCAGTCTGATGCCACTAAATCATTGCAGGAGAAAAACTATTTGTCATATTTTGCTTTCATCGATACACCACTTTTTCCACCATAACCGAGAGTAAAAACTTGTTTTGCAATATTTCCAGATTGTTTTGGATTTTTTTGGCATTTCCAGTTTTTTTTTTTTTCAGTCCACAAAAAGGTGGATTGAAACCCACCTACCGCTGCCCAGTTTACAACAGGCAATTTATAGTAAATAAGCTGCGGTTGTGATTTCTCGGTGAGGATGTGGGTGGGGGCAATAATATCTGTTAAACACAAACATGTACAGTATACACACACACACACACACACACACACACACCAAACTGGCCCACTAGCTGAGTTTAGAAGGGTGTGTTGGGTCGAGATAAGATTTTCTCTGATGTCCTGATGTTCTATCATTCCTGAGCCAAATTGCCTCCTGCTCATCACCTCACAACCCCCCATCAACCCCCCATCTCTACGCATACACACACACAACCTCACATGATAAGGGAGGCCACAAATTTCTATTGAGTTTTCAAAATGACCCAGAAAAAAGCAGGTTTTTCTGCTACATAAGCAGCCACGTATGAAGGGAGAAAGAAATAACAACACCTACTGGCTGCCATGGGGCTTGTTTAATTACATCAAATCCTTTTTTTGTTGAAAAATCGTAAATAAAAGCACAAGCTCATCATTTTGGGGGGTTTGCTAACTGCTTAATTATTCACCATTAATTAGGCAATCAACTGGCGATGCATTTGGCCCCATCACAGCCCATGAAATATGAATAGATAGTACTTGTCTGTATGTTGTGCTCACATGTCTACTATTTCAACAATGCAACCTGCTTCCTCATTTTTGCGTTGTGCTGTAACTCTGCACCCAAGTGTCCGTCACCTAAACTGTGCTGAGGGTGAATCTGCTGATTGTTCTAAGCTGTTTCATTCTGCGGTTGTGGCGTTTCCTTAGCTGGGCATTCAGTGTAAATGTAATGGGTGTTAATGGTAAAAGGTGTGAATGTGGTCTCGGGTGTTTCTGTGGTGGTGGTTCAGTTTTTGAAAAATTTATTCCACATGATGTTTTCCTGATGAATTGTTCCGGAGGGTACGTTTCGGTCGACCAGTGCTAACACTTAACCTACAACGTCCAGAAACTCACGTGGTGAGCAGCACCCGCAGAGCAGAGCATTTGATGGATTCACCACGGTGTCAAAGATGTACGGTGAACGTCAACTTTTAAAGGGGAGCTCCACCAATTTTACACAATCCTGTGTGTTTCCGGGGAGAACCACTGCATATGTGAAGGTGTCAGGTCGGGTCTGAAGACCACAAGTCTGAAAAGTAAAAAAGAGAAAAGTGAGCTCACCAGGCCTCCGTAGCTACCACTTCTTCTCCACTCCAAGCTACATTAGACACTATTAACATACTGTAACACGCTTGAATCTTCACCTGAACTGTTGGTGGTCGAGTTGCATTGTGGGTAGCATAGGCACCAGGTTTTAAAATGGAGGAGAAGAATGTGTGGAATAAAAAAAGATTATATCTCTGGTTCTTTTGCTTTGAATTGATCTATTTTTAAAAACTTTCCATCAGTAGTCCGATAATGTTACAGGAGCAAAATAATAATACGTGGATTGCTTGCTGAGGCTACTTCAGCTGACGTGAGGCATTTAAAAGCATTTGATCAGTGTTTGTCTTTGTTAGGACCTTGAAGTTTGTTCGATGTGTCACAGACATGACATCACGTGATTATATATATAAAACTGTATTATGTGTCCCAGCAGCCTTGTGGGAAGAAGCCCTGTGACCAGCCTGTGAAACCACAAGGCTGCGGTTTATTCATAAGCCCTGAGACTGTTAACAGTTTTGGTACAAAGTTGGAATGGGTCTGTTAGGCTAAAATTAGAAAGGGCAGGCAATAGAATAAATGCCCTAATGCAATTTCATTTCAGCTGAAACGCGCCAAGTGTCTCATAATTCTGAAAGGAGTCACACAGCTGGTTAAGCCTTTTTGTATTTAAAATAAGAAACTGCAAACCGAGAGGATGTCAGGGTCGGTGAGTATTCAAGGCTGAGGCTACACTGCAGTGTCCCTCTCGGTCATTGTTTCTACAGGTTTGGGGGTTTTCACAACCCAAGGAGGAGTTGATGTTCTACAGCTACAGACAAAACACATCTAATGGGCTGATATTCCTCTGAGTCAGTATCTTTATTATTTTCATTAGCGATTCATCCGGGAATGATTTTCTTTATTAAATCAGTAGTTGTTTGGCCTATGAAGTTACAAATAACACTCGTCACCGATTAATTTTTTATCGATCAACCGATCGATTGATTATTCCAGACTTATGTCCCAGTGCTTAGGTAATAGGATTCACCAAAAAATCAGAATAAATTATGTCAGTCAATGAGTCAGCCAAACTTTACTTTCATAGCACCTTCCATGCAGGTTGCTTAAATTAAAGGTGATTTACTGATGACCTCCTTTCTTCTTTTTCTTTCGGCTTTTCCCTTTAGGGGTCGCCACAGCGAATCAGTGTCCTCCATCTAACCCTGTCTTCTGCGTCCTCTTCTCTCACACCAACTACCTTCATGTCCACTTTCACTACATCCATAAACCTCCTCTTTGGTCTTCCTCTAGGCCTCCTGCCTGGCAGTTCAAAACTCAGTATCCTTCTACCAATATATTCACTATCTCTTCTCAGGACATGTCCAAACCATCTCAGTCTGGCCTCTCTGACTTTATCTCCAAAACCTCTAACATGTGCTGTCCCTCTGATGTACTCATTCCTGATCCTATCCATCCTGGTCACTCCCAGAGAGAACCTCAACATCTTCATCTCTGCTACCTCCAGCTCTGCCTCCTGTCTTTTCCTCAGTGGCACTGTCTCTAGACCAAACAGCATCGCTGGTCTCACCACAGTTTTGTACACCTTTCCTTTCATTTTAGCTGAAACTCTTCTATCACACATCACACCTGACACTTTTCTCCACCCGTTCCAGCCTGCCTGCACACGCTTCTTCACCTCTTTTCCACACTCTCCATTGCCCTGGACTGTTGACCCTAAGTACTTAAAATCCTCCACCTTCTTTATCTCTTCTCCCTGTAACCTCACTCTTCCACTTGGGTCCCTCTCGTTCGCACACATGTACTCTGTCTTGCTGCGGCTAACCTTCATTCTTCTCCTTTCCAGGGCAAATCTCCACCTCTCAAGCTTCTCCTCCACCTGTTCCCTGCTCTCACTACATATCACAATGTCATCTGCAAACATCATAGTCCATGGAGATTCCTGTCTAACCTCGTCTGTCGGTCTGTCCATCACCATAGCAAACAAGAAGGGGCTTAGAGCTGATCCCCGATGCAGTCCCACCTCTACCTTGAACTCCTCTGTCACACCTACAGCACACCTAACCACTGTCTTACAGTCCACATACATGTCCTGCACCACTCTAACATACTTCTCTGTCACTCCAGACTTCCTCATACAGTACCACAGTTCCTCTCTGGGCACCCTGTCATACGCTTTCTCCAGATCTACAAAGACACAATGCAGCTCCCTCTGACCTTCCCTGTACTTCTCTATCAACATCCTCAAAGCAAATACTGCATCTGTGGTACTCTTTTTTTGGCATGAAGCCATACTGCTGCTCACAAATGCTCACTTTTGCCCTTAGTCTAGCTTCAACTACTCTTTCCCATAGCTTCATTGTATGGCTCATCAGCTTTATTCCTCTGTAGTTGCCACAGTTCTGCACATCTCTTGTTCTTAAAAATGGGCACCAGCACACTTCTCCTCCATTCCTCAGGCATCTTCTCACTATCTAAGATCCTGTTAAACAACCCAGTCAGAAACTCTACTGCCGCCTCTCCTAGACACTTCCATACCTCCACAGGTATATCATCAGGACCAAGTGCCTTTCCACTCTTCATCCTCTTCAGTGCCTTCCTCACTTCATCTTTACTAATCTTTGCTATTTCCTGATCCACAACAGCCACATCTTCTACTCTTCGTTCTCTCTCATTTTCCTCATTCATCAACTCTTCAAAGTACTCTTTCCATCTTCCCATCACACTGCTGGCACCTGTCAATACATTTCCATCTCTATCCTTAATCACCCTAACCTGCTGCACGTCCTTCCCATCTCTGTCTCTCTGCCTTGCCAATCTGTATAGATCAGTCTCTCCCTCCTTACTGTCCAACCTAACATACAAGTCATCATAAGCCCCTTGTTTGGCCTTTGCCACCTCTACTTTCACCTTACGCTGCATCTCCCTGTACTCCTGTCTACTGTCTTCAGTCCTCTCAGTGTCCCACTTCTTCTTAGCTAATCTCTTTTTCTGTATACACTCCTGCACCTCCTCATTCCACCACCAAGTCTCTTTATCTACTTTCCTTCCAGATGACACACCAAGTACTCTCCTTCCTGTCTCGCTGATCACATTAGCTGTAGTTCTCCAGTCATCTGGAAGCACCTCCTGACCTCCCAGAGCCTGCTTCAACTCCTTCCTAAAAGTCATGCAACACTCTTCCTTTTTTAGCTTCCACCATTTCGTCCTCTGCTCTGCCTTTGTCCTCTTCGTCTTCCTCACCACCAAGGTCATCCTACACACCAGCATTCTATGCTGTCTGGCTACACTCTCACCAACCACTACTTTGCAGTCACTGATCTCCTTCAGATTACACCGTCTACACAAGATGTAGTCTATCTGTGTGCTCCTACCTCCACTCTTATACGTCACCCTGTGCTCCTGCCTCTTCTGGAAGAAAGTATTCACTACAGCCATTTCCATCCTTTTTGCAAAATCAACCACCATCTGTCCTTCTGCGTTCCTCTCCTGGATACCGAATCTGCCCATCGCTTCCTCATCGCCTCTGTGTCCTGCACCAACATGTCCATTGAAGTCTGCACCAATGACAACTCTCTCATCTCTAGGGATGCTCTGTATGGCTTCATCAAGGTCTGACCAGAATTTCTCCTTCTCCTCCAGCTCACAGCCTACCTGTGGAGCATACCCACTAACCACATTGAACATTACACCTTCGATTTCTAGCTTCAGACTCATCACTCTATCCAACACTCTTTTTACCTCCAGGACATTCCTAACAAGCTCCTCCTTCAAGATAACTCCTACTCCGTTTCTCTTCCTATCTACACCATGGTAGAACAACTTGAACCCTGCTCCCAAACTTCTAGCCTTGCTACCTTTCCACCTGGTCTCCTGGACACACAGTATGTCTACCTTCCTCCTCTGCATCATGTCAACTAACTCTCTACCCTTTCCTGTCATGGTTCTGATGACCGAGAAGCAGATTATAAGACAGTGCAAATGTAAATATAATGATAATAATCAATAAAAGGTTAGATAAAATAAACAATGGTCATAAGGCATTTGAATCGTAAGCCAGGCTAAAGACGTAGGTTTTAAGTTTATGCTCTTTCAACTTGGCCGCTGGAGGAAGAAAACTTGGTGATTTAAACGGGGCAGTTTCTGACAACGCTTCATTTCTCTCCATTGAAAAAGTCCCGAGGAAACTGCGGTTTTAAAAAAGGCTTCACGGCGCCGCCGCGCCGCCATGTTGGCTCAAAGCCTACGGGCCTCGAAGGGGACTCTGGGTAACGGCTCGGCGCCGAAATGGAGGCCGGCGTCCCGGCTTCCTGGCCCGTGTGGGAGGAGCCTGCTTCTTCTGGAAGCTCCGCGGAGGTAAACGTCCGGACAGACGGCGTCAGAGGCAGGAAGGAGACGCAGGCAGCGGCCGGAGAGCGACGCCGAAGCCGAGCAGCAGGAGCCGGAGCCGGAGCCGGTGCCGGAGCCGGAGCGGGAGCGGGAGCCGGAGCCGTGGTCGTGGTCGTCGGAGACTTGGCAGCCACCACGACGGGGAGGACCGTGTGTGTGCGCGCCCCCATATCCCCGAAAAGTCAAACGAGCGGGGGCCGCTCGGGATGCGAAGATCCGCGCAGCCCACCTGGGTCGGAGCCGTAACCCGAGCCTGATGTCCGCTCGGCGACCGGGTCTGCTCGGGCTCTTCATCCGCTCTCAGTCAGCGTAACCGCGGGGAGCCGCGACCGGAGCCGTGGACCCGCCGGCGGACTACTTTACTATAATGTTTGTGCGGTTCGCTTGTTGAGACGTACCGGGAAGCCGCGGGAAAGGCGGGGCCCGAGCCCGGTGGACTCCCAGCCCGGATTATTGAGCTCTCTCCCTGCGCCGATTCAGTCACGGCGACGCAGCGTTTTTTGTTTAATTTGAGTTATTTCGTCTTTGGGGAGGGGGTAGTGGCGGCGGCGGCGGCGGCGGCGGGGCATCGACGGGAGGAGGCAACCACTGGGATTAAGAAACCTTCCTCTGGAACTCTTCACCGACTACCCGCGGCTGGAGACCCGAGCGGCGAGCCGTCCGACACCCCGCTACCCAACGGTCAGCCGCCCGTGGCCTCCGGTTCTCCCCTCCCCTCTTTTTTTCAGCACACAAGCCGGGTTTGGGACGCATATTTTGGGGATAATTTCTCTCCCCCTACCTCCCTCCTCCAGCCGGGGTCGGACTATGGCGGACGACGACATTCTCTTTGAAGATGTGTACGAGCTGTGCGAGGTCATTGGCAAGTAAGTGCTGAAAAACCTTCTGGTTTATTTTACTGTTGTTGTCGTTTTTGTCGTCGTTGTTGTTGTCGTCTTTTTTAACGGTTGACTGGGGTCGTCCCTTCTTTTTTCTAATTAGCTTCCGTAATGTCCCCGGAGGTACGACTCGCACGGCCGCAGGCAGCGTGGTCATATTTGTACCGGGAGCTACCGGTGGTCACCGGTGACCTTAATCCTATCCACGTCCCTTCTACCCCGCTGGTGTCACCACACTGTTTCTAATAGAGGCAGGCAAATCCAACAGCAAGGAAATAAAGGGCTAATTCTGCCTTTATTTACACGCAATGGACGTTTGATTGCTTTATCCCAACCTGCAGATAAGATGTGTTTGCATTCTCCTTTGCCTGGGTTGTGTGTGTGTGTGTGGGGGGGGGGGCGCAGGACTTTGGCATGATAGCTCTGACCCGGTGGCAGTTGGCAAACTCGCTGCAGGGATTAAAAGGGCAGGGCACGGATCCGTCGTGAGTCATGCACCCCCGCACATCTGGTCATCGTTAGTGCCTGCGAAGGTTTTGTTTCATCCAGACCACTTGGAACAATATATCCAGTGCGAGGAGGAGGAGTAAAAGGGGGGGGGCAATGCACGTTTTTGGGGGAATGTTATTTCTTTTTATTGCATGGAGTCCCAGCATTTCAACCAGGACCCTACATTGACCCCGTGGTAAATTTTATGAGGCTCAATGCAGATATAATATGGAAAAAAAACTTTGCACTCTGTAGGTATATTATAACTGCAATATAAACATACATGAAATGTACTTGGGAGCAGTAAGGCCACTGTAAAACTCCCTTGGGGACAATAGTGTTTACTGCAGAGTATGACAGTTGAATTTTACCGTGGTTGCCGTCATTACCTTTCGCCTGCTCCATGAAAAACAAGGCGATTACAAATCTGGGTGTATCATTTACATTTATTCATTTATTCATCATTATACATTTATTCAACTGGCAGCAGGATCAGTCCATACAGCTCCAGTGATGGCGATGACCTGGCCTCTCCAGTCATCAGCCCTCATATTATTGCATTCTGTTCTTGCGCTGCCAAATAGTCGTAGAGCCCCGTGCGCCACATCTGGGGCTTTCCAACCTGATATAAAGGAACGGAGGAACCATGGGGAGAGAGGCAGGAAGTGTCGCTTTGTTTTCGGCTGGATGAGTCGGAGAAAATGTGTTTTGACCGACGCATGAACGGCGCCTGACTGTGTCGTCCAAACCGCCGGCCTCGACCAAAGCACTTGAAACGGAAGCAATGTCTGAACCAGGGGCTCAGCAGGCTTGACAGACATAGGCAGCCAGTCACGGCCGGCTGACTGGTTATGGGACTTATTGTGTTGTCACTGAGGTGGTTGGCTGTTCGACAGGGTGATAAGACCTGCGCCGTGTCCTACATGTTCAGACAAGCTCAAAAACAAGCGTGTGCTCTTTTTTTGTTTGGTTTTGTTTTATCCCGCATAGTCGCATGCAATTTCTTTGGATCTGACTCAGACGCACACAGACTCAAAGGAATCCTCCTGCTTTGTCCGTCTTCTGCCACCACCTATAACATAAAAATCACCAGTGTGAACAGGTGTTCAGTCGAATGCACTGACTCAGACACGCTCTGAGTTTTCAGGAATCAGATCCTCAACGGCTGTGACTGTCTGTGATTTACAGTTTGCAGAAGAAGCAAGTGGCCCATTTTTTTCATCTTGCCACAGATTCCACTGAAGTACCAATTGCGGTTTTAGCCCCTGAAGGGGGCTGGATAACCCAGAGGGAGACCCAACCAAATGACAACACTGCAGTCAGAGGAGGCACAACTTTAAAAGCCCTACACCCTGGATCCTGTATAGGTTTGACTGTGTGTGTGTGTGTGCGTGTGTGTATTCTGCAGGGTTAGACCCTTGGAGTCGCGAATACGGGCCTATATATAGGTCATCCTGAGCCATGCTTGGAAAGCA